>VXBT01003995.1:881796-926150 GCA_013400235.1 Oriolus oriolus
GGAGCGGCTCTGGGACAGCCACCCCTGCCGGCCATCGGCCCCGCGCTCCCTTCCCTCCCTCTCGGCCACCTGCGGGAGGCCGCCGGCAGCCTCCGGCGGGGACCCGGGCCCCGCACCTGCTCTCCGCCAGCAGCGCCCTTAGGAACTGCACCGGGCGGGGGGGATAGGGGGAAGAATCGAGAATGAATTAAATACTAGTAGACAAATAGTGCTAGAGAGTGAGCAAGAACCACTAGGAGAGTGCTGGGTAACTGCTCAAATTTAGCCTCACAATACCATAATATTAACAAATAATAATAAAAATAAAATTATAAGTTTGTTCCCTCATACACATCTGACAGCCTTTTGAGGGTCAGGTTAAACCCAAAGGTAACTCCCCATTGTCAGAGTTTTGTAACATCCATGGAAAATCGGTATAGTGCTTCAAATGCACAAGCTGCAGGTAAGCCAGGCTGTATTTGTGCACACACCTCGGCTCAGTCCCAGTTTTCTCAGAGGAACTAGGGCACAAGAAGTGAGCGAGTGACCTGACACGAACACCCAGACAGCCGAGTGCTGAGCGTCACTGCTCCAAGGGCATGGCATGCAGGAGGGAATGGCACCCGTAACAGCATGGAAACACTAAGTGAGAGTCCACAGCACTGGGTTTGACTTGAGAATGTGACAGGCTACCAAAAAGATGGCGTTAATTGTACGCAGTTTGTCAAATACAGCATCTGCAATGAAAATGTTTTACCTGAGCCAAATACTCATTGTTACAGGGACCAGGCACTGTCAAAACTGAAAAGTAAACAGTTAAACCCTTTTGGCTATAAACTGCGAAGAGGGTGCTAAAATGTATTTGTGCCTATTTATCAACATAAGCACTGCAAACATGTCACCGTAACAGCTCCATAACCTCACCGTGGTTTGTTGAGAAGAGGGTGGTGGTGTTGTTTATTTGTGTTTTTTACAGGACTGAAGCTCACTGTTATTTATCAATAAAAATAATTGCCCAGAGAAGCTGTGGCTGTCCCATCCCCGGATGTATTGAAGGCCAGGTTGGATGGGGCTTGCAGCAGCCTGGTCTGGTGAAAGGTGTCCCTGCCCATGGCAGGGGGGTGGGAATGAGATGAGCTTTAAGGTCTCTTCCAACCCAAAGCATTCTGTGAATTCAGAAGACATTAAACATTTTTACACTTCAGTCAAACACCAGTCAACCTGCTAATAAACATCCAGCAGTAAAGTTGAAATTGAAACTTTTGGGTTTGCACATCTGAGTCAACAGATCTTCAACTGTAGAACTATTTCGTGAATGCTTAGGAACAGAACACCGTACCTGCTACCTGCAAAGTGACGGCAAACCTTAGTTTTACCCTTAGGATTGTGTCAGCACTTCTTACAGGCAGCTACAACATAATTCCATACTGGTTCAGTCCCTTTATACAATCTCATACGCACAGCAGATGCAGTAAAATATAGCAACAGTTTAGAGCTTTGGTTTCTTTTACAGAAAACTTTAGTGAAATCTTGCCCACACTTTGGTATTTAGAATCAGACTTTCTTCTATACCAACATATGTTTGGCACAGAAAATGTGGAGCATCAGAGAGCCAGTTATGACTCCCTGATTCTCAGCTTGTTTTTATCCCTTGGCTCTGCTGGCTACAGAAATGTTGTGTCTGCTTTGCTAACAATCGGTTTGGGATCCTGAGGGCCCTGCTGGCTGGAATTACCCATGGATTGCCATCTCCCAACACACCCCACGCCTGCAGAGAGAGAAAACCAGCAGAATGGGAGAGCAGCCAGGTGAATTTCCATCAGGCCAGCAGCACTTTTCACCACCCTTATGGTTGCTCAGTTTACAGAAGTTAAAGGCACTGCTGCTACTTCAACATTTTGTTATGTGAATCACAGCTTTCTTAATTTGTATTAATTCATTAATAACACGCAGTACTGAATTCACAAAGCTGATACAATTCCTGTCCTGTCCATACAGAACAGCACAGAGAACACAGCCATTGACATGGAATGCTGAAGTTTTGCAATCTGCACTGAAATTTCTTTTCAAGGGTTCCACCATCACTAAGCTGCTCTGTGAAAAGGAACTGAGCACCAGTAGAAGGTCTGTTTGCTTTTGCATGACCAGCAGTGCAGAGCAAACGCCAGATTCCATTGTCAGAAGCTCCATTCGTTTCAAGAGGACGTCTGAGATCTTTCTGCCCATGTTTTTCTAAATTGGTGCAGATTTAGTCACTTTCTTTGTGATCACAACAGCACAGGTACAGGTCACCCTGACCTGCCCATGTGCACAGAGCAGGAATCAGAGCAGGTACACGTGATGAACAGCTCACACTTACACATCATTCTCCAGTGCTGTTCTGAGTGTCTGAGTTCCCCAAAAATCCACTCGTTGAACAAAACCTGGCCCTGATGTCAGAGCTGCACTGCAGATACATCCTATTTCACACTTTTTTTTTCCCCTGCCAGTTGACTAAAAGCAAAAGGCCTTTTTCTCTGTCCATCTTATGTCTACCTAAGTATCCAGGACAGAACAAAGCTACTGACCAAAACTTAATCATCCCAATGAACTTCTGCAATCGCCACTGACACTATACAAGCTCTCAAAACACTTCTTACATTCTTCCACTTCATGCCAAGTAACCCAATGTTATCCGGTCCATCATATACATCATATTATGCAGCAGCATCTGACTGCATCACAGAAATGAAGAACCGGGAGACCTTATCTGCATCATCTAACCTTAAAACAATCCAGCCTGAGTTTAACAGAAATGTGTAAGTACCATCTAAGATCTAATCCATTAATACTGTTTGACTTGACCAACCTTCCTTTAAATAACTACACATTTTTAGACTTTTTCACTTTTCCTTGAAGCTCCTGCTGTAGCAACACAAGGGCATTCATTTACAGCTGCTTGTGGTGGGGCTAGCACTGTCATAGAATGAAGTTTTCTTTCTTGGGTTTTCTTACTACATATGCTTGTACTGAGGGCTATGACTGAGTGCAGCAGCTTCTCAAGATGCACATTTTCACAGATCCCAAGCATAGAGTACTACTAGAGGAATATGACGAATAATCAAGTAGATTAAGTGACCCTAATTGCTTACTTTGACACAACCAGCAATTAAACAGCTTCTAAAAGCCATCAGGAGCTATCCATAATCTTTTTATTACAGCAAGTGTCCCAGGCTTCCAGTGAGATTAGATTTTTATTAAACAAACTCCTACAAAGTTAATTGGCAGAAGCACCTCAGTAACATTCACGTGTGACGTAACAAAATAAACCCTTCAAATACCAGACCCTGCACAACTGAATGAAGAAAGATTTCCCATGTTAATATCCCTGCACCTGACTAGCACATTTTTTTCCATTCCCTAGGTGAGAAGCCCCTTGTAGGCAGTAACAGCTTCCTCCAACACAGCCTCAAACCCACAGCCACATAACAGCCACATTTTTGAATAATCCCGGTAACTGTCCTGGAGCTCTTCACGTGCTTAAATTTAATGACGTGTGTAAAACTCAGCAGGACTCGTGCTGTGATTTAGTCATTTTCTCACAAATGCATTTTGGTCAAGGGGAAAGTGTTAAAAAAGCACTGAGTAATTACTGCAAAATATTGAAAATAGCAAATGGTTGGGATGATGGGAAGCTCCCCAGGTACACCCAGCCAGTTCCTGAAGTGACTTTAGTATTAACAGGAGAAAATAAACAGCTGCATCTCACATGTTAGCGTTTTTTCCTTTATGGATGACTTTCAGATCTCTTTAAGCAATACAGCTGTACAGTACAATACTCTTAAATAAACCTAAGACATCCAGAAGAATGCACTTTTTTGTAGGAGGAACAGGGAGGAGGGCAAACACAGCTACCTGACCTGCCACTTGTTAACATGCTATTGACCTTGGAGAGAAGGGAAATGAGCACTGCACAAGCCAAAGCCACCCAGCAGCTCGCAGGGCTGGCCAGCTCGTTTCTAGAAATGCTTTATTATCCTATGCATTCTAACCACAGGCTGCCTGCTTCCTAATGCGACTCAAAGAACCAGTCAGCACTTCTTACAAGTGCAAGGCAGAAAGCTTCTGGCTCAGCAATCAATCACTGACACAGAGGAATTGCTCCTCTCCAGGTGGGGAACCCATCCAAAAACTATGAAAAATAATCAGGCTAATGAATTCTTATCTGCAAAGAGCAATTACATAACTGACCTCAAGCAGTTTGAGGAGGCAAGTAGTCAACTGAGCCACGCTGGAACAGAGTAACTTCATGAGTGACCGAAAGGATAAAGCCACAGCCTAAAAGCCTCCATGTGTTGTGAGACAAGGAAAACTCAAACGCCCTGGACAGAGAGCATCCATTCCACTCTCCCAGGTAATCACTCAGAAAGGAACTCTGCATCCCAACACCACAAAACAATTTTTAGAAGCCACAACAGCAGCGTCTGTTAACTGGAAATGCAAACACCCCCTTGCTTTGCAATCTAGCCTTGCATGACACAGACCTTTGCCAAAGAAATAGGTACTTAATCCTTACGCTTCTATTTAATGTTTAAAATTGGACCTGATGATTCAAAAGCACTGAAGTTTTGTTACCCACTTCTAACAAAGAATTCTACACAATGAAGTGCTGAAGCACAATCAGGACCAAATCTCATCAGTGCAGCACTCACTGGATGTAATGTTGATCACTACTAACTGCTATGAGTTACAACCCACAATTCTACTTTAAGAATTTTCTCCAAGTTCTTTTGCCTTTTTTCTGCCACGGTATGTTCATCCTATCTCTTTGCTGGATCAAGAAATGTATAGCAATGCAATTCTGTTTTAAGTAAACACTTAGTAGCCCTTGTCAAAACACACCTGAGACCAAACTGACACCTTTCTGCTGTCAGAATAGGTCAGTCCTGTGACATTAACATGAAAAACATCTTTGGGGCTCCTTCATTCCTTGAGAGCTCAGATTGTATAGAATATTTTCTATGCATACCCAGCTGTATGTTTTTGAATAAAATGAAGCAATTTTCCACAAAAACTAAAAATGGCTGGCATGTTGATTTTAGAGGAACAGCCCCACTAGGACTCAACAAATCCATTCACCACAATTGAATTTTTACTCTTCCTTCAACTTAAGCTGATTTTTTTTCAGTCTCCTTTTAGCACCCCAACATCACATACCTTTATGATATGGTAACATAAACAAACTAAGTGTTGCAAAAAATAAAAAGAAAAGCAGCAGACTGAGTTGTCAAGGTCCAGCTTATCTGGCAGAGATGTTTCAGGCATCTGAAGGAGGTGACTGCAGCTGACACCTGGCAGATACAGCGTGGGTCTACAAAAACAGGAATAGGAGTTGTAGTTTGGTTGGCAGAAAAAAGCAGGTCAGAAGAAGTGGAGAGTGTAAGATAGGGTAGGCCAATGAATAAATTATTTACATTAATCAGAACCAGGCAGGAATTACAGAAATGTGAATTAACTACATGAAAAAGATAACTAAAGGCAAATCAAAACCAGTACCAAGTGTAAACTAACAAGAACGAGTAAGAAAAACAGGTGTTAAAATATTCTTTTCATGACATAGTCTTCTAACTGGAATTTGTCATTTCAGGGTGAGATAAATGAAGCTCTTATCAAAATCAGTTTGGTTTTCGTTTATTTGTTTTAAAACCAATGCCTTTTCCTCAGCCAACAGAAAGCCAAAAAGAAAGGAACAGTGAAACACAAAGACAAAATTTTCTTTATGTCTGTCTTTGAAATATTTCTTACTCTGTCCGACAGGATAACTGCAGAACAAAGCAAACTTCAGAAGAGAGTTACTGAGATACTGAGGTATGAAAAATTTTACACAAAGGTTAAGAAACTGCAAGTGTTTTCAGTAGAGACAAATGTTACTGAAATAATGTAATAAGGCAAAAGCACTGTGAGAACAACCTCATGTTCCATAAACAGATATTGTAAGATGCCTATAAGGAAACTGGCTGAATTCAAAGCACACAAAGAAAGATCCTATAAGGACTATGATGACAGCAGCACTGCTTTTCACATCCATATAAAGTATTTAGCATTGGTATTTTTAATGTGTAGCCAAAGCCTGAACAACTTAAAATAGGACATTTTCCATCCCTGTTAGGAATCCTCCAACAAAAGAACCAACCTCTGTTCTCCATTTATACAAAATCTGCCAAGAATCAGTCTTGCACAACTGCATTTGTAACGCTGACATAAGAGGAGCTGCTTGAGAATGTCCTTCCTGAAGACAGAAACAAGATACTGACTGAAGTACAGTCAGTCTCATGTTTGGCCCAGCAGATTTTCTCATTTTCCTAATAAATGCCAAAATATTCAGAATTGTTGTCATATTTAATTACTTTTTCTATGAAATTTCCTTAAGTTTACACCTTATCTTCAAAACATAAAGCATTTAAAGTTTTGATAGAAGAGAGAGAGGTCACACTATTGACTTCTTTCTGGGAGGGGAACACTTGAACAACAAAGAGCCGTTTAAAATGATTTAGGGAAAAAACCCAAACAAATGCTGTGCTGGACAGATTATGTCTGAGTCCTGTGCAAATCACAAAGTGTTCAAGCAACCTCTAGAAGGGTGAGGGGAGAATACAAACATTTCTGACAGGACGGACAGGAGTCTTTTCAAGATTCAGACTCATGTTAACAAGCCTTGCAATACAAAATGGACAGCACAGACAGGTATGAGATTACCTGTTTTAAAAAAAAATATTGCCCAAATATCAGTACCAAAGTCCTTTTGACACAGGCAGAAAAGAAAAGAAAAATCAATGAAAACCAATTTATATCTACTGCAAATATAGAATGTTGAGGCAGAAAGATGTCACTTACTTCTGCACGTTCACCTGGGTGATGCATAATAACCACTGTAAAGGTGAGTCCCCTGGGGAAAACAGAACCACATACAAGGAAAACAGTTCCCTTTGGCACATATTCGGAATACCAACACACAGGCACTGCAATACCTCAATTAGGAGCAGAAAAATGAAGCAGAGTCTCATCAGTCAAAGGCCACCACAGGGTTGTGTGAGGAACAGCCAGCAAGAGTCTGTGACCAGAAGGCACTGATGCTCAGAGACAGTAATTACTGACAGATGTTCAACAGAGGAATAAATCTCTTTGCTGAGGACTTGGGTTCTTCAAAGCCCATCTCCTTCACCTCAATTTATTTTGCTAATTGAATTAGCCTGTGGTTAATTTAAGATGATATTCTATTTTCATTTCAGTCTCAGAAAAGGAATGATGCAATAGACTGTATTCCAACCACCAAATAAACAACCCGCCTCATGATGAGGATCCAAAGGTTCTCACCAGTGTTCCCAAGTGCCATCTATTCCAGTGCATTCTGTGGGGCATCCCTGCTGCCATGGGAACTGCCTGTTTGGATCGTGACGAAACTGAACAGAAGAGGAATGTGGAACAATTTGCTTGTAATTTTTACAGTTACTACAGTCAGCAACACACAGTTCTTCATTGCCTGTTATTAAATCAGAGTGAGGTGCGAAACTGGGACAAGGAATCATAGAATATCCTCAGTTGGAAGGGATCCACAAGGATCATCAAAGTCCAGCTTCTGGCCCAGCCCAGGACAGCCCAACAATGCCACTCTGTGCATCCCTGAGAGCGTTGTCCAAACACTCCTGGAGCTCTGGCAGCCTTGGGGTCGTGCCCATTCCCTGTGAAACCTGTTCAGTGCCCGACAGCTTCCCGACCTCTGCAGGAAGAATCTTTTCCTAATGTCCAACCTAAACCTCCCCTGAACACGTGGCTCAGAAAAAAACCCCAAAACAATAGAAGAACAAATTTTGCTCAAATTTGGCTCCCTCTCAGGTTGGACAAGCTTTGAAGGCAGCATTATGAATTGAGTTTGTGTCAGCATGACAACAACCCAAGTACAGCAACTGGTAGCACACTACCTCAGAGGCTTTTAAAGTCTCTTATTCTAATAGCCCTTGTACAACAAAATGGGTTTCTGTAATGTCACACGATTTATGCATTCTCATTCTTCGATTTCTGCTCCATTTTGATTAATGAAAAAAGCAAATACAGGTAAGAACATGCTTCCTATAATTAACACCAGTTAACAGTCTTCAGTTTCTTCCACAGATAACATTTTTCATCCAGTTTACCAACTTTTTTTGAAAATCAGACACCTGTGATTCTGTTCAGTCCTTACACAAACCCAAACATGTAAATGCAGCTGAAAATCTCACTCCATTAATTTTCTTCCTTTGTAAGAAAAGACTGAAAGGCTATTTTTCCCCATAAAAGAGTTGCAGTAATTGCGGAGGCAGGGCTTTAGTACACAAGAGGGGAAGAAAAACATCACTCACAGCTGTAACTGAATAAACAAAGATTAGGATGGATGTAAGCAGGGAAGGAGAGAGGATCACTGGACATTCGAAAGAGAAACATATATGTACCTAATAATATTTTTCCTTCCAGTTCCCAATACAGAATTTTAAACACAAAACTCACCCTCTCTGAGAACGCTTGGGTCACCTCACCATTAAATATATCAATACTGCCCTGCAGTTTGGAACTCACCTTTGCCATTTTACACCACAAAGATCTGATATCAAAGAGTAATCAAAATTTGAATCAAGTGAATTTAAAACATCTACGAAGTATCCTCATAAACTTTTTTTTTCCCTCTTAACACCTGTTTACGGTTGGGTTGGTTGCTTTTTTTTAATTAGGAAGGGATGAGGCAGAATAGGCAAATTAAGAAAAGAAGTTCTTAAAATTCTGGAAGCTCATGATTTTAAGTTAAACCCTTAATATCCTATTTCTAATGCTCAATAGGCTTTAAATTTGTCACCAAAAATAGGTATTATTTTCCTAAGATCCCAGAATAACTTGACATAATAATTTAAATAGCTGGATCAGCTTTTTCCTCAGTGCTTTTATACATGACTACAAGGTGAAAAGGTGTTTCATATCACAGATCAATGTTCAGCCAACAGTTCAATCCCAAGCTTGCAATGGTAGTGTCATTTCCTGGGCTTGCCTCTGGTTCCCAGCCTCACAGCACCTCCCTGGTGTGACTGAGAACAAACCACATGAAAGAAATGACAGGAATAAAAAAAACCAAAAACCAAAAAACCCCCTAAAAGACACCACCCTTCTGAGGGCGTATTTAGGTGAGTTCCTGTCTCCAGGTTACCACAGGGACTCACAAAGTGTGGCGCTGTCAGAGGCCATGGGGAAACTGGAAAAGGAAAAGGGGAGAGCAGCAGCAGCTGTGGGAGCTGGAACTCGAGCCCGGGGCTCCCGTTCCACCCCAGAGCCACCGTTACCCTGAATAGCCTGGCAGCCCTGCACAGCCTTGGAATGGGGGCCTGACAGGAACGCTATGCACATTCACTAGAGCATTTCTAGACTTCCATTAGAGATCCTCTTCTGGCTATGGCCTTTGGAAGCTATCCTAAAAAAGAAGAAAAAAATACCTTATTCCTGCATTTCCTATATTTATTTATAATTCATCAATCTTGAAATAAAGTTATGCATATCTTTATCTTATGACTAGACTTTAAAAAAATGCTGATTTAGGACTATTTTAGATAAAGGGAGACAACAGCTACGTGAACTACAGGAACAGTTATTTTTTCTACATGTTTACAAAACACACCTGCAGCTGTCTTAATTTATAGCAAAGTTCACAACCAAAGCACAACCTGGTGAGGTATTTCTGCTCAAATCTTACCCAAGCTCATAGCTGCAAGCCCACACAACACACTCAATCAGGATGTTACCGACAAGAATCATTTTCACCTATGAGAATTATCTACTGCAACCTCTACTTTCATCTGCCCTTCTGGAAAAGAAAAGGAAAGACAAGTCACTGGGATATATAAAATATGTTGCACTCTATTATCCCCAAGTAGTTTTATCTAATTGGGGATTTAAACCAGCACAAGAATTATCAGAGCTGCTCTGTAGAGATTCAGTTTAAGTCATCCCAAATCAACAGCTGAATCACAAGCTAAACACTATTGTATCATACTCAAAGCCAGGTCGAGTTTATCCTATGATGGATTTTTTTAAATTCCAAAAAATCCTACTACAATAGGATTTTATTTTTTGCCACTGAAGATAGCACTTCTTGTCTCAGTGTTACTATATTCATCTGAAAAATAGGTCATGTCAAAAACTGCTTTGAAATGATTATTTAAATAAAGCTTACAAACACTGATGAAATTCTTCTGCTGAAATGTCTTCTAATGTCTTCACTGAGGTTGACCAACCAAGAAGGAGCATATAGCAGGGGAAAGAAATTTGTGCAGAGAACCAGGAAGAGCAAAGATGAGATTTAACAGATATTCCAAGGATGTGGAGATAAAGAATAGGAATACACACTAACTTCAGAAAAGAATAGCCTATCTTGAAAAACAGTTACTTCTTTAGTTAGATTTAAAATATCTAAAACCAACATTTATAGCTACTATTTGCCTTTCACTATAAATCTCTACAGAAAATTTTCTCATTTAACATTATAGGTTTATGCCCTAAGTGTTCAGTATTGCCAACAACACAACGATTCTGCTTAAAGTAATTCTTTTTAATATATCCATGGAATAAGAGGGTAAGTAATTCTTATGGGTTTAGTTCTGACATCTGAACATAGTCAAGGTCCACAATTCCCACAGACCCACAGGAGCAGAAAGCCTTACTTGGCCATTTTGACTAAAGAAGAGCCACTGCTCATCATATTCTTGGCAGAAGAAAGAATCTTGTTTCAGAATAATTTCCATTCACCATTCTGCTAACTTTACTGGAAAATAATAATGATAATATTCTTTCCTACAGAAGTCAGATATTCAAAAGCATATGCTCATACAGCAACCCAAATACATCATCTGTCACACTATAACATTACAAAAGGAAATTTTTAGAAGTCTACTTTCTGCTGATTTTTCTTCAGCATGAAGTGCCAGCCGAATGGGAGGTTTGGGGTAAACCTTAGTAAGGGATGAACTATACTATATTCCAGTACTATGAACAAGAATAATCATTCTACCAGTAATTTACATAGTGAGTGCAACTCAACAAATCAGGTACTGGCAGAATCAGTCTACTTGCATAACAGTAAGTCATTTAATAATATAAATATTTGCAGTGTGCGTTCAAAAAGGCCCAAGAACGAGGTTGAACTGGCTGAGAATATGGTAGAGTTGCTACTGCAGTTGCAGATTCTTCTGATCTTGTAGATTTTGGAGGAAAATGTAACTGAAGGCTGAGTCCTCTTCCCTTCTCACTGTAATGACACCGACAATCGAAAACCTGAGAGCACTGACAGACACTTCAGTGAGAAAAAGTGTCACCAGTCATACTTCTTCTGTGAGCCAAATTGAGTTATTTACATGAATGAATGTTTGGTAGTCAAAGAAAAATTTGAAAGGTACAGAGCAAAGACAGAACATAAATACAGAGGAAGTGGCATTTTCATTTTGAGAAATGAAAAAATTTCATTTCAAAAAACTCAAAAAACTACCTTCTCAATTTTTTTTTTGTTTAAAGATTTATTTGTGCAACATTTGGAGGAAAATCTATTGTTCATAAAGCAGCATTGAATTTGGATACTTCAAAAGTATCAATACAATATTTAGGAGCAACAGCAGTTTCTTATACCCAGTGAAGTAGCTCATTTAAAAAACTGAATGCAGAGTGTTAATGACCTAATTAGGGGAATTTCTCCCCACAGAGAGGCTGTTCTAGTGCAAGTTGGTGGGAAAGCCCAGCTGGCTTGAATACTGTAAGATCAAGACCTGAAAGCTTATGCAAGTGTGCGGTTAAAGAAAAAAAAGTTAAAATCAGAAGACTGGAAGTTTCTGTGTTTCTGACAACCATACACTGAACACAACCGTACTAACCTCAGCTTCTCGGTTAAAAACCTTTCCAGGATTACTCATACTTGGTAACTACAAAACAGATTCGGAACTGCCAACACCGTTCTGCAGAACTTCAGTTACTGAAAGTACTCCGCTTATTTCATCTCTGTTACAGAAGAAAATAATTAAGATGTGTCATGTATCAGCTCATATATCAGCTTTCGTAGTATCAAAAGCCAAAGCAAGAGATCAAATGATTCAATAACAAAAGATATTTAGATAAGCATCAGAATAGCTGATCTCAATTACTCATTTTTTCGAAGGCACTAACACAACGCAATCTGTAGTCCAGCATTTTTACCCATAATTTTTCAGGGCATCAATCAACTGCACAAATGCCTTTCAATATATGGGATATGTTACATTTGTTCCCTAAAGAAAAGCATTCCAAGAAACACATTCAGATGGAAGCATACTTGATGCTGCAACTGACACTAGAATACTGTTTCTATCTTAACCCTTCTGTGTTTTAAATAAAGTGTAAGGAACTTAATCATTAACATAACCTACAAAAAGTTATTAAAATCTGACTAAGTTTAAGCAATACCATGAGCACTTTGGCTTGTCCTTTTTCGTTGCCCCTCAGAGAACTCTGTACAGACTCTCGCAGGGAAATAATCCACTCCACACACTTTATTAACATTAACGTAACACAATAAAACTTTAGGTAATTAAGTTTAATGTGCTGTTCAACACATAACATGGAATTTCATACAACTTACAGTAATTCTTTACAGTTCACAATAACCTCAGAGAAAAATCAAAATGGACTAAAAACTGCCTCCATATTGTTATGCAAGAGCGTGATTTTCTTCTTGCTGCTTGCCCTGAAAAGCAACACCATAATAACAGTTACAATATGGCATTCAAATACCTGAACTTGAAATAAGTTTATATTGCTTCACTAAGTATGTCTAGGCAAGTGCATTCCCTTAATACAATCTTCCTACTTGGAAATAAGAGAAAATATCACAATAAGTGCCTTTGTGCTTTTGTATGTGCCATACGTATAAAGAGACCAACATCTTATGTTTCTATGATGTATAAACAGAGGTTTCACTATAGTGAAATACAGATCAAAATGCAGTATTACAATAAAGTAAATTATTTGCCTTAGACTAACCACTCAATTTTCTGTAAGGAAAAGCTGTGTTACAGTCACTTTGAAGTCACATTAGTGAAATAACCACAGACAGTGGTTTGTCAGGGGTGGTTGTTTTCGGTTTTTTCCTTTTTTCTTTCTTTAATTAAAAACAAACTATGAACGCTAAAGATCAAAACCAGTACAAGCTGAATCTTTTAGGACAATTAAAAATTGCAACTAGTCAAAACAAAGCACTGAAAATTTATTTGCTTGGAGAGCACAGGAAGCTGTCCTACCAAGCAGGTTATATTTATCAGGCTTTTTTTTCTTCTTTCCTTTTTGTTTTAAATTTAAGTTTTACTTTCCTGATTGCAAAGAAACTCCTCAGCTGTTCACCTTTGTCATGGTAAGTCTTCAGCATTAACAGCTTGCTGGACCTTCCCTCGAGATTGTTTATTTGCCTTCCAAGGGAATTACACTTTACAACTGCCTTGTCTGGACAGTAATCGCATGGATTTTCAGAGAACACATTACTCAAGATGAAGAAAAGTTCTGCAATACAAAGTCTTGCAAAGTCCCACAGCTACGACAAAAGCTGTGCAGCAAAAATCATTACAAAAGGTGCTGCCACTGCCATTTTAGGACAGACAGGGACAGGTTGAAACCTCCCACAAAGTTGGGGCTTCCCAACTCAACATTTAGTACTGACCGACACCAAATCATCCTACAGGCTTCAGTCTTCCTTGCTGAACTGCTGAGACACTTTTGAGTATATATTGTGTATTTGTATTCTGTTTCATTTTTTACTGAATTAGGGGAAAAAAAAAAGATACAGTCCATAATCAAATTCCAGGAAAGTCAGTTCACAGAATCACAGAATGGTTTGGGTTGGAAAAGACCTTAAGGATCATCTCATTCCAACCCCTTGCCATGGGCAGTTCTATCAGGAGAATCTGTCTTACTAATACAGGTAAAGGAATTTTTGAATCCCTATCATTCAACTACTACAACAGTGAAAGAATCTCAAATTCCCCAAAGCTTCCTCAAAAAACCCTGTTCAACTACTTTGACTCATCACTATTCAATGTTAGAGCAAATAACATATATTAAAAAAATATCGTGTACTATCTGCTTTGACAGTTTTGTAATTGTTACATGTAAACCAGAAAAAGAATATTAAACTAGCTTGGTTAAATTCACAATGTTAAAGTTAGAAGCCAGTAACAAAAGAAGCATTGGAGAAGGACTGAATGTCTTCATGAACCTTACTGGATGTGGGCTGGTAACCCTTCCATCTGGCTTTGCCCTGCT
Source organism: Oriolus oriolus (assembly GCA_013400235.1). Classification (NCBI taxonomy): domain Eukaryota; kingdom Metazoa; phylum Chordata; class Aves; order Passeriformes; family Corvidae; genus Oriolus; species Oriolus oriolus. Next base: position 896,104 of record VXBT01003995.1, read on the forward strand.
GATGCCACTTTAAATCAGAATTGCTGTACATTCTTTCCTTCCTGTAATATCAACATGCCAACTCCTCACAACAGCCACAACTCAAAAAGCCAGACCATTTCACCTGGCAGGAATCTTGAAGTCACTTGAGTCCCTCACTGTTTCTCCACCAACTTAATTCTCTACAACTGCTGAAAGCCAATGTCATCAGGCAATACTCCAAAACCAAGCCAGAAACCAAACATTAAGCCACCAATGAAGCTGAATTTAAGTGTTCTTCCTCCACTGTCTTTGACGTGTGAAGTTCCTTAACAATTAGCGTTTAGCCAGCCTAAAACTAGACAAGAGTAAAAAGCCTAGAATACAACAGCTGCTTTATGACTGTTAATTCTGAATGTGCTAATAAAGTACCTGCAACAAGACCTTGTTCTTTTCCTGACCCTTACAAGCACAGAATGAAAAGACATATTTGGTAAAGCCCAAAACAACAACAGGAAAACATGACGCCCAAGTGCCTGGAAAGCAGGAAATACCCGCCTGCATTGCCTCCCTTCAATAGGAAGTGCAATACCACACCTTTGAAAACAAGAAAAAAGTATACATTAACATAAGGACTGTTCCTTTCTGAAGATAATTCACTATTTTCTATTTGCCCAGATTTCTAAAACACTGAGTTAGCAATTGAATTTGGTCTTGCTTTTAAGATCCAAATTCAGCTATCAACAGGACTTTGGGCAACTGACTTGACCCCTGTATGGACATCCCACAGCCAGTAAGAACCTCAGTGGCATCATCACTGTACCTCACTGCTCTCCTGTGAACCAAAGACAAACCTGACAGTGTCACCACTGATGTGGTGTTCAGACACCGAAACACAAACCATTTTCCTCGTAGTGAGATTATACAACTACTCCCAGTAGGTAAATATTCCCTGGAATAAGTAACACAGCATGCCCCAGGATGCCTGTCTCCTTCAACTCCTCTTATTTTTGACTCTCCTTATCCTTAGGCAGCTGTTGTTCCTCAGCCTTGAACAATTACTACTGTGTACGTAATTGGTGGAATTTAGAACCTTCACACTGGTATCATGAGACTGTTTCACAGTCTCACTGCCTTACCTTTCAGGTAACAAAGGGCAACGAAGTTGTTGTCATACCAAACAATTTTTCACAATATTTCTCACATCTCAGAAGGCTGAAATAAGCAATCAATTGAACACAAAGCCTCTGTCTCACCTGTATCGAATCAGTCCCAGGAATTCAGTTACTGCTGCACTCCAAACTAAAATTATGGTGCCAGAGAAAAATGCCATTTTGAAGAATGTACTTGAATTTTTCAGCTTCATCAGCACTGGTATTTATTTTCTCCTGACCTAGCTTCCAAGGGTTCTTCTCTGCCATAGAACTGCTTTCCGAACCCCAACTTGTTCACCTACTAAAATCAAAAGTAAGAACAATTAGGAAAGTCACAAGCAAAACCACAGTGGATGACGAGAATCAGACAAACATGGTACTTGACATACTTCACCATATTAGCGAGGGGTTTGGACACATCATGCAATGCCAATGCAATGTCCTATGGTCTCTGTGTCTCCCTGTACACATTAAAAGATACAGTTTTTTAATGGTCAGAAAACTAAGACATGGATGAATGATTCAGTAACACTGTTGTGGATAATCAAAACCTAAAGAAAAAGTAATGGACAAGCATACCTATTGGAGGCTCCTCTGACCTTAACTGGGAATGCCCCAGTTACTGAAGACACTGCAGTAAGAGACACCAGCAGTTGATGGTGGGGCGGCCTCGCTGAGCACGGCACTATTTTTAGATAGTTTAACACATCACTTGCTGTGTAACATCACTCGGTCAAAAATGAAACATTTTTCTTTACAGAAAGGTTAAAGCACATGCAGTTGCACTTGCCTGGACACTGTACTACTTGTAAAAGCCTAACTGCTGACAGGGATACATGTAAAGTACTGGATATTTCCTTATTCACTCATGAACCTGGTACACAGTTAAGGAAGGCAGTCATTGGGTTTGATGCTTGTTCTCTTAGGAATTTTACAACTTTTCCAGTATCTCTTTCAGATTCTTGCCTCAGAAGGACTGGACCATTGATTATGTACCAAGATGCTTTTAGATAATGAAACAGAGCATGAATGACATGAGTTTCTAATAAATGAAATTAAGTGTGATAATAAAATCAATTCAAAATACATTCAAATGCAAAAAACCACAGTATCACTAACGTGTCATCTGTCCTTGCCAATGTGCAGTCCCGCAGCATCTCTCGCTCCTCTTTCACAGTTAGAATTCTCACATCTCCGAATCCAGAACAAGCAGATTCTTTAGGCAGCTGGTCACCATTGTCATACCTGCAAACACAACCCAAGCTGTTAACTGAAACATTTCTGCTGCAAAAAGTTCTGCCTGCGTTTTGTCTACACTAGTGTCACGTGCTCAACTATACAAACAAGAAAACAAAGAGAAAATCTTTCACAAAAGATATTCAAAATCTTCAATTCAACTAAAATTAGCTGTATACTTTCCTTTTGTACATGTAACTTTTACCTCGTTATTTTTAAACATCAGCTACAGTCGTCCAAGTGGTACCAAGAGAAATATTTCATCTATCCTTCCCAAATAAGGAGAGGACAGTACTAACATTCCATCTGCTGCTATTAAAGAAGTGCTAGTTGACAATGCTCTTTCTTCCTTCACAGTGATCCTTCTCACATCCTCAGAGAGGGGACAGAGTGGAGCTTTTGACAACAGGTTGTAGCTGTCATACCTAGAAACAAAATACACAATTGATATCTCAACACCCAGAATTATTTTCTTGGTATTAACAAACGGAGGATTATTGCAACCACCTACTCACAGGTCCAGTAAAAACCCTGCGACTTCTGCATCGTTTCTGAAATCCAACTTTTCTTTAAGCGTCAGCCACCGGTCAATGTGATTTCCCACATAAATCCTTGTTTTCCCCCTTCTTCTGTCAAGACTTTGCTTTCTCTTTTTCTTTTCCAGAAAAGACAACACTGGGGGCCTTCCACACCTCTTTGCTGGCAGGGACATGGTGAGCCTGGAAGTAAAGGAGAGGCTTTATTGAGAGGCAGCTCGGAACAACAGGTGGCACCCTCAGCGTCCCGAGCCAGCACAGCGCGGGCCCATGGCCGAACACCTCTGGCTCGTCTCAAGTCAAACACTCGCTGCCGCCCCGCACCGACGCCTCCCGACCCGCGCCCACCCCCTGGGGCCTTCCCCCCTCCGCGTCTCTCCGTGGCAGCAGCGGCTGAGAACGGGGCCGCTTACAGTCGGAACACGGTGAAGGGCTGCAGGGCAGCCCCTCACACCGCTCCTGAGGGGAGGGCAGGGGCCATTCCCTTCTCACGCCGCTCCTGGGGCACACACACATACAGATACATTCCCGCTTCATGCAACCTCTGAGGGGAGAGACCAGCCCCTCACACCGCTCCGGAAGGGAGGGGAGGGGAGAGGAGGGGACATTCCCACCTCATGTCGCTCTTGAGGGGATGGGGGTGACATTCCCGCCTCACACCGCTCCTGGGACACACACACACACACATTCCCGCCTCACGCCACCCTTAAGGGCAGACCGGCCCCTCACGCCGCTCCTGAGGGAGGACAAGCCCACCTCACACCGCCCGAGAGGGGACAAGCCCTCACAACGCCCTTTCCCCGCTGCCCCTCCCTTTTCCCCCACCCCAATCTCCCGTCGCCCCCTCACACGCTGCCCCCGGCGGGGTGGTCGCTCGCTCGGTCGGTCGGTCGGTCCCTCACCCGCCGCGGCACCGCCGCCACCGGCAGCGACCGAGATAAACAAGGGACATCTGACCGGCGGCGCGCGGTGATGGCGCGAACATCACGTGAAGGAGAGGAGGGGCCCGAGGCCGGTTTTACGGAAAATGGCTGAAAAAGGGGGTTTAAGTGTTAACTCGGGGTAGTGACTTCAGTCCCGTCCTCAGGGAGCAGCCAGAGGCGCTCAGGTAAAAACTGTTCTCAGCCCTTCACAGAGGGAAGAGGTAACCCAATATGTTTTTTTAATGTTTAATAACAAACTTCAGTTATGTGTGTTATGTGCAATAAAAAACATACTGCTTTCCTAAGCAGCAATTCACAGGTAGACTATCCAAAATACTGCGTGGTTATCTTACCTTCTGAAAGGCCAGATTCAGAGACAAAACTAGAATTTTCCTCCGAAGAGCAAAAAATGTTTGAAATGCGACCTACCTGTTAAAATGCTAAATCAGTGACACAAAGAGAAAGAAAATGCAGTGAGAATATGGAACCCCTGTTGTCACAGTGTGTTCTAAGAGTGACATGTACACAGCCTGCATTCCACCAGGTCCTTGGCACCTCCACACACTCCTGCTGACACAGCCTGCATTTTTAAATAAAAAACTAAAAACACAGACTATTTCCATGTTCCAGTGCAATACTGACACCCCGTTAAAAGACACAGCACAGCACTGAGGTGAATCAGCCCCTCAAAGACCATCTCTCATCTTGTAACTAGTCTGTTTCTAACCCAAAACAGAAACAAAGCAATTATTTAATAAATAGAAATAAGACTAAAACTGAAAACTGAAAACCACAAGGTTTATCACCACATGATTCATTCCAGCAGGAGACTTTGCTTGTGTTGGGTCCTTAGTGCTTTCAGAACACCTCAAATTGTTAGGAACAGAATATAAAAGATGAATTGTCACTCAGTTAAAGGGGGAGGCTTTCAGAGAGCACACTCATTTCCAAACTGAGCTCCTGGTCGTTTGGGCCTTCATGATACAATACAGGAACTACTCTATTCTAAGAGATTTTAAGAAAAGTGAAGTCAAGACCTGCTCTCTGACTGCACCTTGAGCAGTGTAATCCAAGTAATACCAGAGTAGAATTCCTCACGTTTATTTTTCACTGATGAGGTTGGATGATTCATCACATTTAAATTCTTTCACGTGAGTTTAATAACGTCCTTCTTTTATCTGTTATCATATCTGAAAAGAATTAATCATTTTTATCTTAAAAATAACCTGAATTATGCTGTGTGGTACCTAACATGCAATAAAACATGCAGAAAACATGAAGTAAAAAAAAAAAAACAGTCAATCAAACCAAGAAGCCAAAGCATTTTTACTACAGAAAAATGGCATCTCTAACAATATATTTGTTTCGTGTTTCCTATTTTTACTTTCTCCCCCTCACCATCTGCCTCTGTTCTGCTTTTTCTTTCAAAAAGAATCCACCTCATTTAGCTTCACTCGCCCCATCACAGGATTCAGGCTGAATAAACACAAAATCCCCAATGCCAAAGCCAAAAAAGCACTACCTCTTCATAAAAGACCTTCCAAAAATAACTCTCCTTTTTCTTACAGTAGCTGTAGATCTGTAAGAGAAGCAGTCCATCTCGATTCAGTGCTTTGCTACACACTCTCTAGACAAAGGAACTTGAGATTTTTGGCCCCTGATAACTCTGGGTTGTACCTGTGCCTTCAGTGCTGCTCTTTTTGCCAAATCTTCCCCTGTTCTTTTGGTAGCCAGCACTGAGTCCCACAAGAGTGAGATCCTGTAGTGTAGAGAAGGAAGGTGAATTACAGAACTTGCAGTTCTTGAGCAAGAACTACTCCTTCCATCATGGAAGCACCTAAGCAGTGCCCAGGGGGATTTGCTGTTCTGTGGAGCAGAGTCCCACTGCTTTGCTTAAGACACCCTGCATGAAAATAAAACTATCTGGGGGAGTCAATCCTCAGAAGGAAATAGTGAGAAACAGAGAATGCCCATCACTGACATGTGTGCCATGCAGTGGTCAGGAGAGCCTGGCAGTGCCAGAACCTGCACTGTGCTGCGTGCAGAGGAAGCAAGGGATAATGAGAAGATGAAATACAAAAAAGTACTAACCTGTGGCAGCACAATAATCTGAGCCTGGAGGCAAGTCCCAGGAGGGCCAGAAAGGTCATGACAAATGCTCTCATTTGTGAGTCAATTCTCTGCAGCAGCCATAGTGAATTTTGTACTGCAGTCAGTGCGTGGACTAAGGAAAACTTCTGGACCCAGCCAAGGTACAGCCCTGAGCCTCTGGATCTCTTGGAGAGAACATGTTCTGTGCAGTGCAGCGAGGAGCTGAGCCAGGTCAGACACCCTCCCAAGGCACTGGCACCTCAGTGCCCACCCTTGTGCCTTCAGGACCAGCGGGACCTTGGTGTGGGAGCAGTAGGAAAGGAGTAAGGGACCCACTGTCATCCTGGCTGGGTCTGTGGGGGACCTGGGAGCTGGTGGGGCGCCAGAGGGGGCTCACAGAAACACAGAGTCAATTACACTGGAAAAACCTCTGAGATCATTGAGTCCAACCTATGACCAAACACCACTCTGTCAAGCAGACCATGGCACTGCGTGCCATGTGCAGTTCTTTCTTGAACACCCCCAGGGATGGTGACTCCACCCTGGGCAGCCCATTCTAATGTTTAACCACACTTTTCATGAAGAAAATCTTCCTGATGTGCTACCTAAACCTCTCCTGGTGCAGCTCCGGGCCATCTCCTTTCCTCCTGTCGCTGTTACCTGCGAGCGGAGCCTGATCCTCACCTAAGCTCACCCCTGAGCTTCCTCTTCCAGGGTTGGGGGGCTGGAGGGGAGGGAGAAAAAAAAATATGGAACGCTTCACGAATTTGCGTGTCATCCTTGCGCAGGGGCCATGCTAATCTTCTCTGTATCGTTCCAATTTTAGTATATGTGCTGCCGAAGCGAGCACGATGTTGAGGTTTTCCCTGCCGGTATTTGTAGCCCCAGGATCTGGGCTCCGCAAAGTCAGGGTGACCGAAGCTATAGCGAGCCAGCGATGCTGGTGGGAGCAGCAGCAGCTGTGCACAGCACCCCGGCCATACCGAGGGTCTGGCGGGCAACGGGGGCGGAGAGTGGGGGGAGAAAGACCCAAAATCCGGCATAATCCGTTTTATGCAAATAGTCCTGCTGTATGCAAATACGCGCAAATCACTCTGGGGCAGGGGCGGTACCCGGGAGCTCCGCGCGGGCCCGTTCCGTATCAATAACCGCCGGCGGGCTTCGGAGCGACATTCGGCTCTGCGCAGCAGGGAGGGTGGCGCTTCTCCGTGGCGGCACATCGGTGGTTTGTACCTAAATTAGTTAATGTTGCTGACCTGTGGCGATATGCGTGTAGTTGAAGCCATTTGTTGTTTGACAGAATCACAGAATCGTTCGGGTTGGAAGGGCCCTCTGGAGAGGATGTAGTCCAAGCCCCCTGCTAAGGCAGGGTCACCTGGAGTGGGTGACACAGGAACGCGTCCGGGTGGGTTTGAATGTCTGCAGAGAGGGAAACTCCACCACTCCGTGGGCAGCCGTTCCAGTGCTCTGCCACTCTCAGCGTGAAGAAGTCCTTCCTCTTGCTGAGGTGAAACTTCTTGTGTTTTAGTTTATGACCATTACTCCTTACATCTTTCGACTCTATCTCCGGCACACGGCAGCTGTAGCAGGACCGCGTGGCTGCAGGGACGGGGAGGAAACGCGTCCGTACACAAAGGGCGAAGAACGAGGATCGTACAGTTCTATTCATTCTAATCTAGGGCGGGGGCAGTACATATCACGGGCAGCAGAGTGGCGCAGCGGAAGCGTGCTGGGCCCATAACCCAGAGGTCGATGGATCGAAACCATCCTCTGCTAGCATAATGTTTTTCATTTTTTTTTTCCCCTCGTCTCACGGCACAGCGCCCGACGGCTCCGTCCTCTCTGCTGGTTATTTCTGGGTGTGGGGGACAGTGGTGGTGTTGGTGCGAGGACAGTTGTTTTTCCTAAACAGTCTTGGCGACATGCAGTATGGCGGGTGCGAGCAAAGGACGGGCAGAACACTGCACAGTGTGATGCCTGCAGCCTTTCTTCCTGTGCGATTGGAAGGTCTTGTAGAGTCACAGGATGGTTTGGGTTGGAAGGGACCCTTAGAGGCCATTTAGTCCACCCCCTGCCATGGTTAGGGATACACCAAGTTGCTCAGAGCCCTTTCCAGCCTGGCGCTGAATGTTTCCAAGGATGGGGCATCCGCCACCTCTCTGGGCACCCTGTGCCAGTGCCTCAGCACCGTTGTGGTAAAAAGTTTCTTCTTTATCTTTCATAAGAAAGCTCCTTTATATATTGAGAGGTCACAAGGTCCCCCCTGGAGCCGTCTCTCCTCCGGGCTGAACAGCCCCAGCTCTCTCAGCCTTTCCTCAGAGAAGTGCTCCAGCCCTCTGAGCATCGTCATGCTTTCGTCTGGACTCGCTCCAGGGGCTCCGTGTCTTAAATTAGTCTTAAAGAGCTCGTTGCGTACATTTGTAGTTTTTCCCTGTCTTGCCTGTTTAAATGAAACATTGTGGCAACGTGGAATATAGCGAGGGGACTCTCAGCACAAAATGCAGGAAAGCAAAATGAAAACACAAACGCGAAAACTTAAAAGTGCGATGCACGTGGTATTGAAAGTCTGTATTTGGCCTCTGGATCGCATGATCTGAGGGAAAGGCTCTGTGAACTTACTGAACGCCACAGTGCTTCTCAATGGGCACTGTTTTCAGGGCTGTAGCATGTGAGAAATAAACAGTGGAATTCTTACATGGAACGAGTGCGTGCAGAATACATGAAGGAAAAACAAGGCCGGGATTCTGGTTATAGATCCATGAAAAGAACAATTACATGGAATTCCTTTCCTTTGCATTTGGCTCAGTAGGCGCGGCTCGGGGTATCACATTGTGCGGTTCCATGGTGTAATGGTTAGCACTCTGGACTCTGAATCCAGCGATCCGAGTTCAAATCTCGGTGGAACCTGAAAGTTTTTGCCGCAGACAGGTTTCTCTCGTGCTCAGAACCATGGAAAGTGACTTCAGGGCGTTTTTCATGGACTGTTAGAATGCCGTAAATATCCCGTGCCATAAACATCCCACGCTACGTGGAAAACGTATCTAAAGCAGAAGAGTAACCAATCCGGCAATTTTCTTGTCTTTCCCCCCCCGTATCTATTATTTATTGCAGCCAGGTTAGCAGTTTCTGACACAAATTATCTGAAGAATCTCAGTCATGTCACAGCGTAGTTTCCTTTTATTTCTATGTTTTGAATCGCCTGTGTGGAAACACAGCTCTAAATTATGCATCAGCGAAGCTGGTGGCAGCTGCTGAGCTCTGGGCCAGGGATGAGGTTTTGGGGTGTCTCTGACAGCAGATGTTCTCCCAGTGCTCATGTTTGTTTTCTGCCCTCATTATACCGGGGTGACCTTCCCGTGTCTGAAAGGGTTCCAAGAGAGCTGGAGAAGGACTTTGGACAAGGGACTGGTGTGACAGGACGAGGGGAAGCGGCTTCCCACTGCCAGAGGGAGGATTAGATGGGATATTGGGAAGAAATTCTTCCCTGTGAGGCTGGCGTGGCCCTGGAACAGGCTGCCTAGAGAAACTCGATGCTTTATCACTGGCAAGATTCAAGGTCAGGTTGGACAGGGCTTGGAACAACCTGGGCTAGTGGAAGGTGCCCACGGCACGGGGTTGGGACGGGATGATCTTTAAAGTCCCTTCCAACCCAAACCACTCCGTAGTTCTGTGAAGACAACGAATATTGCTGAAACTCAGAACAAACATGAATATTTAGGTCGTATTAAATTCCTGTCGGTCATCCCAGGTGCAAGGGCAGAAAAGACAGCGAGTTCCCAGCGGGATTTGTTTGCTATGGATTTATTGTGGGGGGCTGGAAGAGGCGAGACACACCGCCCGGTTCTATGGTGTAATGGTCAGCACTCTGGACTTTGAATCCAGCGATCCGAGTTCAAATCTCGGTAGAACCTGCCCCAGGTCTCTCTTTTCTGCCTCCCCCGCGGCGGCGGGGTCGGGCCGGAGGGCGGTGAAGCTCCCGGAGCTCAGCGCCACAGGGTTTCCATGACCTGAACCGTGTCACGCTCTGCCCAATTTTCTTCAACGCAACGAATTGGACAAAAGACTTCAAATAATTCTTACTACTTTTTAATTACGTCTTTCATTGTATTATACTGCTGTTTTATAGTAAGTATATTTTTTTTTGGGGGGGGGGGGGGGTTGAGAAAAAGGCGTTTACACTGTGGAAAATTTAATCAGGCAGATGTACAGAATTTGGACATTGTTTTTCAGATGCACCCAACTACTCACTTGGAAAATAAGGGCAGAAATACAGTGTTTGTGGAGTGGATATGATATCACAGATTGAACTCTGCACAATTTAAATGGATATTCCCTCTGCTTTGCTGACACAAACCCTCAGTAGATATTTTTCATTACCAGAGCAGCTAAGGACATCTTAACACCTTGGCTCCCTTCCTCCAAACCTGTCCTACTAGTCACTTGTTTACACAGCAACAGGAACAAGCCTGCTCTGTGCCAACAGCTCCTCCTCCTCCTCTGGCCAGGTAACCCTGCCTTGCTGGCCCTTGAAAAAAAACACAGAACACCTTCAAATCCTAGTTATTATTTAGTAGAATCCAGGTCCCAACTGCTCAAGAGAACATACGGAAACGTTTGCTCAATTCATTAAATTTTCACATAACCTCCAGATGAAAAAAATCCCTTGTCTATGTCAGGGCTGATTTTCATCCTTTCCCCAACTGCTGGATCAGACCACATAGAAAAGAAAGAAAGATCTTTCCCTGTGCACCAGTGTTTTAACCTACTCTCTCCAGTAACCTCAGCACAACCAGCCACTCTCACAGGCTGGCTTCATGCACCAACATCATCCTCCCCAGGCACAAGAGCTTTAAAGCCACAGAGGCTTGTCTGCCTTGCAAGGATTCAATATATTAATTTACAATTCTAGAGAGCAAATTACCATTTCCTACAGCAATCTGGCAACTTTCTCCTTCCATTTACCAGAGTCTGAGGTGCTGCTGTAATCCAGAACTCCCATAAAGTGCTGATGCAGTATTGGTGCCACAGATGTGCCCAGTGTTCCTGCTCAGTGCCACAAACAAAGCTCCTGTGTGAAACCAGGTGTACTTAAAGAGTTCAACTTTTACACGGAACAAGACAGAATCAGCACAGAATTGAGTACCGAGATTTATTTATCACAATTCATGGTCATGCTGCATTTGAGAACAAAGCACCAAAATTTGGGTAACTGAACATCATCCATATATAATCCAGCTGAGACTGCTGCATGTGGATATATGCGTTACTCTGGCGCAGAGCACAGCCCAGGGCTGCCCAGGTCACTGGCCACAGGGGACACACACAGGTGCTGTGGCTGAGGGAAGCTGCCTGCACCAGGCAAAGAGACTTCACAACACGCTGGAGCAGTCTCAGTAAAGTACTACAACCCCAAGAATCCAGCACCTGACATGCTCAAGTCAGGAACATCCCAAGGCAATTTTATTAATTCAATTACTATGTCTAATTCCTTTCCCACAATCCCTCCAGTTTGTAACTTCCCAAAAATCCTCTTGTGTCAGCACAACATTCAAGGGAGAGGTGAAGCACTATGGCTGTGGCTACGTCAGGAGCTTTTCCTGTTGCTGTAAAGGCAGTAGCAAGAGAAATTATTAGTGGCCAAAATCCAATCAGGGAACAAAATAGTGCTGTAATTTCAGAAGTGTGGCTACAAACACAATACTGGATTTTCACCTGCAGATTTAAAAGCCAGAATCAAACGTCAGGCAAGTATTTCACTGTATATGAAGCTGCAACAAGGTTTTCTGATATATGTTAAAATTTCAATGAAAGCAGGTGAAGGGGGAAAGACTTAAGGGACAGAACTTTCCTTTCCTTTTAGACTGGCACTTTAAAGAAAAAGGCTTTAAAAAACTAAAACATTTTACTCTAATAAGTCTTATAAAGCAAAAGCTGACAAAAACAAAAAAAAGACAAGTCTCAGTTACTTAGGTCACTAATGATAATACATTCTGTGTAGCTACAACAGGCTCAGTTAGATGCCTTCCTCGTCTTTAAAAAAGAATTCTGCAGCAGACAAGTCATCAACAGCTCTTTGCACTGCGACTACCTCAATAGGTTAAGATACTTGAGCAGATGGAAGAAAGGGTGGATACAACTGAAACAGGTTATATTAGACACTGGGCCACTGATTTCCCTTGCAGTGGGAGCAGAGCAGATTTATTTCACCCACTGCCCAGCCCATTCCTGGGGTCCCCTAGGGGCACAGGGAGTGAGGCCCTTCCGTGCAGCAGGCAGACACTGGCCAAGGTGCCACCCAGCCCTGGGGAGGATCCATTGTGTTGTACAAACAGTTCAGGGCTCTGCTTTCAGAACAGCAAGGCAGCTCTTGTGTAGATTACTGAAGATTTCCTCAGAAAAGCAAACTGGTTTTGCACCATTTCACCCAGCATACGCACATAAAAAAATAAACACACTGTACAAAGAGCAGCAGCAATATAATTTAAACATGCATCCAGCTACAAACCATATATACAGAGAAACAGGCCTATACAAACAGAACAGGACCACTTTATTACATCAGAATTCTGGTGGAGTTTTTGGAGGAAATCACAGCAGATAAAGAAAATCAGACCGAAGGAGGCGTATGTTGCTTCTGAAAGTAATCTGTTCTGAAATGTCACACAACACCCCCATCTTTCTCTAGCAGACATCTATTACAGTTCCAGCTACACACAGCTCTTCCCACGACTCCTGGACTCCCTCCCCGTACAGAGGTAGATTTCTGTCAATGTTCTGATATTGCACCACGTTAAGTATCATGTTCTTATCACAAGGAACAACTTGAAAAGGCTAATTTATATAATTCATGGGCATAATCTCATTGTGGGCATTCGGGTAGTGCAGTAATCAAATTCATTTGAACTTCAAAGAAAACCTCCCTCCAAGTGCAATGCTTTGTTATTTAGGTGGAGGTCCAATGGAAAGCTGCAGTTATTAACAGCTCCACATTAAGAGAGCTACTTCTTGTCAGCAGGGTCACACTTCATTGCCTCTCTCCTTTTCAGCCTCCCTGGTCTAGCCAATGCCAGGTCTCACTCTGCCTTCCCTGATGCTGTATCCCATTCCATTGTGTCCAGGTTAAATGTGCATTTCAAATACACAAAGGTTTTTGCAGGATTTCTTACTCACACAAGCAGTTGTAATATTGAAGAAATTTGCAAGAAGATTCATTCAAACTGCATGAAATGGTTAAGAAAGCCCATCCACACTTTCAGGCTGCATAAGGAAAGCTAGAACTTTGCTAGCTTCAAACAGCCATTAATCATGAACAGACCTGATGCTACCAGGAAAATCTGAAGAAGTCTGGCAGGAGTCTAATTTCTTTTGTCCATCACATTCTTGAATAACTCTCCGACAACTGGGGAAGCTGCAGACAAGCTGCATGGCAGTACCACTTCACAATGTCTGTTAAATGAACCTCTATAGCATATTTATAAAAATAAGTGCATCAAAATTCATGATGCCGATGTATCGTAACTCTGATGAGCTCAAGAAGCATTGCTCAGTATTTTTTCTCAGAGGCACCCCAGGAAGTTATTTTTTGCAGAAGTCTTTCAACACGGAGACAAATGAAAGAACAATCTGGGCATGTTTCACTCTCAGAGAGAAGCCAAATCCAGCAGCACCACTGCTCCTGGCTGCAAGCTTGGCAGAAGGAAAGAAAGTTCTCTTTTTGTACCAACCAGCCTATTTGGAACTATTTTATTAAGTGAACCCTTTAGCATTAGCTTCCCAGGTTCAGTTTCTATGAAGCATTCAGTGACATTACATCAGTAAGAAATGGTGGCTAGTTTGGAACTGAGTATTTTTTGCTGAATTATGGATACAAGGCTTATAGAAATTCATTACGTCTCTCCATAATCACTTGTCCTTTAAAAGGGCTTTTTCCTTAACAAGGCAAGTAAATCCCAAGTTACTTCACAACAACTGCATCAATACTGAAATTCCTGTTGACTGTTTTCCTGTGATGACAGGATTGCAGACCTAGGAGTAGGAATAAAATCACCCTCACCCTCTTGGAGGAGCCCATTTCGTGCAGTGAACCCTTCACTTCAGGGAGTAACTTGATGAGGAATTACACTCCCTGTCCTTGGCAGAAAGGGCTTATGTACCTTGCAAGATCAGGATTTTGAATGAAGAAATCCATTGTGTGCAGGAAACGACAAACAGTAAAAGTTAAATGACAGTGGCAGGAACCAGGGCTTTTGGAGACTTCTCTGGTTTTGCAAAGCAATGGTTCTTCCCAAGAACAATCCCGAGCTGGGCAGAGCCTCCCTCGCACCCTCGCCGGTGCCCAGCGGCCGCGATTGCATAGAGGGTTCCAGTGCTGCCCTGTGACCTCAGCACAGCTCTGCACCTGGACTCGTTACCATTTGATATCCAAACTGCTCGTGCTTTGATTTACTGCACTGTACGTGGTGTGCAAAGTGTCCTGGACTTTCTTGGAGTCCATGCCCTCCAGCCAGTCCTGGTACATCTTCTGCACGTGCAGGTTGGTTTCTGGCAGCCTGACGGGAATCGCAGTGTACACCTCTTCCATCTGGGCAAGCAGGGCTCTGTCTGGTTTGCCATCCACAGTCTGGGCCTGGCCCTTTCCATTTAGGCACCCTTAGGAAAAAAAATTAATTAAAAAGATGGAAGGTGATGGAGATTTGATATGAAAATAAGGTCTTTGTTAACTCAGAATTCTTTTTTCACACTTCTCTAAAGGAAGTTTTCTCTTTAAACTTCCCCCCACACCGTTACAATTTGTATTTACCTGAAGTGACTCCGATATCAACATCATCTTAATGGAAATGAGGTTTCCATATCAACAATCTTTCTCTGCATTCTCCATGGTTTTATGATCCTAATTATGTTTCTTGTCTTTTCTTGCCCTTGACAACCACAATTTCAGAGTATTTCCTCTGAGGTTTGGCAGCGCAGTGCTGGCACTTATTTATAGGTCAGAAGAGAACAAGTAACATTGTGGCTAATTTTAGAAAACTCAATCATTTTTTGAGCCAACCCTGCACCTGTAATTGGTGTTTTAGACCCTTCATTAAATAGTGAGATTTTAGATTATTAAGAAGAGAATTAAGAGCGAATGAAACAAAGTGCCTGCCTGTAAGGCAGCTTTCCTTTGAGATTCAAGATATATGTGTAGAACAACTGGGGATCCACAATTATTCTTACCTCCTGGGCAGGCAAGGACTTCTACAAAATGGTATAAAAACTTTCCTTTTTTCAACTTCAGGACCATGTTTTGGATATTTCTAAAACCATAAGCTGCTGCAAAACGCAGCACTGTCTCCCCATCCTTTTCAAGGGTAACTTCTTGAAAGTCCTTGTTCCTGCGAAGATACACAGAGAACATTTTAACCCCTGCATTCCCAGAGGAACAATCCAACTGTGTCAGTTTGTATTCAGACGCTCTAAAGGGAACAGAACAAGCGTTAACAGTGAGATCAAGGTGAACTCTTCCACTTTCTAAACTGAGTTAAGCAGAAGTTGGGGTGGAATCTTCATAATAGAATTATACCTAATTTTTAAGCGCAGGTGAGTTTTTAATAAAATGAGTACCAGCAGGAGCTGCTTTACAGTGAGACTGGCAGGTTTAGAGCAGGTTTACAGCCTAGCAGCTGAAGAGCCAGGTTAGCAGTAACTGCCTTCA
Source organism: Oriolus oriolus (assembly GCA_013400235.1). NCBI lineage: Eukaryota > Metazoa > Chordata > Aves > Passeriformes > Corvidae > Oriolus > Oriolus oriolus. Next base: position 911,696 of record VXBT01003995.1, read on the forward strand.
CTGCAGCACCAATCAAAGCAGGGGAAGTTCCTGAGCTTCAATAAAGCAGTTCCTCACCAAGAGGGTGGTCAAACCCTGGAACAGGCCTTCCAGGGAGGTGGCCAATGCCCCAAAGCTCTCAGTGTCTAAGGGACATTTGGACAAAGCCCTTAATAACATGCTTCAACTTTTGGTCAGCCCAAAGCGCTCAGGCAGTTGGACCAAGTGATTGCTGTGGGTCCTTTCCAACCGAAAATACCCAGTTCTGCTCTAGCTCACTCATTCTACATAACAAGGATTCAAAACTCTTAACTTACTTTAATGCTTTGTAGGTTATCTCCTTGACATCCATGCCAAAAAGCTCCTTTGCAGCATGTTTAAAAATGTGCTCCAGGTAACCATCAGATCTCTTCCCATCATGCCTTACTACATCTCCCTCCTTCAGGTCATCAAACCTTAGGAAACAACAGAAAGGAAGATCAACTCCAAAATTTCATTCTTTCACTTCAATAAAGTAGTGTGTTTCTCCCCTTCTCTGTCTTCCCCACCAAAAAGTGTTTTGTAGCACTAAGTGAGAACATACTAACATTTTTATTTATTACAGCTTAAAAAATGTAGATTATTCAGGAGAGCAGTGAGAGGATTAAATAAATAAATAAATAAAAGGATGCAAGGCTTTCCATGTTCAAAAATGTCAAGCAACAGTAATTTATAAGAATGCACCTTCATCACAACCTGAAGATTTTGTTAACAACCATTTACTGCTCAAGAGCCATTTTGGGGAAAAATTATTTAAATAAAATTATTTAAATAAATTATCATTTTTTGCCTGTGAGAATACAAAAGTACTTCAGAAGTTACAAGTCTTTGCTGACAATTCTCCTGCTTTAGGAACTGCTTGTCTGTAACACTGTGCTAATAAAATAACACCAAATCAGTACCACTGCAACCAGGTTAAACAGTGTACTCTGAAAATAAGTGCTACACTATGGTTCAGAAGAGAAAATGGGAGATCATATCCCAAGGGCATCTCCTGGAAGTTCACCTCTCCCCGACAAGTTATTTTATTCATACAACTTTTTTAATACCAAGCACTTTATCACGAATTGCTGCTGTGCTGGGACTTGTTTCAAGAGGATGACTTCAAGTTATTTAAATTTCTCTGCAAGATCTACTTTTAAGACCCCAGAAGAGCAAAAATTTATGTCATTAGGTCTCACAGTTGAACCAGTATTATCAGATTAGTCCTTTTAAAAATTAACATTGTTTTCCAACATAAATTGAGGGCACTTTGTTTGTTCAGCCTGGAGGAGACCGAGGTCAGACGTCACCAGGATCTGCAGCTTCCTCCTGAGGGGCAGCTCTGACCTCTGCTCCCTGGGACAGTGACAGAACCCAAGGAACAGCTGGAGCTGTGTCAGGGGAGGGTTAGGTTGGGTATCAGGGAAAGGTTCTTCCCCCAGAGGGTGCTGGGCACTGCCCAGGCTCCCCAGGGAATGGTCCCGGCCCCGAGGCTGCCAGAGCTCCAGGAGCGTCTGGGCAGCGCTGCCAGGGATGCCCAGGGTGGGGGTGTTGGGGTGTCTGGGCAGGGCCAGGGGTTGGACTGTGATGATCCCTGTGGGCCCCTTCCAGCTCAGGATATGCTATGATTCTATAAATTGAGCTAATAAACCAGGTACATTCTGAGTAACAGCTTGTCCTTTCATTGGACAGGCTGACAGAGAATTAAGACTGTCTCTGTGTGATTCTGATACAGAATTAAATTACTGTCTCTATGTGATAAAGCCTGCAAGAACTTTATTCATTCTCATTCTGTGTGACAATCTCAGGTAGAAGCAATCATAGGAGCTGCACTACAAACACAGCTCTGAACATGTTCCCAACTGACCCACTCAAATTTTTCCACTCTAGGTCCAAGCAGGGTACTAGCTGGAACTGAAAAGGATTTTTCAAAACTTCCAGAGTTTTCTGTTTTGTGCAAGACACCACATTTATTGCTCCACTACCACCCCTTTGGAAAGATACCAAGGAACATCTGTCACAGTTGAACAAAGATCAGGGGGAGCAGCCTCTGTAACTGAGAATTAAACACCACACACGCTGCCCCCTGAGCCAGGCATACAGGATTGAAACAAAACCTCTCCAATGCTTTGTGTGCTTCTCATCTAAAGCACAGTTTGGTTTTATCTAATCTTGAACAACTGACTGCTGTCCTCAGTATAAAAACCAATTAATTACCATTTCCTGAAAGGGTGCTGCTACTAGCAATCTACATGAACATATTGAGGAAGTGGAAATTTACTGTAAGGATGCTGCTGTGAAAAGAGAGGGGAGCCCAGAGCAGATGGTCAGCCCCAGGACTGTGTCCCAGCAGCTCTGTGGGAGGCAGCTGGACGGGGCAGATCAGACTGTTGGGCTCTACACAAAGAGCACAGGAGAGCTCTGAACAGAGTCAACACCCCCAGTCAGTCACACTTAGTAGGCGAGGCTTGAGATTGATACAGTCAAATCTATTATTTCTGCATTAAAATATAAACCAGGAGCTACACAAATCTTCAAGACATAAATTTTAAAGGAGTTACTGTATAAGGGTCATTACCTCAAATTATCTGCTTTGTATTTAGACAGTACATGCAGGTTTATATTATCTGTTTCATATTACTTTTATATATAGCAATGCACATTTAAGAGAATATTTTTGTGCGATTTGCCACCATATAAAGGGTGAAGCTGTGGTATACTCAGGCTTTGATGCAGGTTTTTTTCTCCAAAAAGAAAAAACATTCTCCTGAGCAGTTTTACATTTATGTTGAATATACTCCAACATGTCATTCGTCATCAAAGTACGGAAGCAATCCACAACAAAACTACTTACAAACTATCTACAGCTACTTCAGTCACATCTTTCATAGACACATTTTTCTGTTCCATTATTTGGACAATTTCACCTGTAGGAAAACATGACATTTTACTTTCAACACAAAACACAACACACACTGTGCTTCTGTTTCAGAGATCAGTCTCCCAACACCTGCATGTGTCCCGTGTCACGTTCTCCAGCTCTTCCCACAGTCACTTCCCTCCAGTAACTGAGAAGCCTGACACTTCCAGCCTCAAAGAAATGGGGCTTTCTGCTTGCCCAAATTCTGCTTAAATCCTCAGCCTTTCTGTTAGGCCAAGTTTGGAAATATCCAAACTACACTGCAGGATGTGTAGTTTGGACACTAAGGCTAAAGACAAGATCCTCACCAAAAGGCAGCTGGTGCCATGACTTAGGAATAATCTCACTGGAGATAAAATAATGGCCATTGACAAGCCAGAAAATAATTTAAAATATGGATTTGCATAACTTTTACCTTCCTCAAGAGGCTGACAAAATACCTGATTTTTCAGATGAATAGCAGCTTAGAAGGAAAGTATGTGTCACTCTGCCTTCCCTGTGCAGTACCTGTACCACCGGGAGCACAAAAATATGTACTAATTTTTAAAGCAGAAAAAAGCCAACCTTATGACTAAAGCAGACTTGAAAAAAGCAACTCTGTCATAAAGGCTATTCTAAAAATGGTGATTCACTTATGTATTTATAGATGATTAAAAAAGCTAACCTGATGTCAGGACACAATCAACTTCTGGTGAATTATACAAGGCAGTGTAGAAATCTTCCCTCAAGGCTTCCAGCTTTTTGTCGTAACAAGGTGCCACAACTACATGGAAAATTTTATCAGGAGACAAGTTCTGTGGAACACAGAAGGGAGCACATGTGAACTCCACAAAGAGCAAAAGACAGCTTAAAGGATGACGAGGACAAAAATAGTGACATGAACCTCACGCAAGCAATACCAGGAACAAGTCCCTACCCCTTAAATTTAAAGAATGCTGCACACTGATAATGATTTGCCAGAAGTCACAAAGCATCAGCAACCCTCTTCCAAAGTCTGTCTTCTGGCTGGACCTTACTCTGTCAGAGCATGTTTTCTGCAGCTTTTTGAGTCCCTTAGAAAGTGAATACAAGGCAGCAGTTCAGAGTCCTGGTTTCTAGCTGTCACTCATTCACCCACAGCAAGCCCTTCAGAATTTGTCATGTCTGCCATGTGCAGACAGCAACCCTTTCCTACAGAATGGGGCTAGAGTTCTATTTGATATGTAAAGAACAGCAATTTTTTCAACATACAAAATTGATGACATTAAAAGGTTAGTTCCTAGGATACAATGCTTTTATTGATCCCAGATAACAGGGTCATTTCCACATTATTCTCCTCCACTCCTGTTTTGGCTGTGCTATAGAACTACACAGGCAGCATTTCACCAAAAAACCTTTAACTGCTATGGATTTAACTTTACCCATAAATATCTAAATCCATGTTGCACTGGGGGTGCAAGGATTGCTGCCAGCTCACACTGCACTGTGTGAAATGATGTTCTTTGTACACTCTTCTCCTCATGGGAACTCGTACAGCAGCAGAGCACCATTTCTTCTTCAAGTAAAGGACAAATACAATACACTAAGATCTGTATTTCAGTATTAAAGCCCATCTTTTCTATTTAGAAGAATATAATGGTAAAAATAAATCAGAATTACTTACCTGCTGCCTGGCAAAGTAGCCCTTCACTAGGGAGCCCATGATCTGCTGTGGAGACTTTGCAGTGCAAATGTGAGAGGTCACCAGGTTGGTGAGTACCCTTTCAGCATATCGGATCCAACCTGGAACCACAAAAAATTACAGGTAGAGAGAAGTGGCCCATAAGCACAGCAAGTGGCAGCAGTCACACAACAGCTCCTAAAAACGATGACATCTTCACAATAGGTAGGACATTTCTGTGTAGGCTGGAAGCCCCACCTTGGGAACTGTAGGAAACCCTAAGGCTCTGTTAATAAAGCTTTAATCAATAATTCACTGTGTCATTAATTCTAAACCAAGGGCCACTGTGGACTCCATGACCTGTTACCCCCTTCCTCATGCAGAGATTTAACAAAGCAGAAAGAACAAGACCCCAGCTAACAGGGAAATTTGACCTTCTAGACCTCAGCCCTTGGATCAGCAGATACTACAACAAATGCTCCGTTTGGCTGCTTAACTGTACCCTGCTGTTTCCTGAGATTTAATATCCATGCACCCAGCTTGCCTCCCCTGGAACAGAAGAGTCACATGAAAGCATTATCACAAGATGCACATGGATTAAGCCTAGGAAAAAATGGCTTCTTTTACTATTGTTAGAGTAGCCACACCTTCAGAAACACCCCCACACTCACCCACACACAGAGGAACCGCCTGAAATCTCTCTGTATGCAACAGACTGTCCTTAGTTACTCAAGAATCCCCTTCCCTTTCACCAGATCCCTTCAGCATTCCCAGTAGGATATCCACAGCACCCTCAATATCCAGAGCTGTTGTATTGTTCACCACTGGCAAATGAGCAAATCAAGGTATTAAGGGTGTGCAATTCTTTCTTAGGCTCTGTAGCTCTTACTGAAAAGCCCAGAATCTTTCACAGCAAGGGTTTGGAGGTTTTTTCACCTACATGACACCTACATTGTGCAGGAGAGCTGGGCCCAGCCTTCAAGGCAGGTGTGTTGCTTTTGGTGCTAAGAAATAGTGGAAAAAAATTGTGCTTTGTCTTCAAGCAAATCAGTGATTACATAAAAGAGAGAAACTGCTGTGCAGTACACACTGCCCAGGAAGGGGAAAACCTGTAGCTTAATTTTTAAGCTTGAAATTACCACTTATGTAAAAACACCTGGTACTGTTTAAGTCAGAACAATACCACAAAGGTCAACAGCAGCACAAAATTGGGATGCAAGCAGTGTTCAGATGGTTTGTCTCTCTATAGCAGAGAAAGAGTTTTCCCAGTGTAATAAAATGTTACTGATGAAAATGAGAAGGTGCTAAGTATTAGGAAAACCCAAGGATCCTCCAGCTGTTTAAATATTCCCAATTCTTGTTAATACACAGACTTCAAGCTGGTTTCCATGAAAAATCTCCAAGGCATACATCATCTTCAACAAGCATTTTCTGTTGTAGGAAAAGCTGAGGACCATGGATTTAGCCATCAGGACTGTACTGAACTGCGAGACTCTGAAGTCGAAGTTTGCCTAATGTCCACCTTCAACTGGGATTTTTAGTCCATGACATTGCCTGCAAAAAGCACTGAATTTATTGGTGCTTGCTAAAAAGCTGTATTAGCATATTCTGCATGATAGGTCCATCCAACTGCTTCAATGGCTTTAGTCTCAAGTGCTGTCTAAACAGAACAAAAACCGCTTCAAATAAAGCAAGGACAGTTTTTAAAAACCTTGTACTTACCATTAATCACCCCAGCACTCCTGCTATGAGCCTGGTTCTTATAATTGGGATGCTTTTGATACTGTAGTCATGAACTGTAAGGAAATTTCACTAAATCCCAAGAGACTTCTGACAGGTATTGTCTGAAGCAATTCCTTAAATTGTTTCTGTCCTTGCAGTGGATGGAACAAGTGTCTCATAGCTCCCAAAGATCATTAGTCTCATTAGTCACTGGTTAATTGTACAGGCAGCCTTGGCGAGTAAGCATTTATCTGTACTCCACACACACACTGCTGCTTCTGCCCATCACAGGGCTGAACTCCAGAGCCACAATTAGGGAAAATCTCAGATACCCCATTCTTGTATCAAGGTACACCTGCACTCATCCAGACCTATACCCTTCATAAATTCATTTGGATTCTTGGCCATTTGCTAGCTTGTGTTGGCATCAAAGAGCAAGAAAGCACTACAGATCACCATATAAATTCTTGCAGATGTAGCTCAGAACACGTTATTTTTGGTGGTTTATTGTGAGAAGATCACAAAGATGCATCTATGTATCTGTAGGAAGTGCAAAAAAACTAAGAAAACTTTTGCTACTGTAAAACCCCTTTCCTGGAAAAGGAAATTGATGGACTGGGACACAAGCATTAGAAGCCTCAATACTTAGGTTCTTCCTGCTGCTGCAAGTCTGCCCCACTGGCTTTTCTGGGAGTACACAAAGGCTGGCAGTGCCTTAAAAACACCAGATTTTCCAGAGCAAGTGCTTCATGTTGCTCACCAGCTTGGTACACTACAGAAAGGAACTGACTACTTTGAGATATTACATACACTATCAGTAGTCACACTACTGTTCTTTCAACAGGAAACAAACCAAACATGAGCTCCCTTTCTCCCCAGAGAGCAGCAGGAGGTGAACAACTAAGACAGGGACAATAGAACACCTTTTCTTAGGTTCTGGACTGTCCAGGCTCTTTGCTCGTGGTAGTTGTTACACCCCAGACTGCTGCAGAGGGTGATAGGTCCTGTGCAAAGTCCCACATCAAGATAAAAAAGCTAAGGCACTTATAGTTGAGTTCACATTGACCTTGCATCTACAGAGCTATATAAAAACCATTCTGTGATAAACACACTCAGTAAACAACATCTCTGGGACAAATGGATGTAATCCGGGGGTAGAAGGAGGAAGGAGAAGGAGGAACAGAAAATGCACTCAGACAAATAAGGTCAGGAAACACAGTGAACAACCTCACTTTAAAGATGACTAATCAGGATTTTTGCGTTCTCTAATTGCTGACGAAGAAACAAACCACATTTTTAAAATGGGTTTACGGTGACATTCTGGCTTGGTTTCCCAGAAATGGAAAGCACCCATGCTTCTGTTACCATCTCTATCACAATAGAGAGCTGACACCAAAACCAGAAACTAGCTTGTACAGACCAGACAAGGACAAGAAAAGTACTCCATTAACTATTTTAAAGTATTTCCACTGAGAGCAGCAGATAATCTGAGCTCTGTTTCTAGATGAAGAAAATTAAAATTATCTCAGAAATTCTAAAATAAATCCTCAGGCTTTGAATTTTACCTAAAGCACATACAAGGCAACAAAACTAAGTAACCAGAGTGTTTCAACAGCACAGGTTTTACATGAAAAAGGGCAATATATTGTATGGCTGCTCCTGAAGATAAGAGGTTACACTAAGATAATAGTAACAGAAAAAAAGAGACTTATCTTTTTAATACATATATGTAGTACTTAAAGCATAACCCAGATACTTCCACTACAAAATACATAGACCAAACAAAAATACAAGTATAATTCAAACAGCAGTATTTAAACTTTAAATCAATGACAACAGCAAATTTTGAGGATCACCAACTGCAACTCATTATCACTGTAACATTTCCTTAATGAATGCAATCCACTTGAGTTATTTCAAAGCTAGCAAGAAATATTTTGGTATTTTTATCAGCCTTTTGAAAAGCAACACTATGAACTTTAGGGTGAATTTGAGGGGGTGTTAGGCAAAGGAGTTACTTCTGCCTCCTTTTTGATACTTCTTTTTTAGGAATGTGACTTTTTACTTGAATTGAAATGGTGCTGTGCTAACAAATGGAAAAAGTAAGCAGTGACTGCATGTTCTGCATCTTTTCAGTTGTTACAACTGCAGGTTCTGCTCTTAACAGAACACGTTCTCAGGTGCAAGATTCTCAGAAGTGAGACATTTAGCGAGTCAAGTCTGTGACCTTTCATGTGAGAATTACTTTCCAAGTGTCAGACGTAACCATCTCACAGTCATCACAAGGAATGTCACTTGCTACTTTCCCCTAGGCTTAAGTGGCAAGTTCCAAACTTTGCTTAAGATAACGGAGGTTGTGGTTTAATTATATCAAAGCTCCTTTAAGATTCTTTTCAGTGAGGAAATGCCCTGTTAAATTTTATTGTCTGAACACACAAGCAGCACCCACTAACTCCTCCATTCCAGTTCTGATTCTCAATTCCAAGCACTGAAATGCACTCAGGATGACCAGTGATACTGGGAAGAAATACTGTGTGCTTGGTGTCCCTCAAAAGCAAAACAAAAATGCTCTAAGTTATGTAAGGCTCCCAAAGGAAGCCACCCTTTCCTCAAGTCATTGGTAATTCCAATGAGGCCAGTCTGAAGGGCAGGAAAGATGGATAAATCAGTTCTCACCAGGGCAAGCAGAGGCAAACATTGGTAAGGCATGTTCCTCCTGGTTCCTCCGTTGGTACCGCTGCACAAATTCCCTCTGGCTCTCCAGGATACTGAAATCTGCAGCTATAGTGGTGTCAAACACATAATGCACCCCTAGGGAAGCGAGCAGGAAAGAACAGGGAATTACTTGAATGTTTTCCACCTCACAAACCCCTTTCAAAGCTCCAGACCTATGAAAAATCTTGAAGGCTCAATGGGTATATCCCCCTCTGCAAATTTTCACAAATAGCAGAATTATAAATAAAAGTCATACACTGGAAAAACATCTTGTACATCCTGAGTCTAGAAGGACCACCAAGTGGCTAATGCTGCAAGCAGCACTGCAAACACTGCTTTCTTCTGAGCACTTTGCCACTCAGCATGTATCACTTTTAGTTTAACTGAGCAGGATGTCACGACTCCTGGGTGACACGCAGTGACTCTTGTAAAGCAGTGTTCTCTTCAAGACATGCTGAAGTCACAAAAAAATGTATCCAGCTGAGAGGCTTATCTTCCACTGCTCAAGCTGTCTGCAGAGGTACAGGAGCATATCACCAACACAGCAGAGACCTTCTGGCTGCTCATTCAGCAACACACTCCCCATAAGCCTACGTAACACTGAGCACATCCCCACAGAAGGAAGTGCAGATAATGAATGCATTCTAGGAAAAATGGGGCCCACCAGAACTTAGGAATGCTTTGAGATGAAGAATATACACTGGGTACAGAGATGCATCAGAAAGAAAATTAAGAAATTAATATACATAGATACATATAGGAGGAAACAGTTTATAGGTTTATTACTGTCCTTTGTCTTCCTTCAAGATGAAAAAATCCCAAGCTTATAAGCAAGGTGGCTTTTGCTTTTTTATTTAAAACTTTGTATATAATGAGCAAAGAAAACACAACTTTAATATAAAATAGGCAGATACAACAGTTCTTGCAAGTTATTTTAAATTACAGGAAAAAAAACAGAACTGAGAATTTCCTAGAGATACAATGTGTCAAAAGGAGTGAAAGGAACTTAGAATAAGAATTATCTTCTCCCTCAAGTTATAAAATAATGGGAAGCTTGTGACTAAGCCCTCCCTGATTTCTTGGTAGCAAAGGCTTTGAAGCCAGCTCTACAATGCCCTTCTGTTCTGTGACCTTTACTGTGAGCAGGGAATGTCTCCAGTCCGTTTCTCACACTGGTGCATGTGCCACTGGTGCCCGGTTGTAACTTTACAGAGTGTGGAGTTCAAACTCTGAACAAGGCTGTGCAACGGCACCATAGGACTGCATAACAAAATATCATGGAAAGGAATCCCAGCATGGTTTTGGTTGGGAGGAACCTTAAAGCTCATCCAGTTCCATCCCCTGCCATGGGCAGGGACACCTTCCACTGTCCCAGGGTGCTCCAAGCCCTGTCCAGCCTGGCCTTGGACACTTCCAGGGATGGGGCATCCGTAACTTCTCTGGGCAACCTGTGCCAGGGCCTCACCATCCTCATCTCTTCGTAACATCTAATCTAACCCTGCCCTGTTTCACTCCATGCCCTTGTCAAAAGCCCTCTCCAGCTCTCTAGCAGCCCCCTTCAGGTACTGGAAGGCTGCTGAGAAAGCAAAACCAACCAAAACAATTCCTCTCTGTCTGCTTCACCACCTTAAACCCAAACTTACCAAGACTTTTGAGGAAACCACAGAGTCTCTTGGCTGCTTCATTCACAGAGAGATTGAATTTAGCAGCAAAATAAGGCAATGACTGAGGGCATATAGACACTGCCAACACTTTGTGTTTCGAGGTATCACATTTCTGGTAAATGAAACAAAGGAAAAAAAAAAAGGTATGTCATTACAACAGGGTAAGGCTCCTTGCTTTCCCTTCCCTTCCCTTCCCATTCCTGGAGTTATTCCTTAAGAGCCTTATGCTTCAGTGGGCCAGATCATTAAAAACCCCGTGAAACAACCCTCAAGTTGCAGCAGGACAGGATGTTCCTCTGGTCCTGACAGTGTTCATCTCCAATCATCTGTAGATGTTTCTTTTATGTAATTCAGGGAAATCCATCCCTCCTAGGACAATCCTGTGGTTGGTTTCCACATGGCATAAGGGAAGTTAAGGGACATTCAGCAACTCTGATGTTCTAGTAGGATTAAATATTCCAGCAAATATGAAAAGAGCTGGATGTTTAAACATTAATAAATAATGTTTATAGAAGTAGGGGCATTTGAAGCTATAAATACAACCAAGCAAATGACACATCTGATTTTTTATTACGGCTCCTGTGTCTTTATCACTGCAGTTGTTGAGGGAAAGTGGCAAGATGAGACTCTCAATAAATCAGCATTTGTAGGCACTGAGGAATCCTATGAAAATACCCAGTGTGTGGTGTGGAACTGTGCAGCTCTAATGATTGTGGCATTTAAAGCTGAAAGTTAATCTTGTGTTTTAGCTGGGACATTTTCCACACCAGTGGAATCCCTGGAAGACAAACCAGGACTGTGCTACAGACAAGTCTCACCCTGCAAAGGTCAGGGCCCACAGTCTGTACTGATCTACGTCCTGTGCAGTGACCCTTCAAGGAGAGCTCCTGACTCAGAGCTCATGACTGTCCCTTGCTCACTGTCCTCGTTTGGACCCCTGGTGCTGTGATGAAGGTGCCTGACTGCCTTGCAGTTGGAGGCTTCAGGCCCTCTTAACAGGACCCATGTGACCCAAAAGATTATTTTCCCCTTTTTTTTCTAATTTTCTCATATATGACAACATCATTCTGTATGAAGAGTTAAACTCCTAAGAAAATTTAAGTACTGTGTAATGAATCCATATTTATGACACTTATGTACAGATCAAGAAAAAGTTTCAATTCTAGTAGCTTTTGCACAGAAGACTGGAACAGAGCTACAATAATTAATTTAATACCAGGTTCTAAAGATGTGAACACTACACAGAGCAACTAACTTCCAGAAAAAACAGAACTCAGCAGAAAATAAAACAGCAACAGGACACTTACAAGGTTTGCTAAGAATATGGACAAAATGCAGTCAGGTTGAATATATATTAAAAAGAATTCTACTTTCAAAAACATGTTTTCATATGTTTGTATAATGTGGATACATTAGCACCAAAACCACCCAGAACAGTCCTAGTAATGAAGGTATGAATATCTATAAACACTGAACTACAGAATAATTTGTCAGTACAGTAATGAAATCATTACATTGCCAATAAATTTTCCTTCTGCAGGTGCAGTATCTTTCATCTGGTGTTTACGTTAAGTGCTGTGACCTCGGACATCTAGTACAAAATTATTTGAAGTACTTTAATGTTTGTGTTGCCTGAAGTTTCCACTTCCTCTTTGGAAAAAGCATATCCTGACAAATCTTCACGTTATCTGCCTTGGGAAACCAAGCTGCTTAGTCATTCTGTAACTGCCTCCTCCTCACAGAAAACAGTGTGTTATTGTTTGGGTCACTTTACCTTATTAAGGTTGAGAATACGAAAGAACTCCTTCTGATTCTGTTGGAAAACTCTGGCTCCTTCTTCCAACGTCATGCAACTGTCACAAGCTAGGCAGTCGCTAAGGAGTATTTTAGCATTAGCCAATGTATCAAACTCATTTTTCTGGTGGCAAAAAAAAGAAGTAAACAAGTATTTAATAATGATCAAATGACTTTCAAGATCTCTGCAATGAGCCAGCTGAAGAGCAAACACAGTATCACTATTTGGTTTAAAACAGGACAACCCATGACACTTGTCTAACATCCAAGATTATTTACAGGAAATCAAAATAATTTGTTCCATCCCCTCCATAGCTCTGCTCCTCCTATTACTGTGAAATTGCAAAATGTTTAAGTGTAAACAAATATCTAAATTTAGCCCTTAGTCCATATGCTAGTAACTTAATTTGCACTGTGCTTCAGAACTGACAGCCCCCATCAACTCACCAAGCAACTGAGAAAACTTCCCCTTGAACTATTAAAGCTCTTTAACCAGATGCCCCTCTAACAGCAAGATGGCTTGGGCTTTGTACCATGAGATAAAACAAACCAAACACAGGCCTACAATTGCACTGAACATATACTCTGAGATCAAGAGTTTCATACTCCTGGCTATGACACTATCTGCAGCTCACCTGAGAGGAAGGAATACTTGAATATAAAAAGTAGATATTTTGTCCACTTGTACTATCAAAACTCCTCTTTTCTCCTTATAAGCTCTCTGCTCTGAAGACTTGATATAAGAATTTTGGCACTCAAAATTTTTAGAACTCAGAATTTATGTTTTGTGTTTGCATAGTAAGGGGTTTTTATTTCACCTTTTTACAAGACTTTTGATTCACATATTATGGGATGTCTACAAGAGCTCATCATTGTTTTCAACTGCTAGTTGTTTATCGTTATACTTAGTAGTTGAAAGTTGTCTCCTTGTAACCTCCTTTGGGGTGCACAACAACACAAGAATATATAGTCTTATACAGGTTTTAGAAGGAACATTACCTCTTCAGAGCCATCATTTGAACTCAATGCATCAACAGATGTACTTTGCGTATCATCATTTTTCTGTTTTTTACTGCATTCCTGAAACAAAACATAAAATACGTGGATTATGCAAAGCCTGTTCACCATTCTGTAAGGACACTTCTGCAGAACTGTTCGTGTCATTAACCACTGACAAGAGTTATTTACAGTGTTTTGGAACACAAGCGAGACCCTGTATTCAAAGCGCAATTGCTACGATGGGAATAATTTCCCAGGAATTCCCTTGCTTCATCGGTTTGAGAGTTCTGCGCTGTTTGTTAACCTGAGGGGCTGCCCCGCGCAGGCATAGGAGGAGCCGAGTGCGCTCCGTGTAGCCCGGGCACAGGCACGGCCGCATCTCGGCGATAACGCGCTCGGGGCTCTCCCGGGAGCTGTCACGGCGGGGCCGCGGGTGAGGACGCGGAGCTCCGTGACCTTGGGGCCGGCAGCCAGCGCCGCTTCCCCTGCCGGGGCTCCCGGACCGCGGGACGAGGCCGTCACCGCCGGCTGCATCCCCCCATCCCCGAGTGCAGGACCCGGCCGCTGCACTCACCTTTTTGGTGCAGTTCTCGCACTTCATTTGCGGCGCGGCCGGCGCAGCCCGGCCCTGGCGCGGCTGCCGCGCGGTCCTGGCCGCCGGGGCTGCGGGACAGGAGAGAGCGGGCCGGGAGTTGAGATCCGCACGAGCAGCGCCCGCCGCCAGCCCGACCCCCGCTCCCGTCCCTCCCGTCCGCCCGTCCCCGCCGCCCTTTGTTGCCGCGCCCGCCCCGCCGGGCGGTCCCGGGGCGGGGGCAGCCCCGCCACGCTCACGTGCCCCTCAATTCCCTCGCCCGGAATTACCCCGCAAACGCCGCCGGCCCCCACCGCTGCCCCGGCGCTGCAGGCGGCAGCGAGCGGCCTCGGAGGAGACGCGGGGCGGACAGCACTGGCCGAGCCCCGCGGGGAAGGTGCCCCCGCAGCTCGGCCCTGGCCGCGCACGGG
>VXBT01003995.1:926213-953122 GCA_013400235.1 Oriolus oriolus
GGTGACGGTAGAGCGGGCGGGCACGAGCCGCAGCTCATCAGCTCCACAAGGAAAAAAAATAACAGCCAGCGAAATCCCCCCGAAACCCCCAAACCAGCCTATCAAGGGGGTAGCGGGGCGCAGGGCCGGGTCCCGTACCTGCCGCCGGGACTATGCCTGTGGCCGCAGAGCGGGCGGGGCGGCACCGCCTCCTCCGCCACCTCCCCCGGCACGTCCCCGGCCGCGCCCGCCGGGCTCATTGCGGACCTGCGCCGCCGCACGTACGCGGAGGGAGTCCTCCATCCCGATCCCCGTCCCAATCCCCATCCCGAACGGGACCCCCGGGCCGCAGTGATCTGCCAGGCAGCTGCCCTACGTGCTCGGCTCTGCGGCGTGGCTGTGCCCGAGGCTTCGCTGCTTCTCTGGAGCGTCCCTGCGTATTTTTTACAACGCGTTCCTCTGTTATACCGTACAAAGGGTTTTTTCCCCCCGATTTCTGTTTCCTCCCGATGGCTTTGAAATGAAATGGCACTCTGGGAGTTACTGAATACAGCACCATCACCATTTTATTTAACCAGTATGCTGCGATTTCCCATTTCTGTAACAAAACACAAGTACCAGCGATGCTGTTCCCAGGCAGGAATCACAAATCCTCATGAACAGGATTATTAAACAGACATCAGCCTTCTACAGTCTCAAAGGCCCCGAAATATTAATTAAGATGCTTATGATTTCTTGTCTTTCTAAAACCTCAGGTTGTAGGATTTAGACAGAAAGGTTCAATCAACATTTTGCTCCTTTTTTAACACCTGGCCACAAGAACACACACGTACAAGCAGACGCCTACAGCTACACAGAGTTTTTCAAGTGTAAAATGACATTTTAGAAATGAAACCACAGAACTTCCAAAACCCATGCAATTTCCTGCCTAAACTGCAACTTTTCTTTAACACTGGGTAAATCTCCTCCTGTTACAGTGAGCTCTAATGCTTTAAGCCACAGATGGTTTTTGAGCACAAGGGCTGGAGACAGGCACGGCCACTGAGGTTTGTTACCCAAGGACACAACTTTAAACACTTGTTCCATTTTAAGGATACTAAAGATAATCCCAGAGAAGAATGTAGTGCTTTTTTTTTTTAATTTACAGACTATAGGTGAGTTATCATTGAGGTCAAAGAAACCAAGAATTCCTTAGCTTAACCATGATGAAAGCAAACAGAAACGTTTTCATACTGCCCATTTAAAAAAAAAAAATAAGCTGATGCTGCTTTACACATAGCCTGGAAAAATACCACTAATCCTGGCTTGAGGTAAAAATTGTAATAGCTTTGGTAATAACTTTCTGTGCCTCTGCTCTCTTCATTCAAAATGCTCTCACATTTCATATTAGCATATTAGCCCAAGCTTTTTAAAAGCACCACAACCACTCCTGAGCAATCCCTACGCTGACCTAAGAATGTGCATTTCCTACAGACTTGCTGGAATGCAGCATTATCTGACATTGTTCTTGTTGCTGTGTGATGAGTATTTTCATACAAGAAAAAGCTGTGCCCACTTCCCAACTTATTCCGCCAGGATACAACAGCTACAGCTGCATTGACCAATACGCTGGTAGGACATGAAAAGGATGAAAAGTTCGAAATTAGAAATGTGTTGAGAGGAGTACTTAAAGGCACAGCTAAAATCTTCCTGTTTCACACTTTGATTATACTTAATATTTATTATCCCAAACTGATATAGTGATTCTTCAAAAGACATGTCAGTTTTGGATATTTCTGTAACTGCACAGATCATATTTAAAATATTTTTTATTTCACAGAATCACAAAGTAGTTTGGGTTGGAATGGACCTTTGAAGGTCATCTAGTCCAAACCCCCCGCCATGGGCAAGGATACCTTCCACTAGACCAGGCTGCTCCAAGCCCCATCTAGCCTGGCCTTGAATGTTTCCAGGGATGGGAATCTACAACCTCTCTGGTCAACTGTTAGTCATCTGTTATAGGACTGCATTAAACACATTCTTCTGCACATTATCAAAAGGCAGAGGATTAAATTTTCCCCCATATTTCTTATATTCACCATGAAAGCAGAGAACTGCATGGAAAATGAAGCATTTTGCAGAAATATTGAGGACATCTTAGGTACATACATTAACTATCCATATTTCATCCCTCATCTTAGGAATACTTGGACTGAATTAATTTCAATTTTAAAATTCAAACAAAAAGCAAAAACTTACACAAACTGAAAAGTGTGCAAGAAATCTCTGTTTCAGTGCACAGTATAAGATTATATTTGTGAAATCATTAGATAATTAGATGTCCCATTTATTTTATTGCCAAGAGCACTCCCTGCTTTCCATTAGCTATGGATGCCATTTTCCCACAGAACAATGGATCTTTGATCAACCATCACACCAGGCCTGACAACCTGAGACAAGAAAGCACCATCCTGCTTTAATCTGCCCCGGGGAAGTAACAGTTACCACCTTTGCAGGGCTGCTTCCCAAAAACCTCACCCTCTAAAAGCTTTCCTGTGCCAGCAGTAGGTAGCACTTAAAAGGCATCACTTGCTTTTATGGCCACTGTTGATGGATTTGGCCTCCGTGGCTCCATGTAACATTTATCCCTGCACCTGAAGCATTTACATCCTGAATGAAATGGAGAAATAAGTATTTCTCTGAGAAAACAGTGTGCTGCAAACAACTGCAAAGTGTTGCAGCCTTTGCATCAGTCCTGGAGGGCAGTGCCAGCTGTAAATGCCTCCTCGCCGTAGTGACAACACACGCCACTCCTCAGCTGTCAGAACTGGGCAATGAACCTTGGCTACGGCTGGTAAACATGTATTCCATGAAATCAGTGCTCTGCAGGCTGCACACACACTGTTCCCATCGAGGTCAGGGGGCACCACGGAGAGCTCATTCTGTGGGATGAGCTCATTTCTAACAGGACTCGCAGCCAATTCCATCCAGCCACAGCATTTGGTGGCTGCTTCCAACCAACTGCGAGGAATCAAGCACTCTGGGAGTTTATCCTGGCATGCTAGTAAGATCACATGCTTATTGCATAGCTGAACTCCTAAGTTTAAGACCTTAGGGGGAAAAATAGTATAAGGAGTTAGAAAAGAATATTTAGGAAAATTATCTGAAATAGGAGAAAGCACCAGAATTACAGATGTGTCCAACTAATTCAAAACAAAGGACAGTTCTGTTCTATCTGCATGTTCTGAGTTTAAATCAATGACTTAAAAGTTACAGGTGTATTTACTATGCAAATAGAATATAAACACTTCTACAGAATCTATTTTTATATTGCTGAGGAGGAAGTCTACAAATAACCAATCACATATTCCTGAATTGTTTCTTTTGGCACATAGTTTTTGTTTCTGCAGCAACATGGTTGGAATTCATGCTGTTCTTTAAGTCCAGCATCAAAATGTGTTCCTTCTTCCTTTTTCTATTGGTAGGCATAACAGCACTCACTTGCTTCAAAGTGCTGGTGTAAGGTCCCCAGATTTTAGACAAAATGCTCTAAGAATCATGAATGGATAGCAGAAGCTTACAAGGATCCTTGCCACATTCATTTTGATTGTATGTGGTTGAAATAATTTCTCTGTAACTTCATAATTACATTAAGTCATATCAGATTATCCTAGTGTGACCTTTGCAGAACTGGGGAAGTAGAGAGTTGCTGGTATTTTTGCAGTTAGTAACATAATAATAAAACAGGGTTATATGCTGCGTGGTATATGCTGAGTGGAGGGGACAGATGAATTTCTTGCTTATTTCACTCTGCTCTAAACACAAGAAATCTTTTGTCTTGCATCACTCAAAATGGCTTAACATTTGGTTTCCAGAGAAACCAGTTACTTATAAAAACTGATTGACAGCTAATTAGACATAAATTTCTTCCCAGAAGACTCAGTCAGCTGCTTGTTTGGGTTGAGCACACGTGATACTTATTACTTCCTATTTTTCATCCAAATCCAGCAGCTGGTACCTTGTGACTCACAAGCAAGCCAATTCATTCTTGCAGTTCCTCACTGCCTTTTCCCATTAACACAATTACACAGAAACTGCACATCAGTTGGTATTTTCCAGTACTTAGACTTAAGCATCTGTACCATGGACTCTGGGGTTTTTTCCCTATTTTCACTCTGGATTGTTATGAAAAACACTGTCTGATCAAAATCTCAGTTCACCAAAACCGTGTTGAGAACAGCTAAACAAACTTCTACTGTGTCATGGCCCTGAGCAGATGCTCCAGAATATATTCATGTTCGGAAAAAAGCCAAAAATTGAGGATTTAATTCAGGAAAGACATTCCTGTGCAACTGAGAGAGGACCAAGTATCATTTGTAGATGAAGTTACACACTGACTTACATAAAGGGAATTTAAGAAGTTAAGCTAAACTACAGATGTCTGCACTTCAGCCATCCTGCCTGACATAAGCAGTTGCTCTAATGGATTGAACAGGAACAGCTTTCCCATGTGAATGATGTTTGACTGAAACATGAAAGATTTTCCAAATGCAGCCTACTTGTCCACAACAGGAAAATTACTCAGTATTTCAGGTGAAATAGAAACTTCCCTCCCCAAATAACAGACTTTCAAACCCAAGCCTTCTGCTGATATACAA
The DNA here is from genome assembly GCA_013400235.1 of Oriolus oriolus. Classification (NCBI taxonomy): domain Eukaryota; kingdom Metazoa; phylum Chordata; class Aves; order Passeriformes; family Corvidae; genus Oriolus; species Oriolus oriolus. Next base: position 930,830 of record VXBT01003995.1, read on the forward strand.
TTCATAAAACTCATTACATCAATATTGGTAAGATTATCACTGATATTTCTGCTTTGCAAATGTAAGTGATGTCCAGGTGTTAGAAGAAACAAGGTATTTGTTGGTGGAACTGCCTTGTCTAGCGCTTAACACACTTTAATGACCTCAGACGTAGCAGAGGTTAACAAAGTCTGAGAAAAAAGGATGCCTGCTGGCAGTGGACACAAAGAATGCAGAATTTATGGGCCATCTGGCAAGAACTCCCAAGCTAAGGAAGAAACTAATAGAGCCAACTCAGCAACTGTGCTGAAATCAGCTCCAGCTGGGTAAAAGGTAATTCTGGCAGGGGGAGATCTGCAACCACTGACATATGGCCACTGACATAAACCCACCTACAAGAAGACAAAGACTGAGCATGCAGACTTCTTAGCATGAGAAGTGAGAGAATCATTAACCAATAGAAGACAGAATACTAATTATTAAGAGAACTATGTAACTTGTAGCCAGTGGACACTAATGTCTTTGCTAAAACGTGCAAGTAGTTAAAAGTTTTGGTGTGCTTGATCTGTGGCAACCTCCACCTTGCACCCTGTGCAGAATAAGCAACGTCTCCTTCCTAAATTAGACTCTGTGTCTGTGTTCAGAGAGCTCCTAAAATCGGCAACACCTCTCTGCAGATATTCCAAACCCACCTGGACGCGTTCCTGTGTCACTTGCTCCAGGTAACCCTGCCTTGGCAGGGGGTTGGACTGGGGGATCTCCAGAGGGCCCTTCCAACCCCAACTCCTCTGTGATTCTGCCATAGCCGAGGCACAGCACTAGCGCTTTTTTGACAGTGGTGTCCCAAGTGCTGCCATCTAGAACCCAGAGGTTTCCTGGCCTCCACAGGGGCTGCCCAAGCCTGGGGACAGCCCCCAGGGGAGCGCTGTTACAGCGACGGGCTCCCCTGCCCTCCCCGACCCCCTCAGTGCAAGGGGCCATGTCCACCTCACCCAGCGCGAGTCAGTCCAACTGGGTCCAGGAAGGCTCTCACACACACCCAGCCTCACCCTACAGCAGTTCACTCCTCTCATCACGCGAGGTTCCTCCTCTTTCAAAGCACCGCTAAAGTAAAATAAGCCAGGAAACATCGGCGCTCTTACTTCGGCAGCATCCGCGGGCTCAGGCGCCACGCTGAGTACTGGCAGCGCGCCGCCATCTTGGCGCGGCACCGCCCTCACAGGAGGGGGGGGGGGTTCATGTCCCATCCTCTGCCCTCACCCAAAATGGCCGCGGGCGCCTCCGTCCATCCCTGAGGTGGGATCGGTGCTGAGGGCGCGGGACGCGGAGGCGGCCGCGGATCCCTTCAGAACGCGGCTGGAGCCCGGGCAGGTACCGCGGGGATGGGGCTGGGGGAGGGCGAAGGGGGGGCCTTGTGTTCCCCACGCGTGGGGGAACAAAACCTGGCTTGGGTGGGTTTTGGCAGGGCCGGTCCCTGGCTGGAGAGTGTCCTCCCCTCCCTGAGAGGGAGACCAGGCTGTGGGGAGGTGGGAGTGAGTGCAGGATTGGGAGGTAAAGAAAAATGAGCTCTGTAAAGAAAATTCACCTGATGTGTGGTCCTGATGGCTGATGGTGGTGAAGATTTCAAGGTGTTCCCTCCAGTGGCTTTTGCTGGCTCGCCCTCAACCGAGAGCTTGGAGGAAGCATGAGAATGTTATTTTGATGCTGGGGATCAGTTCAGTGTCAAACCAGACAAATTCAAGCAAAATTGAGTTAATAGCAGCCCAAAAATACCTCTTTCTCTGTAATCATAACGTTGTTGTAGTAAAACTTTTGCATTTGCTTAAAGGCGCATTTATGATTTATTTATTAAATGTAACTTTAGAAGCTGCCTTGGTGCTTTTTATTCCAAAGTCCGTCTCTTGCAAGCAACAGCCTGTGAGAGGCAAGGCTATTGATGTTGAGTGTCCAGCATTAAATCAAGATTGGGATTTGCCTGGTTGAACTTCACTAAATTAACATAGGGGGAGATATCAAAGTTTGCATTAACGCACTTAACTGATATGTGTGAGAATTATGTTTTAAGTAGGGTGTAATATTTGTGAAATACAGCCAGATTTCTGCGGTGGTCTTGATGTATTTGAGAACTTGTATTTGATAACAGGCAGGAGAAGGTGTTGTACATGCGGAAATATTTTCCGGTGTATTGAGAGAAACTCACAAGAGCCATATGAAAATTAAAATTTGATGCTTGACATCCGGAGGAGATGGGGCATGTCTTATGCATAAGTGCTTTTGGCTCTTTCGGTTTCAGATGCTCTCAGATGTGTTGCTAAGAGTTTAAAATCAAAGTCGCGGGTGCTTTTTGTTCAACTGAAAAGACGTGGCTAAATCTACTCTGCTGGAGCTTTGTATCTAAACCTCCAGAACTGCAGGAGTGTCTTCTTGCATCCAAGAACAGCAGGATAACCAAAGGACTGAAAATCACATACTTGCCGTTTCTAAGAACTTGGATGTGCTCAGACCTGCTCTCTCCGTGTTTTTCATGGTTATTCAAAACCTGATGAATGCTGGCATTTTCTGGAAACCTGTTATCATGAGCAGCTAACAGCAGCTTAATGCCAGCCTCCTGGAACTGGTTCTGTGGGACAGGCTGCCCAGGGAAGTGGTGGAGTCACCGTCTCTGGAAGTGTTCAAAAAACATGTAGGTGTGGTGCTTAAGGACATGGTTTAGTGGTGGACTGAGCACTGCTGGTTTAGTGGTTGGGCTTCATGGTTTTAAAGGTATTTCTCACCCTAAACAACTCTGATTCTATGCTGTAAAATAGTAAAAACGTACTGAAAATGATGCATGGGATTACCCAGCTCGTACAGGTGTTAATCTATACCTTTCTTTTTAGTCTCTACTGTTAGTTTCTGCCTAGGCTGAAGGCATGGTCTTGTTGAGGACAGACAAACATACTTCTTGTTGGAAGCTCCTTGTATTCTTGAGGTGGCTTGGAAGATGGGAATGCCATCTGTGGTGTTACGGGATGCTGGCAGTGTTTGGCTGTAGCTGGTGTGTCATCAGGGGTAAGAGACCCCATGTCAGAGGGGCAGAAGGCTGCACTGTCCTGACCCAGCTCCCAAACTAGTCCTTCACCCTTTGAGCTCGCAGGAAAAATGCTGTCAAAGAGATTTCCATTCCTCTTGCTGTTTTATTTATTTGAAGGGTTGCATGAATTAGCAACAACATTGTTCCGGGTTCTTGTTTTTCACATTTTTCTTTTGGAATCTGATTATAATAGAAAGAGACTTTTGCCCCCAAAATGAGAACTTTCTTCCAAGAGTTCAGATTCCTGTTGTTGTTATGCAACTCTCCACATGACAGTTTTACTTTGTGGTTGTTTTCAGTGTACATATTGCTCTTCCTGTGCAAAAAGACTGTGTTCTTACCCTAGGCATCTTTTATAGTCTAGATTAAGACTTGGTAAGTCCTGAAAAATGCTAGGAAGGGGAACTGGTAGAATAGTCAATGATTTAAAATTCTTAATTTTTTTTTGTTTTTGTTTTTTTGGTCCAGTGAGGTTTCATGAGTCAGACTGGGCTGTTGGGAGTTTCTTTTGAAGATGTACATGTTGGTTGAAAAACGCACGAGTTCCCACCTTCATCTAAAGAGGTCGCCTGGTATCCGATCCTGGTCTCTCTGTGTTGGTAAGACCACAGCATTCCTCAGCTTATTTCAGAGCTTGCTTTAAGGGAAGAGGGTCACTGAATAAATTCCTGGAAGAGCCCCAAGCGAAATGCCTGCCTGCCAGGCGTTTTCCTTTCCAGAGGCAGACTGATTGTGCTTTGAACTCTTCCTTTATCATAGCCACTAAATGAGTCTGAAGCCTCAGTGTGGCAGTTTCACTGTGAGACTGGTCATTTTTCAGTCTCATCTGGAGAACCTCAGAGGCTCGTGGATGGAATTTTAAGGGAGTCCTGAAAGATCAAGAACAGAAGGTTTATTACGTGCCGTGCAGCAATATAATTGTGAAGCTTCTGAAGGGGCTGTTTAGTTAGGTTGAAAAGCATCTCGATTTTCAGGAATGGAAAACTGCAGTGTGGCCGTGCTGGGGTTGGAGTGTGCGTGTGGTTGATGGTGAGCTCCTAAGGACACTGTGTATGAAATGGGAAGTCATACAGGATGTTCTGAATGTTCTGAAAGGCATCTTTATAAAAACCACTGAATAATGCAGGAAAAATAAACTTGATAGGACTGTACTGAGAGAGCTGGTGGGGAAAATCTGGCATATCCTGCTTTCCAGCTGAGTAGATCTCACTGCAGTAACACCACAACATTGTCATTGCTTTCAGGGATGTTGTTGAGAAGATCTTTGCAGTTGCAGCAGCCTCTGGGGCATAGAATTCAGATGCTTCCTCCTCTCTGAGAGAAAGGAGCTGGCAGTTTCTGACACAACTTTACTGCAAAAGTTTTCTTTTGGCTCTGTGGAGCACTTAAAGGGGAAAATAACTGTTGCAAGGTTTGTGTCAGCACACTCCAAGTTGTACTGTGCTGAGAGGAAGTATGGTGTAATGGTTAGATTGAGTCCCTCTGAGGTTCCCAGTTGTGTCATAAAATTCTCATTTCTGACCCTAGCCCCTGTGCTTTTAATGTCTTTGCAGAATGGAAGTTTTTTCCGACTGAGTTCAGAGAAAAAAAACAACTTGACTTTCATATAGTGATCTATGTTGCAATCACATTTGTCCTTTTTTTGAAAAGTGATGTTTTTCATCAGGGAATTTTAGATGCTTTTTGAGCTGCTTATTTGTCCTAATTCTCTCCTCTTTCCTCCTAGGAATAGCCTCCATAGGTTTGGCTGCTGCTTATTATAGTGCAGGTAATGACCTATCACTTTCTGGGAAGAATTGTTTCTTTCCTGTTGATCTGTTTTTCATGCTGATGACTCCTCTGCAGCTTCTGTTTGGCCTTACAAAGGTAGTGGAGGTACCTCTCCCACTTTGTGGTGTGAATAATAAAACCAATAATAACTGTTGCCTCTGCGACTTGCTGTGCTTTAATGCTCTATTTCTTACTCAGCTTCCTTTTCCATCTGCAAGTATTTTTAATAATGATATTTAGTACTCTGTGGCATTTTGTACTTTCAGTGTTTTATAAATGTGATTAGCTGGTCCTCACAGCTCTCCTGGGGAGACATGTAATGATTATTTGACACCATAATGAAATGATTACTTTGCCTTTGACGGAAGTTCTCTGTTTCTCTGGAAACTGTCAAATCATCACTAGCAGAGATTACTCATCCAAGCACCTTTAGAGATCAGACAGCTACTGCTGCTTCCTCCCCCTGCGGTACAGCAGACTGCACCAAATGCCAGCTGTCTTTCCATCGATGGGATTTGTCCTGGAAGCTGCCCTGTGATTCTCGTGCTGCATCCTGTTAACGTCAAATTTTAAAACTTAATAGTGTGTAGGAGTGTGCTAACAATATAACCCACGTATTTTTATTTAAAGAGCAAAATGCAGTGAAAGCTGCTTGAGCCACCAACTAAATCAGCCTTGTTTTTCGTAAGACATTGCAACAAAGTTTTCTGAAACAATCCTGAGCACAGTTCTACTGTTCTACAGGCTTCAGATATAAGCCTGAGTGAGCAAATTGTTCAGGCTGTGACATGTAAACATTTCCAGGACATGAAATGCAAATGTTTGTTTGTCAAGAGGACCAACTGCTTCCTTTTATGCAGAAACGTGTTTGCTTCCTTGAATTTTCATTGTCCTTATCCTTGTCCTCTGCAGCACAAATATTTGGTGTTTGACAGCAGGTTGACAGTTTTGTGGATGCATTTACTTGTAGAGAAGAGAAAGATGTGATGTTACAACCTTGCCGATGATACATATGCTTATAATTCTGTGTGGTTTGAAGCCCAGTGTGAAACATCTCTGAAAAATACGAAGACTTTCTGTACTTCGTCCTGGGAAAGAGCTGTAAAATAGCTTATAGTACAACTAAAGGCAAAAATGTTCCATCCGAGAATCCTTTTCTCCTTTTGTTGCTTTTAAAGGGAGCACGTTGCTTTCAGGATTGTTTGAATACCAAAGAAGGGGGAAAAAAGCTAAATTTGTGCATTTTTTGCGTTGTTCAGACAGCTTGGCATGGAAGATCTTCTACATGGCCGGTTGTTTCTTTGTGGCAGCACAGAATCTGGAGCAGTGGGAGGTAAGATGCTGAACTCAGGAAATGAGGGTCTGTGAGTAGGAAGCAGTTGGCAGATGCTGATTCCAGCAGCCCCATGCACTTGCTTGGTCCAAACAGACAAGTTATGCTTTTGGTTTTAAGGAAACCTTCTGGGGCTGCTGTACTGGGACTAGAATTAGGGCAATTATTCTTTCACTACACAAGCATGAAAATGTGAAGCTAAAGATACGGGTATTTTTAAGGGGAGACTTGCCCCAAAATGTTCTGTCTTTTATATAAAAGAGGGAGGATGACCAGCACATTCAGCTGCACAATGATTTTGAACTTACCCTTCAAGCTAATGACAGAGCAACCATTAAATAAAAGAGCTCTAACCTTCTAGGCTGCTCAGCTGTTTTCCTCTGGGATAAGCATGGTGTAAGCTGGTTTAGAATCTTGTGGGTGTTGATTTGTTGGGAGCAGGACTGAGAGCAATCAGCCACCTTGTCACCTTGCTGACCTGAGTTGTGTTAGAATGAGCAACTCACCTAAAGAGAATGAGATCCTCTTTTCATTGAATGTCAGGGATATTTGAGATCTGTGTACGCCTGGCCCACAGAGCACAGCACTGGAACGTCAAATTCAACAGAAGTGAAAATTACAGGAGTTACAAGATAGTGTTCAAATTTGATTCCAGCCAAATTTTTTATTACATGAGGAATGTGGCAAGAGGGACAGTGAACCCACTTTTAACTCCCTTCTAGAAGTCACAGAGGAGATATGGTAAAGTCTCTGTTAAAACCAAGAGCAAGATTGTGATTTTCACAGTCTAATAATAGAGGAATGTCTCTAAACTAGCTGTGTATTTCTCTGTTACTAAGATTTTTTCCCACAGAACTATTTTTATTTTACTCTGAAGCATAGCTATTGATGATGTTTTCAAAAAAATCTTAGTTTTTATTTTTCAATTTTACAGGAAGCTGTATTTGATAAGAACAAGGGAACACTCTGCCTAAAAACATTCAATCTCTACAAGAAAATACTGACCTTGTCAAAAGGAGGCAATGAACAAGGTGAGAAAGCAGCAGCTATGGTAGAAAATGTGGTGAGCAGCAGAAGAGATGGATATGTGCCCATTTAATAGCTTCCCTGGAGTTCTGTACTCAAATTAAGTCACATCTGCTTCCAGATCTGCTTTGTTCCCAAGCAGCAGATGTAACAACCTGCCTCTCAGGGCCCAAATGCTTTTTCTCAGTGTGCTGAATGCATCTTGTTAATTATTTTAATCCAAGGTAACTAGGCCTACACACTGCTTTCCATAATAATCTTAGCCATTCCTCTGGGATGTTAATGTGCAGGTTTACCTTTCCCTTGGCTAGCCTGCTTGGCAGCTGGGACTGGTGGAAAAACTTAAATTTTGGATCCAGAAGTTGAGATTCCTGTAATCTCATCTGCTTTGGGGAGCAGGCAGATGTTTAGATACCGTATGCAAGCAGGTATGTTACATCCTGCAGATATAGAATATGCATTTAAAGCAGCATGTTCAGGAGGCTCAGTTTAATGCAGTATCTAATGTCCTTTGGGCTTCCTGTTGGATTAACAGGAGTTGCAGTATAGCCTGTGAGTTGGTTGAGTCACGGTAAGTTGGGAGCTCTGTTGCAAACTAGGATCCTGTATTCTATTGCAGGAGTAGGATCCTCTTCCATGTCAGAGTTTTTATTCTACTTCCTGCTGTAAATTGAATCAGCTCTCAATAAGCTCAGAAAAGTGGCCAAATTTGGAATGACCTTAAGCTGAATTGGTTTTTAAACAGTTCATTTTGGAGATGGAAGATAGAAGATGTAGAGAGAAGGATGTTTAATGTTTCTGAACTTTCCTTTAGGACACATGTTTACGTTGGGGAGCTGAGGACATCTCTTCCTCTTTGATAATATCTGGTTTAGGTACCATTCATGTGAGGTTGCAGAGATCAGCAGGTGCTCTGAGCAGTTAAATATTTCAGTATTTGTTCAGTCTCAGTAAACAGAACACCTGTTTGCCTACTCTGTACAGAAAAATAGTTAAAACTGCCATTAAAGCAAGTGGGAAGCATAAATAATAAAGGGTTGCTCCTCAGTGCCTGGCAGGCTGTATCTTGTTCCTTAGGGCCTGTACCAGCTACAATGTGCTGCAGTCGCACCTGTGGATGTTTCTTTTGCCCAAGCAGTTGCTTGCTGCTGCAGGACTGCCCCGGTTGTGTGGGATCACAGCAGTGGTGCCCAAGGGCAGGGTCCCCATCACCCAAGGCACCAGTGGCAGTGCTGAGGGTTTGCAGTCGTGCTGACAGCTGCCTTGTTTTCCCCATCTGTCTGCAGTCGTGGCTATGCTGAACGAGATCCGCGATGTGAACGTGGAAGAGGAGACCGTGCGCTATTTTGGGAAGGGTTACCTGGTTGTGCTGCGGTTTGTCACTGGATTCTCACACCCTCTCACTCAGAGTGCAGTGCTGGGCTGCAGAAGGTGCAGTGTGGACTTTTTAAAATTAGAATGTGTAAAGTGGGAAATGCCAATCACGTGGGTCAGTAATTGGCAACTATTGTAACCAAGCTCAGTTTTCAAACTTGCTGATATGACCTTGTGTAATTCAGTTTGACCTTTTAAACCCCATAATGTTTTCATTTGCAGACATTTGGGTAACACTATCTATCAGGATCACATTTAGATATCTAAGATCCCTTTAGTGCTGCATGTCTGCTGGACTTGCCTTCTTCAGCTATGCAGTGGCAGAGGGGATTAATTGTGCTTTGCAAACATTCGGTGTATTAGTTAACAGAAAATTTATCTTAAGCATTGATAATAAGGAACCTTGCAGCAGGTACTGGGGAAAGGACTGATTTGTTTTGATGTGGAAGGAATGGCTTGGTGTGGCATGCTGTCAGCCATACTTTGCCTGTATGACTTTCCCTCTAGGCAGTTGTTCTCAGGAATTAGCATGGCTGTTCTTGTCTTGTCAGCACCACAGCTCCACTAACTTCCGTTGTTTCTTCTTTTCCACAGTGATGTGGAAGCAGTTGCCAAACTCATTACTAGTTTTCTGGGACTGGACAGAGTGGAGACCCCACAAGATTTCTCCCAGAGCAGCGAAACAGAGGCAAGTGATGCAGATGAACCACAGGTTAAATACTGATAGTGTGAACTGAAGCAAGCAGAGGCTTTCAAACATCTGGAAAATATTTTGATTGTTCTTCAGAAAAAGAAATCCCTCACAACCTTGACCTGGGCATTTCTCAACATGCGCATTTACAATGGGAGGATTCCGTCTTGAGGCACACTGTTTAGTGCTAAACTGCTTCAAGACCCTGCATGTGGACACTGCTGGCTTTTGAACTTTGTCAGCTCATCAAACTTGTCTAGGAATAGTTATTTATTAATGAATTGGCTTGAAATAATTGCTTTTCCATTAATGAAGTGACGATACAGATGTGAACTTCTGCTTACTGCAAACATTTGCTGCAGGTACAGTATATGAAATGTAGAAGAGTTGAATTTGTAACTCATAACACAATGCTTTGAGGTTTTCCTTTCAATATATGCAATTAGGGGATGCAGAGTAGTAGCACTTTTATGTTCTCTGCTACTGACTTGCCATTGGATATCTGTGAAAATTAAAGTCTGAGTGCCTCCCTTGGAATTCTAAACATCAGGCTGATCAACCTGTAACGTTGTCTTAACTTATCTCCGACTCACCAAGGAGCCATAAATAGTAAAGGAAAAATGATCTTTGGGATGTTCTACCTTAATCCTGTTCTGCTTAACTTCTGGGCAGGACAGAATTATCTTTCTCTAGACCTCAATGTTTACTATTTAAACTGTGTATTTAGAAAGGGAGCAGGGACGTGTGTAACTTTAGGTAGGGAAAAGACTGATGTCAAACAAGATGGTAGCCTAGAGCTGTTTAATATTTCCTCACTTGAAATGATACCGAAGTGCTAAATAATAACTTTTTTAAGGTAGCTGGCATAGATTCAGTGTTTGACTTGTACCTGTGTTTTACTCCAGGTATGTGGTGTCTTCTGTTCTGACCGATGATTTCACAAATAGTTGAAACATAAATTTTTTCAAGGTATTTCTGAAGTCGAAGCTACCTCTGTTAGTCAGCATATTCTGTCTAGAACTAGAACTTCATCATGCTTACATTAACATACCAGTACAAGAAAAAAAAATTGTAAAAAGCTGACAGTTCCTTCAACATGCTACAGCTGCTTGTACTGAAGTTCAATAGGTTTTACTTAGGATTCTTATGGTCTTTAGACCTGATTTAGAAAATACTTACACAGTTACTTCTAGGAGATCTGAACAGGGTACGAGGTAACTGTGTTGTCTGCTTTCGTGGTGGGCCAGCAGGAAATGTCTCCTGGCAGCAGTTTCTTCAGGATTTAAAAGAGCTTGTGTTTTTGTTTCCAATCACTCTACCTCTGCAGAGGGAAGGCTCTGAAAAGTTTTTGGTAGAAGCCACATCCTAATGTGTGTTCCAGCTTGGTCTGAAGCTGAGCACCTGCTCATCAAAGAACAGGTTGTACCAAGATTTCCCTTCCAGCCATTCAGACCTAGGATGTGAGCTGAGAGGCAAAGGCTCGTGCTGTCAGTGGGAAGAAGGTATTCACACTGCAGCAGGGAGATGGCTGTTGATGTAGCTTGTCTGCAGCACCGAAGTGGATCTGTTTCCTTTAAATAAGAGAAAAAACTTGGAATCACATCAGGTATCAATACAGACCTCTGCTGTGTATGAACGTGGGAAAATTAGGTTGCAGGCAATTAGCTAACTTTGCCTTTCCTCTGAAGCACAGCTGTAAGCTAAGCATAATCACCAAACCTGTTCAAAAAATATTGCAGGGTGTTACACTTGTAGAGTTCCTCATTTAAATCCACTGTAATGTATACCCCAGGTGATGCTCATTTTAGAGAGAGGAGAATGAGATTGGGGATTTGGAGGACTCTTTTTTTCCCCTACAGTGTAAAATGAGAACAGTGAGTGTTCCAAGCACTTCCAGTAAGAAGTACTGTCCTAGAGTATGTAATGGTATAATGGAAGCACAAGGGCTCAGCCTGTGGTAACTGCTGCTTTGTACCAAGGATATTCAAAGGGCATTTGTGGTGTGCATTGCACTTACTCTGAGCCCATGGAGCGGACCATGGATAAAACAGACAAAACTACCTGCCTTTAGTCTTAGCTATACTGGCTTTCATTTGTATTCCCGTGAGAGCTGACATTCCATGGAAGGTCTAAACCATGCTGTAGTTTTCCAGTTAAAAATCAGCTTTTGAAAGGTACATCTATTGGTCTAATCCTGCACTCATTGTGTGTGCTGCTTCTGCTGAGCTGTAGTGCATCCAGCTTGCTGTGCATTCATAGTGTTAGCCATGTGTATACTTACGGACTATGCAATATCTTATGCAAAGACTAAAACAATGTAAGGAAAACTCAGAATCTATAGAAAGGGGAATGACCTGTAGTAAGGTACAATGTAACTTGAAATACATCCTGTGGAGTAAGTTGCATGTTGGGTTGATGTCCAGTGATCACCTCTTTAGGGGTGTTTTCTAGTATCCCACTCAACACCTTGGTATCCTGGTAGGCAGGAGGGGGATGGCTGCTGCCATGCACTCTGTCCAGGAGGAATATTTTGACTCCTCAGCCTTTCACTTAGAGCAGCTGATGCCATCCTCTCTTGCGCCATTTCCATTTTGCATTTGGCAGCTGTCACTGTACCAACAAGAACAGTTTCAATGGGAGCCTGAGTTTTGTAGTCTCAGCTAACGGGACGGGGCCCTGAGGACATTCTGCCAGGCTATGGGTGCTGCCTGTGGGGCTGTGTCGGGCACTGCTGGGTGATGCACCCGGGAGCTTCCTGTGGTACAGATCTGTGTGAGCCTCTCTGAGCTTGGAAATGGGACACTGCACCAGTGTTATCACAGGCTGATGGGTTTTCTTGTGTATTTCTCTTGATCCACATTTGGAGCTTCTTGCCCTCAAAAACTTAATTGTTTGTAGTTGGAAGGCATGGCCAGATGTAATGCAGTAACTGTGTGCATGTACAATTAACTTGCAAGTGCTGTTCACATGGATTTGGTTATGGCAATGTCTGTGCATTCCTCAGCAATGTGATCAGCTTGGAGAACTGTGGAAAGCAGGTGCTAACTCAGGACAGGTTCCCCTCTTCCCTCTTTGGACAAGTCCTCTCTCATCCTTCTCTTCTGCCACTTCTCACCATTTTGCCGAAGGCTTTTCTGGATGGTTTTCCTCACTTCTCTTAGGCCCAGCAAAGTCAAAGGCCCAGTAAACAGAGCCTTACATGTGCCTGATGTAAAGTGACTTGTGCTCAAAGGAATGATGTGAAAGACTAGTTTTGGTTAGGAAATTAGGTACTCCTAGACTATGCCAGCAGATGTAGTCATTAACTATTGCATTTCAGGCCATCTAGAGACTTGTACCTGGACAGCTGTAGTTTGCATGACTTATAAATGATTAAAAAACCTGGATAGCAGACCTTAGGTTAGATCTAACACCCTGACCCTAAAACCAGCCCCTTCTGTAATGTCTTCTACCATAACTGTGTGCTAAGTGCCACTTGGCAGATGCTCCAGCTTATGTTTGAGCAGCACAGTGGCAGCTCCTCGCATGGCTGTAGTGGGATGGGATTGTGGCCTTGGCTGCTGCAGTGAGCAAAAGCCAGAGTGCATCTGCACAGAGGGAGAGCACTGCTTTATGTAAGGTGTAACCTCATATTCTGGTACTTCACAATGAAATATTCCATACCTAGCATCAATTGTGCAAGTCTCAAAGAAAATCAAAATATTTATAGTTGAGATCTGACTCTTGGGCTGTATTTATGAAGTTACACAGATACCAAAACCTCAGCTGGCTTGTATAATAAATAAAGAGTGCTAGTTCTGACAGTGTCGTAGATTGCTGGAAGGCAAAAATAATTCTGGAAAATGCTTAGAAATTGCTTTTTTTTTTACTTTAAAATTGCAAGTAGAATTTCAGCAAGGCCTTGTTGTACCGTCTTTTTTTTAAAAGCGTTCATTGGTAAAATCAACTTTGATAACTTGTTTTGCATCACTGTAGTATTTTGTATTGTTTTTAATTAAAATTATTAAAATATTAATGGCTGTCTAAATTATTACTTGGAACAGATCTGCTGAAGGAGTTAATGAGGGGGAGGACAGAATAGAGGAAGCCTAAACTTCTGCTTAGAAGTGACCCTGTTGACACTCTTGCAGCAGTCCAGCTTTTCATTCCATATAAGCTGATAAATCCAGCTCTCCACTGGAGAATATTTCCATCTTCCCTCCTTTAAACCAAACCAACATGCCACACACACAAAAAAGAAGCACATTTCCACAAACATTTTGAGTATCAAAGGTTTTATTCAAGTTAAAAAAACTAAGATCTTGCTTAGTTCAAGCTGTGTGATGGGTATACATAACAATTGATTCTCAGATAAAAATCTGTATGTGGACCTAGTTACTGAGGCTCTTATTGAGTAAGGTGAAGCTTGTCTTATGCTGTAGTTTTACTTTCTGCATCCCAAGCTTTGTTTCAAGAAAATTTCAATACCAGTGCTTCCAAAAAAATATTTAAAGAAAGGAATAAATGAAGCACAAAAATAAATATTTGCAATATTCATGGTGAAGTAACATACTTAACTACCATACTTCTGAATTACTTCCATTTTGGTGATTATTTCAATTCTCCAGTAAAGCTCCCAAAATAAATTGCTATGCATTACGAACAATTTGACATGAAAGCAGAATAAACCAGCACTTTTTCCTCCTATTTAGTAACTTCAGTCACGTCTCAAAGTGGGACAAACCTGGAAAGTACAGGTTGCAGTTGCAGGTTTTACACAGCTAAACAGATGCCTCAGTGAGGGGGATGGTGCTTTTCTGTGGGGATGAGTACGCTGAGCTTAGGTGATGCTTTGGCAGAGAGTGAAGCAGCCCAGCGTGTTCAGGCAGTTTTCCCTCCAAGCCCAGGTGTCACTGCCTCAGGAGCCCCCTCCTGCCCGTGATGGAACGGAAGGACACAACTCAGAACACAGCTGACAGATGAAGGAGTTATGGTACAGAACACAATGACCCAAACATTTTTAAAGTATCCTAAATATTAGGGGAGGACCTTCCCAGGTTATTGTGTAAGAGTCTATTGCTACAAATCCTGAGTTTGGAAGAAACTGGATTTTTCTCCTGCCTTGTAAGAGAGTGAGGTGTGACTCACTCCTGCATTCTGTTATGCAAGGGGAGCAAACCTGACTTACAGGCAGGTGAATTAAGGCTCAGCATGTGTTAAGACAGGAAAACTGAGTTGAAGTGTATTATGCTAATAAATTCCTTCATGCCTTCAGGTCACTTTTGTTTAACCACTGTTTATGTTTCAAGATGACAAACTCCAGCTCAAGGACTAGTTGATGATTTTCACTAGCTGTGTTTTCCCAGGGAATGAGTCAGACTAATTGAAATGCCCCTAATTTTGTGCTTTTATTGCTTCATCTAAATCATCCACCATTTGCTGCAGCTTCTGTAGGCTGGGGTGGACATTCTCCTCCATCCATTCCTCTATAGCACACTTGTGGAAAACTTGCTCCATGGCTGCTTGGAGGTCTTGCACCACAGCATTCCACTTGGAGAGGAGACTGAGCAGAAATGAGAAGAAACAATGACATTTGCAGGTGAGCTCTGCCTCAAGGGAGGGTTGGCTTACTGGCCTTTGGAAGGGAGCACTGTCCTTAAAATGACTTTACAGGAAAAGAAGCATCTATTACAAGAGCCCAAAGGACTTGATTTTGTTCAGATGGCAAAAGGTTGATGCTGTTTCTGTTTAAGTTGCATTAATTTTGGCACTTTCCTCATGCAAAGATTTTTAAAGTACCAAAATGTGAGCTCAGAAAAACACTATACACATTTTAAGTGTAACTGAAACCCACTGTGAGACTTCCTGGGAATTTAATTCCGGGTTTTATCAGAAAGAGTAGATGCACAAAAAACATATCACAGCACAAAAAAATTATACATTAACCTTTTAGCATGAATTGGCATAATGTCTAGGACAAGTTCTGAAAAGCCCACGGTGACAGGGAGCAGGAGGAAGGACCTGGCTTTATTCCAAGCCCTACCTGGAATCTGGCCCAGGGTGAGCTCCTACACCAAGGCCAACCTCTGCTTAAGGTGCAGCAGGACTGTACAGGAATAACAAGGGAGAGGCTTTTGGAGACCAATTTCGTACTTGTTCTCAAAGAAGACAGGCAAAGATAAAATTAGAATCACAGAATGGTTTGGGTTGGAAGGGAACTTTGAAGATCATCTAGTTCCAACCCAAACATGCTGTATAAAAACATATTATGGATACTTTGTCTGATTCCCACTGATGTTCCTGAGATAATTTTAGAAAGAGGTAAGGACTCACAACTCTGGGCCTGAGTGCCCAAAATACATCAGACTTTATTTCCCCTGTATTGCAAAACAAGTGGTGTTACCTGACTGCATCTGGCTGGA
This sequence comes from Oriolus oriolus, assembly GCA_013400235.1. Classification (NCBI taxonomy): domain Eukaryota; kingdom Metazoa; phylum Chordata; class Aves; order Passeriformes; family Corvidae; genus Oriolus; species Oriolus oriolus. The sequence continues at coordinate 946,477 of VXBT01003995.1, forward strand.
AGTGGTGCATTATGATAGGATGAATAATCTTCCTCTTCCTGTGGTAGGGGCTGAACCAGCCTGTGACATACCTGAAAATGGATGTTAGCTGGGAGCAGGGATGAAACAGCAGCGATGTCTGTGTCTGGCACTGACAGGGAGGTGGGGAAGGCTTTAGCTGAACTCCTGCACAGAGATGATGCTTAAGGAGTAAGTTTCTTTAAATCTGTATTTCTTTGGAGTGAGCTTGTGAAAGTGTTCCTGGCAGATGATCACCTGATCATCTGCTGCAATATAAGTTTCATTTCAAGCTCCTTTTTTTTTGTAACTGCACCATTCAAAGTTTTCATTTTAACTTTAAACAGCGGTAAAATGTAATTAAGGAAAGAACTAGATGCTTCAAGTAAGGCAGCATAGAGTATTTAGGAATTTTGCTGAAATATTTTAAATTTTCACCTAAATATTATGTTCTGCTGAGGTGTTAATGACACCTGAAATGCAGAGCTTGATATTTAAATCACTTTTCTGGAGTTGTGCCCCACTTTGAGATGATACAGCTCCAACACTCCTGCAGCCAGGCAGAGAATCAACATAAACCCCCATTACCTGTTCCTTTCGAGAAGTTCATCCACTGATGACTTGAGGTAGAAACTAACTTGTGTCACAAGTGTGAGGATATTGCTCCCAGGAAAGGTCCCCAGACTTGTGCTGTCCAAAGAGGATCTGTTAGTTTCTGAACTTACCACACAAGGAGAAGCACCTGAATTCTGCAGCTGGAATTTTACCTCATGAAAGTATCAATTTCCAGGTTAGACATTCCCAGGAGCTTTTCCACATTTTCTTTAACCTTTTCAGAATAGCCACCTGGCAGAAGACAGTGGAAATGAGTAAAGAGCCTAAGGAACCACAATGTTCATACAAGAGGGGTTTTCTGGAGTATTCTGCATTGGCTTAGTAGCTCCCCTTTGGTGATGAATTTTTCAAAAGGTAAAATGGAAATAAGGAAAAAAACCCTTGTGGGTGGGAGGAGGAGCTGCAGTGGTCGCATTTATATATCACTATTATTTCAAATCAGTCTGAAAAGCAATTCTGCATCTTAAATTTATTTTTTAATATAAACATGAAGTTTTTGACCGTTTGTGTGTTAGATCACAATAAATGATGAGTACACAATGGCTATGTTTACATACTTAGGCCAAGAGGCTTCTCTGCTCCCATACTGCAAATTGTAATTTATTGTTCATAATTCAGGCCATGATCAATTCAGCAAAGCACCTCAAAATATAACAAGCCTGTGCCAACCTTAGGGCTAGGTCACTTCACTCCTGTGCTAGGCATTAGCTGAGAGAGAAGAAAGTTGTCATTGTACCATTCTTTAGTGCCTGCAGACACACGGCCAGTGATGGAATTGCCACAGGAAGAAGCTCACACAAAACAGAGAAGTGATCATACCTATGTAAGAAAACATCCATTAATTACACATTTTACTGTTAGAACATACTAAACAATGGGAAGTTTTAATATATCAATCACTAAAATTCAAAGAGCCTTAGAAACATCAGTTTGTTTCAGAGAAGGGATCACTTACCTCTGAAATGTGAAGTATTCCTGTTTTACTAGTAAGAACAGATACAAACCAAATTCTCTTCTCAAGGAAAATTAGGGTCAGAAAGTGGAATTCAATTCTCTGGTATTCCCTAGACCTCCTGACTTGCATAAAAATGTTTTACTCTTTCATTACATTAACTAGTTCTTCTCCCTTACACAATTTCACTGTACTTGAGTTCCCATCAGACATTCAGACAGACACACCATACATGAGCTACAGTGTCTATGAGCGGCACAAAATCCATTCAAACCTTCAAACCCAACCTGCTGGTGGTGGTGTCCCCAAAGCCATTGTTCCTGCTGGTTAGCGCTCTACTGGAACTCTGAAATCCACCCTTCACAATCTGGGGCTGAGGCCCAGCAGTGATTCACAGGAAGGACTGCAGGGTTGCAAAGTTCCCTTCTAAATCCCCAGCTTCTCTGTACCTCTTTGGGAGCTTTTGGGTGGAAGTTTGCTTATGTGTGACCCTTGGAACCACGCAAAAGGCTGCTCCTCACCTCTGCCAGCCGGTCAGCGCGATACCTTCGAGGACATCAGCGGGGCTCCTGCTCGCCACCTGCAGCCACTCCAGCTGGTTCCTAAGGTGGTGCCCAATCAGTGTTAGAGACTGGTTCACTCCCGTGGCTCCCTTAAAGGCGCTTGCAAACCACACCTTGGAGAAGCCACACCTGCGGTACTTCTCTATGAGCTGTGCTACAGTGAGACACAAAGGGACACGCACAGGGTGAGCTTTCTCCAGTTTCAGCCCTGACTGCAACGCTGCAGTGAAGAGGATCACAGCTCCAGATCCAACAGGCTGCTGAGCCTTTTCCTGTCAGGCTTTGAGCATCAGCAGGGATGGGGGATTTGACACCCTCTGAGCAGCCTTTTGAGTGGCTGTCCTCCTATTTTCATGTGCCAGTTACTGTATTCCACTCCCTTGTAGTGCTACCATGCTAAGAGTAACATGTGAGCATGTAATAAGCTGATTCTTCTTGCAACAAAGAAATATCTGCATGCATGTTAGATGCCTGACTGGAGCCTTTAGGAGCTTCCCCTTGAATTCTATAGATGTATGAAGCCTTGAAGCTTCTTTTGCAGAGCTGTTCAACGCAGATTTATGTGCTCTTACTGGTGTTAATGCAAGGAGAGTTACTGTAATAATGCTTGTGGAAATCCTCTGAATCTCCTATCAGTGATCCCATAGCTCTGCTGGAAAGAATTAAGCAGCATTACAATGCAAGTCATTCATAGGGGAAACATAAATAGTGAGTAAGTAATAGCAACTATGATGTGAAATCAAACAAGGGCTGTCTTTATGCTATTAAAGCAATAAAAATTAACGAAATTTAACAAAATTTTATTTATTTTAAAATTAAATTTAAACAAAACCAGAATGTTTTGGTGTCCAGCTAAGGTATGTTTTAATGACAGATTTTTGCTTTGGCCATTTTACTTCTACACAGCTCAGCAGAGAAGTACAAACCTTTGCCCTCCACGTCAATGTCTGCTGCATAGTCCCAGATCATCGGCTGCACCAGCTGGGGGACCCCAGACCCTGAAAGGAACAGAGGTTTTCTAAGTAATGGAAAACAGCCAGTTAAAATGAGAACTCAGTATAGGTTACTGGTGCAGCAGCACATGACTAGAACTATGGCTTGTCACTTACAGCTGAAGTGCCCCAGGCATTTTCAGCCTGGCCAGGACTTGGCACATGCCCGGGGCCACTGTCCTCAGGCATCGTGAAACCACTAATATGGAGGAGCAGTGGCAATTTATCAGAGATCCCATTCGCCCCAAGCCCACCTCGTTCTTAGCTCCTTGCATCTCTCTGTGTATCTCTGGGTTCCACTGGCAGAGCTGCAAGCTCTACACTCAAGATTTAGCTAAATTCAAATGTAACATTCACCTTTTCACTTAGAGAGTGCCTGGGCTGTGTTTGCACACAGAGAATGTAGCTTTTCAAAATGCCTTTAAAGTACAAATAAAGATGCAAATTTAGCTTTAAATCCTTTTATAATCAACAACTCAGCTAGTTTTAAACATGTGAAACTGACCCCTAGAGAAACTGGAGTAAATTGTAGAGAAATTCAGTATTTTAACTCCATCACATTTTAATTTGCTTAGTCCGTTACTGCCTGTGCCAATAGAGTGCACTTAGCTAGATGCTGGACTGCTCTTGTGGAAACTCCATGGGTCCCACCTGCATTTTTGGGGATACTTTCCCGCTGTCAAAGCCTTGAATAGGTCAGTCACTGCTGGATGAGCTGCACAGCTCTTCCTGGTACTGTCTAAATCTGTTTGCAGCAGCCATGTAACGCGGCTCTGAAAATGCTGGAACTCCATCTATGCTCAGACTACTCAAATTTTAGCAGTGGTTTGAGATATTTTTCAACAAACAAGACTTGTGATGTCAAGGTCTTGGAGCTACCCCACAATTCAGTATCAAAGTCTTCATGATGTGCACCATGAACACAGAGATGCTCAGAGGGCTCCAGCTTCTCTGTGGGAGTTTGCACCACTGGGATCAGGTGCTGCAAAGGGCAGCAACGAACGTTAGAAGGTGGTGAGAGGCATGGAGATTTAGACTTGGTCCACAAATGTTAATAGGTTGTTGTTTCAATGTGTAAAGAAAGCAGAATTGGTGGCAGCCACTGCAGGGTGAGAGTTTTGTGATGGAAAACTAAAGTGTTCAGACTGGCCCACACTCACACAGGGACTGTGAGACAGCCAAGGACTGAGTGCTTCTATTCTCTAGTCAAACAGACCACACCTCAACCCTTGTCAGATTTGTTGTTCTCATTAAATTCAGCCGCCAACCAATCTGTTTTACCTGGCTGTGTAAACTGGCCTCACCCCATGGCTGGTCACACACCTGCCAGTGTCTCCTCACTCATGCCCCTGAGCATGTCGTCCCACACGATGGGTGTCACCGTGGGGTACGACGAGGCCAAACAAGTGGCAACTGCTTTTATGTGGGATAAGCACAGCTTCTCTGGAGTGTTGTCTTGCTGCTGCAGCCACTGCTTTGACTCCTCTCCTTCGCCAAGGTAGTAGACCTGAAACACCAAGCAAATAATCCTGACTTCTTGTATAGAAACAGAGAGAAAGTGAGTGGGACAATATTCAAAACCTTTGCCCAGATATGACCCACTGAGTGGACACATTCAAAAGCACCTCTCGGTGCTGAAGACACTGCAAGCATTTCTATCAGTCTGCAGGAGACTGTGGCCATGATTACATGCATCACTTAAGGGAATCTTCCTAAAGAAATTGAGAGTATCTACATGCCCTATTTGCCTTTGGAAGGTTTGTCCTTGGCAGTAGCTCTCGCCACATTTATTCACTTCAAATCTAGCAACCCATCAGGATCTGAGGTAGATAAAATGAGGTTCCTATCTCGGGGAAGGAGATCATCCAAATGTGAGTCTAGAAGCGACTTGGGGACATGTCCAAGGGTAGCCCAGCATACTTGGTCCCATGCAGACAGTGAATGCTTTAAAATTTGCTGGTTTAGAGCAGGTTTTATCTAAAACATATTTATTCTACATAAATAGAATTTTACTTTAAAAAGCCTGCAGGTCCCTGACTAACGTTCCCACCACTTTCAACACAACAGGATACAAAATGCTAAACTAATATCAGTACAGGTAAGTGGTCACAAGGAATTCCAGGGATCTGTGTACCATCAAGATGGTTTTAAGAAACTATGAGAAACGTGAGTTGTTTCCTTTCTCAAGGAGACAAACTACCAATATAAAAACCCACCACCTCCCACCACAAAAGGGCTTACTTTGAGTAACTTGGCCAGAACAATGAGCCAACATCTTACATGAAACTTACAGGATTCCTAATGAACAGCTCTAATTGATATCTCACTTCAAATAGTCACTTGACCTAAACTCAAATGCTGAGTTAGCTTTAAGAAGCTGCTTTCAATATTTTGATATTCCACTCGTACCTATGGAAATAACAACCTGTGCTACTGGAATCATTTACTGTCAAAAAGACTTTTCTACACTGGCTTGAGTGGTGTTTTCTGTCCCCAGAATCCCACCCAAATGTGGCCTGGGCACCACTGAAATGCAGAAGCCTCAGCCCTTACTATCATTCCTCAAAACAAAATGAACATTCCCGGCTCAAGAGAAGTCCCACCTCATCACATCCGATGTGAAACCACTGTAAGTCCTCGTGCAGGGCCATGACCTGGTCAACCATGGCTTTGACCAGTGCCAGTGACTCCTCCTTGTGCGGGTTCAGGGCGTTGGGCAGCGCCTTCACCTCCCGCAGGTGGGCAAACTCCCTGTGCTTCAGCACAAACTGCAAGGGAAAGGGGAGCTCGGGGACAGCCGCAACACGAGGGGACGGCAGTGTCCTCCTGCCCCTGAGGCTCTGAGAGCAGGTGTCCTGCTAAACCCGGGGTTTGGCTTGACTGAGCCCCAGAGACAGGCTGGGGGGCACAGCTGCTGCTCCACGGTGCTGGGGGATCTCTGACCTGCAAAGCAGCTCACAGGGCGGGTGAAGGAAATGGGGAGGTCACTGCAGTGTGATCCTGATGTCAAATCCTGCAGCTGGCAGAGCTGGATAACCAGAGCTCTGGGACTTGGATTGCAAATTTCCCAACACAGAATCACAGGCTGGTTCAGGCTAGAAGGGACCCCAGTGGCTCATCTGGCCCCACCTCCCTGTTCCAGCAGGGCCATCCAGAGCACAGGGCACAGGACTGTGTCCTGATGGTTCTGGAATATCCCCAGTGAGGGGGATTCCACACGCTCTCTGGTCAACCTGTTCAGGGCTCAGTCACTGCACAGGAAAGAAGTTTTTCCTCATGTTCAGATGGAACTTCCTGGCCATCAGTTTCCGCCCAGAACCGGACACAGCGCTTCAGATGTCGCCAGGGCTGAGCAGAGGGGCAGGATCACTCCCCGCCCTGCTGGCAACGCTCTTCCTACTGCACCCCGGGATCCCACCAGCCTTGTCGTCCCCGTGGGCACAGCTGGCTCAGCACACCCACCCTCTGCCCCAGCCCAGCACACCCCAGCTCACCTCCATGTGCCCGAAGCTCTGCACCAGCGGCAC
>VXBT01003995.1:953598-1007251 GCA_013400235.1 Oriolus oriolus
GCTCCAGGTTCATCCCTCACCTGCTCCAGGTTCATCCCTCACCCGCCCCAGGTTCATCCCTCACCTGCTCCAGGTTCATCCCTCACCTGCTCCAGGTTCATCCCTCACCCGCCCCAGGTTCATCCCTCACCCGCTCCAGGTTCATCCCTCACCTGCTCCAGGTACTGCGCGCGCGGCGCGGCGCCCTTCAGGTCCAGATGCACCAGGCGACGCCGCATGCTCTGGCCTCGACTGCTTTGGCCTGCCGCCGCGGCGTCCTGGCACACTCCGCCCGGCCGCTTCCCGCTGTCCCGGCCCCGCTGTCCCGGCCCCGCCCGCCCGCGCCCTGATGTCCCGGTGTTCCGTTGTCCCGCTGTCCCCGTGTCCCAGTGTGTTCCAGTGCCGCCCCTCCGCCTCTCCCTGCTCTGCGCTGGATCCTCCCACTCCCTCTCGGCGGCCGAGCGCAGGCAGGCAGACCGGCAGGCCGGGGCGAGGCACGCCGAGCTCATCGCTGTAGGCGGAGGAGGTGCGATGGCTCCGCAGCGGCGGGCGCTGCCCCGAGGCCCCGACAGCGCCGGGCCGGGGCCGGGACTGGGGCCGGGCCGCGGCGGCCGCCGGCACAGCAGGTACTGGCGCGGGGCCCTGGCCGGCACCTCCTGCCCGCCGTCCCGGCGGCTCTGTGGCTCCTGGGGGAGCCCCGGTGGGGAGGCGGTCGCGCAGTGCCGGGTGCGGAGCGGGAGGGAACCGCGTGTGTTTGTAACGCGTGTGTTGTGCTCCAAAGCAGGGGTCCCGCGGGGTAAGGGCCCGGGGCTCCCCGGTGCCGGCCCGGGCGGTCCCTCGCTCACGGGGCCCGTTCTGTGCTCCCTCCGCAGCGCCAGGAAGGGCAGATTCCAGCAGGATCCCCGGGGAAGGTGGCTGAAGGCAGCGATCCTCCTCCTGCTGTCCGCCGCGGCCGGCGGCGGCCTCGTGCTGTGGAGCCGCCTCCGCGCCGAGGATGGGACCCCCGAGGGTGCAATCCCTGGGGATGGGGTCACCGAGGTGCTGGCACATCGCGGCGACATCCTGCGCGACAAGTTCATCGCGATCCCCTGCTCGGAGGACTACGACAGCCACAAACGATTTGAAGGTAACTGGACAGGGCTGTCCGAAGTGGATGGCGGTGCTCGGAGGGCAGGAACAGCCTGGCTGCTGCCTGGGCCTGGGAACCAAACTTGGGCTGTAAAATTCCCGTGTTTGCAGCAAACTCCTGGTCACTGTCTCTTGCTAAAGCCCCAAACGTTCATGCCCTGGCCAGACCAGAAGTTGATTCTGAGTTGATTCTTTTTCCGTCATTCCTACATAACTCTCTTCTGGAACTGCTTTGGTTGGACTCCATGAAATAAACCTTTTGTTAAGTCTGTTTCTAGTTTCTTTTCATACTCTGTTGATTCCTGTGAGTGAGTTTGCTGCTGGTCGGTACCATACAAGGGTATGGAGTGGAACTGATTCAGGACGTTGTCTTTGCCACCAGCATGCGGTGATTCGAGTGCCATGGGCATGCAAGTGCCAGCTTCTGACACGCTTGTTCTGAGATGTGTGGCTGCCAGTAGCTTTGGGGGGGTGCCTGCAAAGCACCTCTCTGTCTTTGTGTCTTTCAGCAGAGCCTGTTTTCTGTCAAATTGGTATCTGTTCCCCCTGGCACGTTTTTTTTGTTGTTGGAGGGTTGATGTTGGTTCTTCAAGAGACATGGAAGATTTCAATCTTCTCTGACAAAGAGCACTGAGAGTCTGACTTGCAGCTTCCATGGATGAGCAATGCTGATGTTCTCTTTCAGATTTGCAAAGTGTATTGTGGAGAACATTTTTAGTTGGTACAGCTGCCAGAGAGCAGCTCTGCTCTTGGTTTTTGTCAGTATGTCTGGCTGTGTGTTGACTGATAAGCTGTTGGATCTAAAAAAAAAAATCATACTTCTGCGTTAGTTTTTAGCCAAATTGGTGGTTGTGTCTGGTTCATGATGTGGCTGAGAAAACACTTGCTGACACAAAGCTGGAGGCTGGAAGAAGCTGCTTGGAGCTGAGGGAGAACAAAGGTGATCTAAGGGCTGGAAAACCTCTCCTGTAAGGAAAGCCTCGGGGAGCTGGGTTTCCTTTCCCTGGAGAGGGTTCAGGGAAAACACATCTCAGTATTCCAGTACTTAAAGGGAAGCTACAGAGGACAGAAGCTCTGCCTTTGCAAGGAGCTACATGGAGAAGACAAGGCACAGTGTGGGTGCAGGTTGCACTGGGCAAGGTTTCATCTTGATGTAAGAAAGAAATCTTTACATAGAGAACACTCAGTGACTGGAACAACCTCCCCAGGGATGCTGTGCAGACCCTGTGACTGAGGGTTTCCAGGGTGTGACTGAGCACTGTGCTAAATAATCTTATCCAAGCTCTCTTGAGCACAAAAAGCTGAACCAGATGTGCTTTGGAGGTCCTTTCCCACCTGGGCTGTTCTGTGATTCTGCAGTTTTTAACTTTCTTCTGTGCCAGTTCTGACAGAAAGTGTTTGACAAATTGCAGCCCCCTGTGCTCTTCAGGTGGCTGGTCCTGGTGCTATTGGTCAAAAAGACCTGTAACATAAAACAAAAGTGTATGTGTAGTCTGGGATCACATAGTTTTTCCTCAGTGCTGCTACTGTACCATCATTTTTTTTGAGGATTCATCCCAAATGTTATTTAGGCCAAGAAAACTGATGTCAGGAAGCTACCAAGAAAACTGTCTTGGTAAGGTAATTTTTTTTTTTGACAGAACATATGAAAACATGTGTTCTGTGTTAACTTTTCATAATTACTGTAAGGGGAAACTGCTCCTGGCTGCATTTGCATAGTGCAAGGCCAGAGAAAACGGCAGCTGGTGATTTGGTTATGATTGAACTGGGGCTAAAAGTCTCTGGATTCTGCTCCTGCGGTGTTTGCTTACCAAAAGAAAGTCCCCAAACCAACAAAACCTTATTTTTGCCTTCCCTGGCTTGCAAGGGCAATTTTTTGAGCTGTGGACTTGTGGTCTGGGCCATCCTTCCAGTTATTCTTTTCACCGTTTTCTTTCTATTCTTTCATTTTCATTCTATTCTTTTCACTGTAAGGAAGGCTGGAACTTCAGGGTCGGCAGGAACTTCAAGCACGTCTCTCCAGGAAAAGGAATGAACGTGTTCTTTATTTTTGGGGGTGTCTGGCTGCAGGGTGAGGTGTCGCCTCTTGGCTTGTATGGGGACAATTGACTCGCCTTTTAAATTCGATATTTGCTTGGTGCTGCTCCTTAAGTGCCATGATTGATTAGGGTTTTTAGCAGATGCTGTGACTGTGCTTCCCGAGGATCGGTGGTGTTAGGGGCGCGTGAGCAGCTGTTAATTGGTTCATTGCAGCCGAGCTGCGCTAAGGAGCTCTGCGCTGGGCTTTTCCCCACGCGAGGGTGGTGATGAGCTGCGGAGGAGCTCTGTGTGTGTGTGTGTCCCGTTCCCCACCGCCGAGCGAGGCAGAAAATGCGGATTATGGATCAGCTCGGCAGCTTCAGGCACTCGGGAAATAGGTTTCTGTCACTCAATAGCTTTTCATTCTCAGTCTTTACTCTGGCGTGGCACCCACAGCTGCGGGCTCTGTGTCGGGAGGAGGCACATTCCTGTCACCGCTCGGTGTCTGATGCTCAGCCGTGAAGTTTCCACAGCTAAAATGAGCTTTTTATTTATGCACCTGTCCCTGCTTCCAGCTGAACTTGCTGCAACTGAGCTTCCAGTTTGCTTCAAGTGGTTTGGGAGCTGGAGTCAGAGCAGGATTTATTTCCATAGCCCTGCTTGCCTGTAAACATGCTTCATACCAAATAAAATTTGCTGTTTTTCAGAGGCCAAGCGCTTAACTTATTATATTTGCAGAAGGTAGGGTGTTATGTGAGCACAGTCTCACCTGCATTCTAAACTCTGTGGCCAGATCTTGGCCGTTTCTGTTCTCCTGAGACACGTTAACTACTTAAACCTACTGTGTGTGATGAAATCTTATTTCTCCTGTGTGTTGACATTTTGTGTCAGTGCACAAAGCATCCGTGGCCACTGCCCAGGAGACACAGTTAAGGTGCTTTTCTAGAGACAAGGTCAGGGGATGTGGAAAGCAAAGATGCCTGGAAAGGTCTAACACAGGCTGCTCTGGGCATGGCAGCTGTAAATCTTTGCCTGCTCTTGTCTGGCATTGAGGTGGATTGTTCCATGCCCAGGGCAGGGCATGGAATGAGATGATCTCCAAAGTCCCTTCCAGCCAAACTGTTCTATGATCCTGTGCATCAGGGGAACATCTTATTGGAGCTTTTTCCTCCTGTGGATTATCTCTGTCTCAGCAGTGAGTGGTTCTTGGCCAAATACCACTAAGTAGGAGACACAGCTGCAGTTTGGGAGCTTGGTCCTTTGTGTTACATTCTGGTTTCTGTGCTGAGCAGGAGCCAGAGACAGTACTCATGTTTTTACATGTTTTGGTATGTTCCTCCTTTACCTTGATTTACCTGACAGGCAAAGCTGATGGTGCCTTGTTAGATAAAGGGGTGGGTTTGTGTCTGCTGGGCACAAATTTGTGGAAGCTACCAGGTACTTGCAATACTAATCTGAATTTCTACTGAGAAACTCCAGGTATGCCTTTGACACTTCCTTGCTCATATGTGCCTTGGTCTCTGAGACAAAGTGGACACATTTCTTACTGCTGAAATTGTTTTCAAAAAGACTGTTCTGATTTTTCCTTAGCATTCACCCAGTGTTTGTGCTGTACTGTGGGTACCTGACTGACTTTATGCTGGACTACATTTTTCTGTTTGTTGAGAGTTTTTTCTCCATTTGGGAAAACTTATGCTGTTGCCTTCGGAACACCTCCTGCTTCCAGTACTCTTTACCAGTTTTGTCAGAGACCCCCGAAATGTAACAACTGTCTGAGGTAACCCTGTAGTTTTGCCAAGCCTGGGCTCTCCAGCACCAGCCTTTCCAGAGGATAAGAGCTGTGCTGATATTTGCAGCTGGAAAAGGAACAAATCTCTTCTGAAATCAGAAATCTTTGCAGAATGTTGTAGAAAAGAAGCTCTCAATAGCTTGGTTTGTCCTGGAGTACTGAATTTCTCCTTTGAGTTTACTCTTTCCTAGCTCTTCTCTACTTGAACATCAGCTTTCCCTTGCAGCCCACCTGAGACATGGATGGGGTATATGCAGTAATATGAAATGGAAATTCCTGGCAAAATTCCTGGCAAAACTTCTCCTGTCAGCCTGGTCATGGTTATTAGTTGCTTTTGGTCAGAGCAGACTGATGCTTTTGTCCTGTGACAAAAATGGGTGAATTGATTGATTTCTTTCCATGAATTTTGTGTTCTGATGAATAAATAATCCTTGGAGTGCCACTCAGTTCAGCAGCACTGAGTGCATTGGCAGGTGTCAGAAAACACACTCACCCATCTCTCCTGTGCCTTTACATCTGTGTGTGGATCTTCCCCAGAAAAGTGCCAAATGTAACATCCCAAGGTCTCTGGTGGCTCAGAGCTGATCTTATTTCTTCTTCTTGCCTGAAGATTGCTGTCAACTAGACTTAGAAGAACTTTCATATATTCTTCACCTAGAACTCTTGCTTCTGACTTGTTATTCCCAAAGCTTTTAAAATTTAATGTTAGATTTCTTAGCAATGAATTTTAGAAGACTTTTTATCAAATATATCCAAGCCGTGTGCTTCAAGAGTGACTTCCAGAGAGACTTTTGTGCAAAGTCTCATTTAAAAAGCTACCCTTCAGGTGGCTAAAGTGCTTTCGATGACTTCTTTTCTTCCTCTTTGTGTTGCAGGCTGCACTCCTAGGAAGTGTGGAAGAGGTGTGACCGATGCTGTAATCACAAGGGAAGAAGCTGAAAGAATTCGTAGGTAATTTTTCTTTTAGCTCTAACTTCTGAAAGCACCGACTTTAATGACACTGTGCTAGTCTGAGGTGTAGGATGGGGGAGCAGGATGGGTTAGACTGGTTAAAACATGAAATTTTTGTTATTAAAGCCATTTTCCATTTTTTACTGTAGTGGGGGCAGTTCTTTCACACAGAATCTGCCTGGCTCTGAGGGGCACGAGCACTTCACAGAAAGACAGGAAAATGAATTCAGTAAGTTTTAATGGATTCTCACTTGGCTTCCATTTGGCCTTTAAAAGCAGAACAAAACAATGTAAGCCTTATTGCAGCTGTGTCTCTGTCTGGGTAATCACCAGCTGCTGCTGTGAAGGAACTGTTTTTAGGGTATTTTTGGGATTTGTGGAAGGGAGCTGCAAGCTCAGAAATGTTCTGCAACACAAATACTTGGTTTTCATGACAGGCTGTAAGGGTTTCAAATAAATGGGAGCTTCTATTAACTCAATTGGATTATATCTGATGCATTGAGTACCACTTACTGAGGAGTTAGGTGTTGTAAATAAGGACATTAAAGGACAAAGCAATCAGACTTCAGTTCTCATCTGAGATTATTGTTTTGCCTGCAGAATAGCAGAGAGGGGACTGTCCTTGGGAGGATCTGATGGAGGGGTGAGCAGTGTCCTGTTACTTTCTACATTCTTTTACTGCCAAGGCAAGATTATAAATGCATTTTTTGGGGCTGAGGTGAGGAGATGGAGATTTTTTCCTTCCATTCAGACTTGGAAAAAAATTGATTTGGAAAGTTATTTCCCATTAATACTTCTGCTAGCAGTGTAACTCCTGACTTCTGCAATACAGTTGCCATTTTCTTGTATTTATTTATTTATTTCTAGCACCTCTTGAATTGATTTTGTCTTCATCTTGGAATAGTTGCTGTCGCAGAACTACAAAAGTTTGACTTCTAAAAGTAAATTGCAGTGGTTCACAGCATCATGTAAAGATTGGTTTTGTGTACTGACAAAAAAACCATGTAATATCTTAAGGAGACCTTGGAATAATATTCTTTAAATTTAAAGAATCCCACTTCTCTTTAACAAGCACATTTATTTTAATTTCTTTCCCCCATCTTTGTTCTCAGAATGTTTTTGTGTGTGGACAGGAACTGTTTCTTGAGTATTTGTAAACACAGCCACTTCTTTAGGCCTCTGCTGAATTAGGGCATATATTAGCAAAAAAAGGAGGAAGGTTTCAGTGGAAAAAAAGAAGACTTTATTGTCCTTGTGATTGCTGAGAAAGATCTGCAAAAAATATAAACTGAGAAACTTAAGCAGTGCTGCCCATTTCAGACAATGTGTTTAAAAGATTTAACATTCTGTGTTCAGTTCTGCTGGGATCCCTTGGATTGTTTTCAGTTCTGTGGTTGCATAATTTGCCACTTTCCCGGGGTTAGGATCCCCAGTGTGGCTTCTGGGGCTGCCACGTGGGTTTCCTCTCGTCTGCTTTTGGGACTAGGTGTGATTTTCCATTACACTCCCACAAAGAGGGTTTAAAATGGCAAGGTGTGACACACAGAGCTTGGATCTGGAGCACACAAAGCTGTTTGTCGAGCTGGGGGTCAGGAACTGGGGGAAACTGAGGCAGAGAAAACTGGGAAGAGATGAGAGGGGGAGATAAATTTGCTGCCCAAAGCCCAGAGCTGGGCACGGGTGCTGAGCTGGCTCAGTTGGACAACAAGCCAGAGTGACAGACAAATATAAATCCATCATCTGTGTTATTTTGGAAGCTTCATTGTGTTGTTTTTTTTTTTTCTTAAGGGGAGGGAAATGAGGGAGAGGGGAAGATGATTCTCTTGATGCAATAAAACAAATCTGTTAAAAATCCGATGTCCATGGAGAGGTCTGGGCTCTGAGCCAAGCCTTCTCACGTGTCTCATCATCTGTAAATGTGAGGAAGTTCTTGTGTGCTCTTAATCCTTGGGGAAAGGTTCGAGACGAAGGTGTAATGTTCTACTGAGGCCTTACCCAAAATAATGGATAAAAACTGAAAGATTTTAGAAACAAGAGCTGACCAGTGTTTCTGGGAAACTGTGGAGTCATAGAATGGATCATGGAATGGTTTGGGTTGGAAGGGACCTTAAAGATCATCTGGTTCCATCCCCTGCCATGGGCAGGGACACCTTGCACCATCCCAGGGTGCTCCAAGCCCTGTCCAACCTGGCCTTGGGCACTTCCAGGGATGGGGCAGCCACAGCTTCTCTGGGCACCCTGTGCCAGGGCCTCCCCACCCTCACAGGGAAGAATCCTATTCAGGAGAAGCCTTTAAATACACTCTCCTTACCCAGTTTCTTTTATACCTCTTTCTCATGTGCTGCCATTTTCCTCTTCCTTTCCCCATGTGCCAGCTCATATTCCTGGTGTCATGGAGTGAATCTTTTCCTGGCAGTGCTGTCCTGGCTCTCAGATACCATTGGATCCTGCTGGATGTGTGCTGATGGGCTTGAGATGAAACTGTCTGTCTTCATTTGAGCCTTTCCTCTTTTTCAGTCTCGTCCCCATAGAGCAGACAGAATGTTTCGAGCCTTACTTCTTCCAGCTATGTCTGTATGCTCCCAAGCTTCCAGCCACTTGGAGTTGGTCTGGCTTAGTTGCTTTAAATTTCTTTGGCTTTAGAGTGTTTGGATAATTCTGTCCAATTATGTCTGCTGTAAGACTAATTTTTCCTTTAAAATACCTCAAGCTTAATGTTGCTATTTAATTATTTTTAATTCTTTCTTTAGCCACTTTGTTAGCTCTGCTATTCCAAATAAAACTTCTGCAGGTTTCTGTTGTGGTGCAGACTGCATTTTCATTGCCTGGGGTTTCCTCTTGACCCCTTTGGAAGCAACATGTCTGGGGTTTTTTTTTGCCTGTCATAGTTGTTATGTTTTGAATTCTCAGAAGTGGATTTGTGTCTGTGTGTCTAGATATAATTTATTAATTTAAAGATCTAAACTTGCAGTTTGGGACTTTGTCAATTCTCTCCTCCCTTTGTTTGCTGCCCTTCCCTGGAGTACTGGAGCATAACACCAAAACTTGTTTCCCATTCCATCTTTTTATGTTGAGAAAGTCTTGACAAACATCTGAATTATTGAGGTCTCCCAGGGGTCACGCCCCAGTTGTCATGCTGAGCTTTCTTATCTTCCTTTGTAACTTTTCCTAGGTTTATATTTATTTACGCAGACATACACAGAGTGAAGCTAGAGGGGCCATGGTAATCTTCTGGTCTAACTGCCAGCAGAATCCAAACAGGAATATCTTCCCCACCAGCAAGCTGCTTTCCCTGGTACATCTGTCTCTGTAAAGTCATTTTATGCTCTGTTCCTTATTCACAGAATGGAAATTGCATTAGTTGTCTCGATGTTTGCCTCAGCTTAAGTTTTTTCCTCTTCATATAGATAGTGACATTTCCCTTTTCAACCTTCTATGATTTTATAATTCTTTCTTCCCTAATATCTTCCTGCACATCACCCCTGCCTGTGTGAACACTTCAGTCCTGACTCATTTAGTCAGGTCTTGTAGGTGCTGCCATCATAGCAATCCTCTGGTGTAAACGAGACAACTCATTTACTATCAGACCTACTATCAGACCATTTGTTTCAAAGCCCCAGAAAAGAAATCCCTTGGTGAGCCAGTCAGCTGCAGTGTGTGTCCTGCCTTCCAGCAGAACAGGCAGGAAGAGGCACCCAGCCCTCCCTTTGCAGGGGAAAATTAAATTGTTTAGTCCCTGGGAGAAGCAAACAAACTGTGTGATGCCAAACGAGGGGTTCTGGTGTGGGCTCTCCAGCCCAAGGGCTCTGCAGACTCATCCCTTGTTCTGCTTTCAGCCCTCCCAGGCAAAATCTGAAGTTCTCAAAATGCTGCCAGCTCTGCCTTTTCCAGGGAGGACTGGAAATCCTGTGCAGGATGAAGCCTGTGCAGAACGCTCGTCCTATCTCATACCTCTACTGAGAGAAACTCTGAGGCTGCAGAGTTTTCTGCCTTCCTGATTAACCTCCTGATAGTGCATAGGAAGCACGTACTCAGGGGTGAAAGATGCACTTGGCAGCACCTTTCACCTTCCTTCCAGCTCTGTGTTGGTGTGATTATCTTGGCTGAGCTCCAGGAAGCTGGAGAGGAACTGGTTGTGTCCAATCTGTATCTGGTGTAAATTTGTGCTGGACTCCGTAGCCAAATATTGCATTTCACTTCCCCAGCAGGAACCTGAACCTCCCCCGGGCTGGCTGAGTGTAACTCAGACTGGTTACACTCGTGTCCCCTCGTTAATCGGTGTAATTGGAAAAGGCATTTCCCTAAGACCAGAACCCTTGTCTGCCTTCTGCTTCAAGGAGGGAAGGGTGTTTGAAGGTGGGATTGTCCTGAAGAGCGTGTGCAGGGCTGCCTGCAGTGGCACCACCTTTGGTGTGCCCGTGTAGAACTTCCATTCTCGTCCCTCTTCTCAGCTGGGGTGTGTGAGCATTCCCACAGTGGGGGAGGGTTTGGAAGCTACCAGCTCCTCTAGAGATGAGTAGAATTAAGGTTTTTTTTTCATTTTTCTCCTTTGGGTGGTGTGTTTGCTGCTTTCTTTCAAAGTATCACATAAAACCTTTTACAGGCTGGAGGAACTGGCGTGGATGTGAACAGGTATTTATTTAATGGTTGTCAATCCCTTCTAGTGAGGAACAAAGGCAGGGCCTGTCAGGCTTTCCAAGATGGGAAAATTGATCCTTTTTGCCATATGCTGAGAAATGCTGGGAACTTGCATATTCTTTTTGAATTCTTTTAGCAGTAAGAGGGTGGAGAATATGGGACTAACAGCAGTGAAGGTCCCAAAGAACACATGTTTGTGCCATTTTTTTTAAGGAAATTCTGTTTCACTTCTATAGAAGTGAACTCTCTATAGAGAGTTCGGTAAATCAGGATATGGGGGTAGTTCTGTCAAGCAATCTCTCAGAAATAGGGGTGTGGGTGTGTGTTTGCCATCTTTAGACAAACTTTGTAGACCTTTCAGCCTGGGAACACTGTCCTGAAGTGCTGGCTGGCCCTTGATCAGAGAGGGGGACTTGAAGTAACCAAGATTTTACTCTCAGTCTCAGAAATGGTGCTGAAAATGTTTGATATTCTGAAATGACAGAGGTCAAAATGTGTTCTGGTTTCTTTCCCAGGTAGCTGTTAAACAAAGAGCTCTGTGCTCATGTGTAAGCAAGTCCCTGTCTTGGCATTCAGTTGTTTTCCTCTGTCTGAAACAACCCTGGAGAATGTTTTTTCTTTTTCAGATTCCCTCTTCAGCCTTTATCTGGCTTTTCCAGGCTTTATATTGTAGCTATTGCCTTCTCAGCTATGAGTAACTACAGTTCTGGGGGGTGTCTTTTGTTGATTCATTTTGCTATCTTGGATCTTCGTAACTGTAATCATCTGGAGCTTGGGGAGTGAGGAGAAATGTGTAAGTTTGAAAAGCACGTGCAAAGAGTTAGAAAGGCAATTTGTTTTAAAATTAAATCATCTTCTCAGCTGTGTCCTTCTAATTCTTATAATCTATTTTAATGTGGTCACAAACATATTTTTGAAGCTACACAGGAGCAGTTTTACTGCTTCTAGTTCTGGTTTAGATTTTTGTACAGAACCAGAATCCAGTAAATGTAAGTATTTTGCTTCTGAAGCTTGAGTAAAGCTTAATACAAGAGCTGCTCTTGCATGAGTGTGAGATTACTTGTTTCCTTAACAGTTCTCTGAAGCTTTTGGAGAACAGTGGGAAGGGCAGATCTCAAAAGCTCATGCTGTGTCCACTTGAATAACTTCTTACTTTATGTATTTTTCGAAGGGTAAATAAGGTTATTTGAGTAGGTTGATTAAAAAAGGTTGTTATTATCTCTTACAGTAAGAGGTGTTAGTGGGGGTTCCCCTGATTCAGCTCTGGAGCTCAGAGCAGTTGAGGCTGCAGAGATTTTCTAAGGGACTGTTACGAGTGTGTTCCTGTGTCACAAGTGTTAATTACTGCTGGGTTTTTGTTAGAATAACATGAATGGTCTGTGGTGCATCAAAACAATGGCAAATTCCAAGATGAGTGCCCAGATACTGTATATCAGAGATGTCATGACTTCAGTGCCAGTCAGGTTGCTATTTGATATTTCCAGTGTAAAAGACAAAAAGACTTCTATTAGACAGTTGTATTTTTAAATACTTTTGAACTGATGCAAAACAAACACGTGGACAGCAGCGGACATACAAAAGTGTACTTTATTCAATTTAGAGAAATATTTTAGAGTCCTGAGAGGTAGCTCTCTAGCCTGGCAAGTCTGAATACTAATCTTTGCAGCTTGTTGGGAGCTCAGCAGAAGAGTTTGGCTTGAATTGGATGAAGAAATGGATTGAATTTTCATATGTGGAAACTTTTCACTGTGTGGTTTTCTTTTACAGCAGCTTAGAAATTGAGGAAAAGAAAGTTTGGCTCTATTAAGCCTTAGAATTCTAATTGTTCTTTTAACCAGACTTTTTAATGTCTGTATTAAATATGAGAAGTATACAGAAACTCACGGTGAAGGAGAAGTTTTAATAACAAACGCAGGGCAAGATAAATATTAGTGCTGCTACTTGAGCATTTCACAAATACTGGAAAATGAATCATCTTTTTGTGGAAGGGAAATGCCTTCAAGAAGGGATCCTGGAGCAGTGTTTTACCCCGAGCCCATGGAGGGAGACACTGGCAATTCCCTGTCAGGTTTGAATCTCAGGAATAGCAGTCCTATACTTTTTTTCATAGTACTTTAATAATCCCTGCATCTCTGCAGGGATTGAGGGAGGTTTGTAGTTGTAAAATAAATGTTATATTGTGAACCCAAAGGCTGGAAATTACTATTTTTACTTGGGAGGCTGTGGAAAGTGAGAGCCAGCTCGGGACAGTTATTAAAGGTCATAGTTAAGTAATGATAAAACCTTTTCATGCTCATTTTTCTTTCTTTGTTTCCTTTTCCAGGCATCAATTTTGGACTTGCACTCTGGAGCTCTTTCCCTGGGGAAGCATTTTGTGAATCTGTACAGGTAAAACGGGGCTGTGGCTTCCTGGCTCCTGTCACCCCAGCCCTTCCCTGCCCACTGCCTCTTCCAGTGTCTCGAGCCCCTGGACTGGGATCAGTGATGAGAAACTCTGGAAGTTGGTTGGATTCACCACAGGTTCCATGACCAGTTAAAGAGCTTTTCTGGCATGAAAACGGATCTTTTGTTGAACTGGGCACTTTGAAAGCTGCTATTATCTTTACTTTTATGTTCTTGCACCAGTAAATCACAGTATTTTTTCACAGTTACAGTTCAGTTTGTCAGGAGTGGAAGAAATCAAATAGGTTGAACCCTTAAAAACTTGAATCCCTGTGCTTATTTCATGATGTGGGAGGGGATTTTTTTAATGCCTGAGGAATTCCATTACCAGTTGCAGCATTTCAATCCTTTAATCTTTTGACATTTGATCTTTCAGCATTGCTTTTGGACATCATGCTCAAAAGCATTTGTAAGATTTTTTTGTGTTGTGTTCTCACTTTTTGATGGTAGGTAAAGCTGGGGTGGGGGTGAGAAGGTGTCTTGGTGTTGCTCAGTCTGATTCAGCAACTCCTCTTTTAGACTGTTGTTTAATTTTTCAGGTACTTTGGGGACAAAATTCAAGATATCTTCACAGAAGAGGATTTTGCCTTATACCGGTAAAGATTTTCAATAGCTGCTCAATGAACCACAAACCAGAACTTTTATGCTTTTTACATTTTTGTAGAGTGCAGGTTGGGATTTCCACTCATACACTGGATTTTGCAGCTCAAAATAGTAATCTCTGAGAACTAAGATGATTTGAGGAAGAGAAGTAAAAGGACTTTTTGGTGACTGATTAACAACAGCAGCTGCTTTGAGCTGCAGTTTCATGGTGTGAATGTATTCTGGGTGCTGCAGCACCACACATTCCCCTCCCTGCCAGCAAGGAGAGCTGCTCATTGGAGCTCTGGGGGGATCTGCTGGAACATGGGAGCTGGGATGGAAAATCCTTCATCATTACCTCCTCTTTCACACATTATCCAAGGGCCTGTGTGAGATGATAGACACAATTCTGGCCTATTATTGCATTAGGAACTTGGGGTTTTTTGAGGCAGAGTGTAGCAAAACATTAAAAATGGTAAAGCAGGAAGTGGAAGGACTTCAGATTACTCATGTTCTGGCTGGAGAAGCAGCCAGAGGATGAAATAGCTCTGTAATGTAACAGCTCTGGCATCTGATGCTCTCAGCTTTCCTGCAGCCCTGCTCCTACACTTAACAAACACAGCAAACCTGATGAGTTCCATGTGGCTGGGAAGGTTCCATGTGGCCAAAGCGTCAGAACAATCATTCTTTGTTGACTAGACACAATAATTCTTTAGTTACGTGTTTCAATTGGTTTCTCATAATTTAAAATGTCCCTGATTTGAACATTTTAACTCTTTTTTTGGTCTTTTTTTTCCTTGCCTGTGTGAAGGAATCTGACCTCCCTCTAGTGGTGGAAGGAATGTTAAGTAGCCAAATGGATTAATACCCACTAAATGCTAAATAATTAATATAATCCTAAAATACTAATAACTTTAAGCTTATTTCTATTTATCAGCTGTTTTTAGGTGTCATTGTATTTGTAGATGAACTTCTTTAAAATGTTTTTACTTCTGATCCCAAAATTTCAAAAATTAGATGATTCCTTGATTATTATTGAACTTTGCATAAAGAAAATGTATAATTTCTGTTTCACATGAACAGAAGCATTCAGTTTTTCAATAATTTTATAAATTTACACTGTGAGATGAGACAGCTGCTAGGGAGCGTCAATATTCCATTGGGATTTCATACCAGTATAGGGGCTGTTTCAGCCTGCTGGATATGAAGCTAATACAAAATATATTATTAAATGCTTCTGTTCCTATTAATGGCAGTGCTTTAGCATGGACTATAGTACTTGATGGCCTTAATGAATGATTTTATGCTGTTTTGGGGAGCATTTATCTTTGTTACTTTCCCTTACCTACCAAGGTCACTTTAAAAATACACTCTTGAGAGAAATAACTGAATGTAATTCATGTCTAAGCATTACTGATTGCAACAATAATGAAGCTGAGTAGGCATCCCGAGCCAGGATTTCTAAACTGTCTCTGTCAAAATTATGTTGCTTCAGAATCAATTATGGTTTCTAGGCTGATCCTTTAACCACCATCTGCCAAGCACATTACAGCAATCCCTCCTGTCTCACATAACAAATGAAATGTTTATTCAGAAGGGAGACCTTTAATCAGGATGCTTGCTGTAAGGGGTGACTTGAGCAGAAAACAGCACAATCAAGGATTTATTCCCAAAGCCTTACAACTTACTAAGGCAGAGACATGGAAGGAGCAGAGGAAGAGCTGTTAATTTGCTTTCTCCCTGTGTCTGTTCTCTGTGTGTGATTGCTGTTAAAGCACTCTGGCTGCAGGAGACCTTTGCTTTGTCAGCTCCCTGGGACAGTGCTGACAAGTGGGATAATCAGGAAGTTGTGTGGGATTGAGCTTTGAGTGTTCCTGTCACCATGACTGGATCACACTTCGCAGTGGCTCCTAACTGCATTTTTTTTTTGTGGGTCTGGCAGAGCCTGTGTCTCACAGAAGCTTCTCAGTGGCACTTTTAGCTCTCCATGCTGCTGCTGCTACTTTGCAACCTAGTGAACTTCCTTTCTCTCAAGGTGTGTGTTCCTTGGACTTCCAGCTACTTCATTGGCTTTTTTTATTTTCTTCCTCATCACCCTAACCCCAAACCAGTAACTGTTTTACAGAATGTGGCAGTCATGTGCTCCTTTCAGAGAGTTCTGGTCTGCCTTTCCCTGCGTCTGGCATGAGCATTTTGATATTTTCCAGTGACTCAGTGCAGATGGACATGGACTGCTGCTGAGAGATGTGGGGGATTAATTTGGTACTGGTGCTGTTGACTGGATGCTGTACCTGGGCATTTATTGCCACTGCAGAGCTCTGTTAATGCATCTGCTCAGTCCCAGGATGCACCTCAGCAGTGTGAATGAGACAAGAGCTGCTGTGCTTATGAAAACAAATGCTTATGTGATGCCATGATGATTTTTTGCTTCTTCTTTTATATCCCTTTTATACACTCTCTTATACAGCTTTTATGTATTCTCAGTGCTGTTAGCCCACACAGTTATAATTCTTTAAGTTTGATCACTTCCCTCACACCCAATATCCCGTTAAGCCAAGAGCCCAAACACCCTGGAAACCCCAGACCCCGAGGGCCTCTCCAGAACACATTCTGTAAACAAAGCCAGGCCCAGCCAGGGGAAGGTTCCTCGCTGAGGGGTCTCGCTGGAGTCCCTCCCTGGGCAATCTTTGATAGATGTGCTAATTAGCAAGGCCTGTAATTGCACACACATCACATCGTGGGGGGCCATTTCTCCGGGGGGCATTTCGGGGTGCATTTCGATGTGCATTTCAGCGCCCCTGAGGGTCCTTCAATAAACACCGAGGTAAAACCCTTTTTCCCTCTTAACTGTGTTCAGCTCTCTTCATTTTAAGACCAAAAAAAGGCGTCATATATTCTCCAGCATAAAGAAGTATTTTCTTTGTAGCCATAGTACACCAGGACTCTCCCAACAGTTTTGAAGAGCCAGTGAGCCAGGATCAATGAGGGAAGGGAGGCTCCAGCCTGAGGCTCCTGCTGCTTCTGGGCCATGGAGAAGCAGCTGAGGGAACAATGTGGCTCTCTCAGTTTTGGGCTCATTCATTCCTTTCTTGATAGCACCTTCTAAGCTGAAATTTGGCTTATCTTGTCACTTGACTTACACATGAAGTACATTGTGTTTGTCCTTATTTTGCCAGTAGGCTGTGTTTGGAACAGCAGGGCAGGGAATGGAATGAAAAACTTGCAGTCATGATGTTGATAAATGTTGAAATGGTCCGGCCAGCAGAAAACAGGCTGTACAGAAGAGTTTTTCTAGGCTAAAAAGTGACCTTATTCTACTTTTCAAACCAGCTGCGTGCTGTATTTGGCATATTGAGTAGGGCTTTGCATCCTGTTTGGTTTGTAAAACACACATTCTGCCCAAAGCCATTGCACGTCAGTCTCAAAGAGGAGTGAGGCTTTAACACAGCCTTATAAACAGCAGACAGCAAACCTTAATAGAAAGCTTTTAGAATTGGAAAACGAATCAGGCTGAAAGAAGAGGGAGGGCTCCTTACAGAACAGGACAACTGCTGGAGACTTATTTATGTCGAGACCGTGGCCTGACTGCTTGGGAGTAGATTTATTCCAGCTGGCTGATGCAAGGGCCAGGGAATCAGCTGCTCTGGTGTTTGTGGCTGTGAATTCTCGGGCTGGCTTGTTCAAAGTGCTACCTGCTCTCAATTCCCAAAATGACTAATTGCATTTAATGCTTTCTGGGAGCCTTTCCTGCAGTCCTGCTCCTTGGAAAAAGCAGACAGGAGGATCAGCCTCCCACAGCATGGGGAGGAAGGACCTGTAGGTTCTCTGCTGGTGTCAGGTTTGCAAACTCTACCGCTATGGTGTAGCTCTCAACTCGAAACCCCAGTTCATGCAGCCATGTAAATCCCTGAAAATCCCCCTAAATTCATTTAATGCTTCTGATATTTCACATGTGAAATAGCTTGAATTGACCCCTAAAAATGTAAAGTGAGACAGGTTAAAAAATCAAATCTATGTGTGTTATTTCTGTTTCTCCTGAGGTACTAGGTGTGAACAGAATGAATATTTTGGATTTTTTTGTACTTGTGGATTTTAAGAGATGACTTTCACAGTCTGTGGACACACACCACAAGTCTTGTTTTAGTGCTGTCATTTCTTTCCAGTTATTATTTAAGTTCCTTAGAGAAATACCTGGGGAAAGCTTTCTTGAAAGTTTTGCTGAGGTTCAGTACTATCAAGTGGAGAAACGTCAGGGAAGATACAAACCTACGAATGTAATTCCATGCACAGCTTCAGAAATGTGTTTTCTCAGATTACCTTGTTTGTACACTGTAATTGTGAAAGACATCTTGCATTCATTTTAAAAAAATCTGGTAATAATACCAATACATATGTTAACCAAGAACTCTGCATTTCATGATGCCAAGGGACTTCACCAGTTGGTTTAAAAGTAGTTGAAGGTTCTTCAGAGGCAAGCCTTTTATGAAGGTACAATTTTACCTTTACCTGCTTTGGATTAAAAATACCTATGTGAAGGATTTGAATGTTTTCAGCGGTTAACAAACAATGGGATAGGTATGGAATTAGTCGGGGAAACAGACAGAAGTTTTAAAACCTAAGCCATAGGAGACATAGTTTCTTTTCTTTGATATTCTGAGAATTAAAAAACACCCCAAAGCAAAAAACCCCAGCCAAAACCACTGAGAGGGTTGGTTGGTTGGTTTGTTTGTTTGTTTGTTTGTTTGTTTATGTGTCAGGGACTGAGCACTGTGCTCTGTGTGTGTTCTTCGCAGGGATGTGAGACAGAGGATCCAGCAAAAGATTGCTCAGGTGTTTGGGATCAGCTCTTCTGCCATGTACCTGACCAAGCCAACGTTCTTCTCCAGAATGAACAGCACAGGAGCCAAGACAACCCATGATGAGTACTGGCACCCCCATGTTGACAAGGTGAGGAGGAGGCTCAGATGGGATGCAAACATCTCCTGTTATTATTATTAGATCACCTTGAAATCATTTTGTTTTAAACAATCCATCAAGCAGGTTTGAAAACTGGTGCTTCAGGGGATGAACCTCATGGGAGATAAGTGAGTTTTAGAAACATAGGCCATTACATCCCATTTAATTTTATTTTCTCTAATTTAGTTTTGCTAGAATTAATAAATTGTGCGAATGACTACTCAGGAATCTCTTTTGTCAGAAGCGTTGATTAAAATGGCCTGAATTGCTCTTTCAGCCAGGTCTAGCAGGAGCTGTTTTCACAGTGGTCAGGTGGTCACTGTTGTTACTGATCTGAGCCTCTTGATAAAGGCTTAACATTTGTATTTGAGCTGTATGTGAACTGAGGCTTTTTTACTGTATGTGTTTCAATGGGGATGTGGTACCTGGTACCCTCTTTCAATAACTTGGTGTTCTGGTCCTTTTAGAATGAAGTATTGTGACATCCTTTCAGCTGCACAGTCTTATCAGAAGGCTTAGAGCTTAATACTTTGCATTTCTCAATGGACTAAATGATCTGGGATTGAGTTTATTTCTGAATTTCACTGAGTTCAAACATTGTGTGCAGTGCAGCAGAATGTAAACAATGGAAGAATCAAAGAAAAAAAATTCCACAACACAAAAAAGCCCCCAAACAAGCAACAAAGAACCTCCACACCACAACACCCACATTTTATACCTTCAGGATTTATAAATGAGTCACTCTGGAGTCACGGATTACCAAGATGAAACCAAAGAAAATAATCCCAGCAAAATCCAAGTTATTCCTCAGAGTTAAGAGTCTGTAAGTGAGCAGTGGGCAGTGTACCTTGAAGTCTATGACAATATTCCTTGCCTTAAAGTATTTCCTGCAAAAAGCCAGTCTGAGGGAAATTTAATGTCTTTTATTGGTCACAACGCTGGTGTGAGTTCCCGTGTCCTTGTCATGTGGGCAGAAGCAGCTCAAATTTAGAAAATGTGGTGGTAGTGATGACACAGCTTATGTTTGAAAGCAGAAAGTCCTGCAGGGTGGAATCTGCCAGGTTTTGGATGCTTCTGGTTCAAAAAGCTGTGATGTAACCGGTGAATAGGAGTGGCTCTAGATCAGGGATGGTTTTGAGGTCCAGATTGTTTTGATTGGTAGGAAATGGCTGTAGGGAGCAAATTGTGCTGGTGGGACTCACAGAAATTCCATCACGTGATGCTCAGTTCCAGGAGACCCTTGGGAAAAACTAAACTGGTGATTCTGGTTGTGTGAAGTGCAGTAAATTCATCGGTTCCTTACAGTTTTTTCACAGTTTCAGAGAATCAGATTTGACTGCCACAAGGGTGGGAAAAGCAGTATGTTTCAACAGCTGATGCCTATTTTCTCCACTCTTCTATTTCAGCCCAAAAAAAGCATATTTTAGAATTTCAGACTCTGATTTATTACTGTAATGAGATTTGTGTCTGCACAAGCACTGCTCATCAGTATTCTCGTTATTCTCTTCTGCATGTGTTTTGCATTGGGAAATGAAGAAGGTGGTTGGATAACCTCACAATTAGGTGTTTCCACCTAAATACCTCCTGTAATGTACAAGTTACTTTGTCATTTACATGCAAATAGGTTTCCATGAAGAGAATTTGTGGAAGCTGCTTTTCTGTCCTGTCATCCTGAGAGTGCCTGAACATGATGGACGGCAGGCTGAATGTTTTCCTGTTTTTATCCTTCTCTTTTGTCCATGTTTTATTTATCTTGCGGGCTGTCTGTTCAGGGAGCAGATACATCAATTGATTTGCCTTGGCTTTTTCTAACCCATCTCCAGCTTCAAAAAACGTAACAAGCAGAAAAAGTGCTCTCTTGGACTTGGAATGCATAATGTAGACCTTAGGAGTGTCTATAAGGAATAATTGGGTTGTCTGATTCATGACAGTGGTTGGACTCAGTGATCTTGGAGGTCTTTTACACAACCTAAGTAATTCTGAGTCTGTGAAGAGAATGAGCCCAGGTGGGGCAGTTACCAAACACCTTGTTCATAATCATAAACAGTTTGAGCAGAGTCTAAATAGGATGAAGGTGTGCAGCTTCACAGGTTGCCTTCAGTGCAGTCAGCCTGGTTTGTATTTCACTTCCTCCAGCAAACTTTTCCACTTCCAGACTGCAGTTGAAAGCAAGGAAAAAAAAGTGCGTTTCTATTGATCTGAGGTAAGAAGTGCTTCCCAGAAAAGAGCAGTAGTGTTCTTATGTGGCCTCCAAAGCAAGTGTGGATATTGGGAAGTTGAAGAAAGATCAATAAAACTTGCCAGTTTGTTGGATGCTTTTGTGTTGGATCATTATTTATGCTTTCCCCTTGGAACAGAACAAGTCACT
Source organism: Oriolus oriolus (assembly GCA_013400235.1). Taxonomy (NCBI): domain Eukaryota; kingdom Metazoa; phylum Chordata; class Aves; order Passeriformes; family Corvidae; genus Oriolus; species Oriolus oriolus. Next base: position 974,451 of record VXBT01003995.1, read on the forward strand.
TTAGGTATTTCTGCATAATTTAACAGTGAAGGTTACTCCTAGAAGATATCAAGATTTTTTCCTTGCCTCTTTCCAGAAGAAAGGTAAAATGAAGCCTTAGCAAAAGGAGTTCACTACACTTTTTGTTTCAGAATGACATTGTTGTTAAAAAGACTTCTTGGCTTCTTGTGGCTTTCTTGGAACACAGGAAAACCCCTCTTGCCTTTTTCCTGATGTTGCTGAGTCTATTGCAATTCTATTTCTCAATCTGAGTCTCCCTGAAGATTTTTAACTGCATAATGGAGTAGTACAGATTTATTGTGTCTATCTGAGGCTTTGTTTTTTTTCCCCCTGAAATTTATTTGGTTTGTAGTTACGTAGGAATGGAAACCCTGAAATCACCCGAATGACTCATTTAATCTTGTTGAATTTATAAGCATCTAAATCAAATAAAGAGAGCGTTGGTTTAAGATGTGGAGTTTCATCTTGGATGGAATTTGTTTGGAACTGAGGCTTCCAAATGTAAAATACCTGATTTATAATGGAGTTGCTGTTGCACACTTCACACTGTCAGCAGTACAGTCTTACAACATTCTCTGGTAGAAGCAGTGTGGGACTTGCAGATTTGTGCAGTCCCCTGCCTGGGCAGGGTTCCTGTCATCCCTCACACAATTGTCAGGCTCTGCCATAAGATAGTTTTGGGTTTGTTTTCCTTGAATTTCTTCTATCACAGCTATTCCAGCACTTCAGTGCACATTTTCCCCAAAATTGGTTGGTTTTTTTTTTAGCCTATACATGTCCCTGATCAGTTTATAGCTATTTTTTTCCTTCCTCCCAGTTCTGCATCCTCCCACTCCCATGTATTTATAGGTGGGAATCACATCCCTTTTCAGCCTTTTTTCCTCTGAGCTGAACAAGCCAAACTTTGAAGTCTCTTTACCTGCAACGTGCTCTCCATCTCCCCAGCCCTTCCCTGTACCTGCAGCCCTCTCTGGCCGCTGAGTCTGTCACTGAGAGCAGCTGCTGTCTCTTCTAGCAGACTTTTCACTCTTCTTTTCTTCGCCTACATTTAATAAAACACATCAAAAGATCCTATTTCTGCTCTGGGACATCAATATCTCAGAAAATTGAGGAGGTTGATTCTCGTGTCTGCTCAAACCCATCACCTCAGCTCCCCTTGCAATTCAGAGATATGCTCTTTGCTCTTAATAGATACTGCCAATAAATAGAACACTGAAAGTAGCTATCAAGGCTATTCTGGTGGTTATCCACACAGAATAAGGTGAAGGCTTACAGGAGAAGAGCAGTTTTGACTCTTTTTCTGCATGCTGGACCAACGCTGATTGGAAAATGAATTTTTTTCTGCACTGGAAAGCAGAGGATGCTGTCCTAAATATCCTCAGTAACTGCAGACCTCTTGCAAGGTCCTACAAGTGTTTAGTTGCATAGAAATGTGTCCCTCAAAAAAAGCCACTGCAAAATGGGGCTGGCTAATTCTGTCAGTTAGTTCTGTAATAGCCTTTAAAGAAGCGTCGTATAAACATCATTATGAGCATCTACCATTAAATATTATCTGTGTTTGACTTTTTGTATAAAGAGTGTTCAAAAAAACAACACTAACCATATGACATACCAGGCTGAATGGAAATACCTGCATTTTTCTCTCGAGTTGTTTACAAGGAGCTGTAGAAGTTTGATTTGCAGCTGTGTGGCTGCATGGCTTTTCACCTGCTTTTCATGACAGCTTTTCTCACATAGTTTGATCTTTTGGTTCAATTCTTAATCTGTCTGGTACTGGAAATCATGACCAGGGTAACAAATATATTTGATATACATGGGGGGACTTCTAGTATTTTAAATAACTGAGTATAATTTACTGCCTCCTTTCTATAGTGTTGCATTTCTCAGGCCCAGCTGAGAGTGAGTAATGAATAAGGACAGGAAGAGAAAAGCCATTTTCCCTTGCACACTTCATTCCCCAAATTAGTCATCTGTAGAAATCAGGTGTGTTTGGTTAGGCTGAAATGGTTTGTAGTCAGCTCTTAAAATTTTAGAATTGGTGAAGCCACCTTGGAGAGGAGGGAGATTGGCCTGAGGGAGCAAAGATTGCTGCTCCACTCAAGAGTTGATAAAAACAATTCTAATGCGTTAAACTTGCAAGTGTGAGTTGAATGAACTTCTTCACTGGCTGGAGACTTCCTTAAATCCACTGGAAGTTTTTATCACCACATCAGTGAAGTGGAAAATAGCTTTGCAAAGCTGATTTGCATGAGAAGGGCTGCAGAATGGGTGGTTAGAGCTGCTGCACTAGCACTTGCTCATTAATTCCCATTTATTGCCTTGTGTTGCTACCAGGGTTTGGGAAGATACGGAGAGAAGGGGATCACTGTAATATTTCTCTCATCTTTGTGATTCAGACCGTGTAGGGCAGCATATCACCAGATTTGGCTTTTTTCCTTTCAGCCCTTATGGTCAGAATAATAACATGAATATGAATGAAAATGTCTTCCTATTCCATCTGCTGTTATGTTCTCTTTGGTCACTGCCCTTACAGAAAAATGTGTCCAACTGCTCTTGAGCCAAAATTTAACTGGCACTAATGAGTATAACTTGAAACATAACTGAAAATATTTAGGAAACTTCTAAGTTTGGAAGTAGCACCTACCTCTACCAGTCACCAGGTCAGTCAAAACACTCTGCAAATGCTGTGTATTTATACAGCACTGCTGTGCTGCACATTTCACTGTTTGACAGTGTAATGCTGAACTTCTGAGTTGTGATACACAAAGAAATTGGAGAACACGGACATCGATTTCAAGTATTTTTTTAATTGCTGGTGGCTTGTAGATATGAAAGGAAATATTTCCAGAATCAGCTAAACTCAGTGTTAAATATTTAGATAGCTTCACTCTGAGCATTAGTATATAGCATTTCTTTTCTCCAGCTTCAGTGTACATATCGACCAAAAATAATGCTTTAAAAGGAAGGAAAAATCACCTTGTTATACTTAAAAGTGGGGTGTTTGGTCTGTGGGCTGAGAAGAAGCAGAGACTTCCAAAGTCCAGTTCGAAGGGTTTTAAACAAAACCTGTATGGAAAAGAGTAGAAGCTCCTCCAACAACTTGTGTTTACTTGGAAGTTCTGATTTACTGTTACCATGAATCTCCTGTGTGGTAGCTCGTGAAAGAATACAAGTGAGGTATTCAGAAACTTTATAACCAAGATTAGATAATGAGTGGAAATCATTAGTCAAGGGCTATTCTTTTGCATATTAACCTCCTGGTGAAATTTTATCTTGGAGTAGTGTAAATCCTGTCTTTTTGATACAATTCAATTCTGACACTACATTGTTTTTTGCTCTTGAGTGACAAAAATTTATAGGAGCACATCTCTACTTATGGAAACTGTAGCATAGAAATAATAAATGTAGCATGCTAATCCTGTAGTGTGTGTGTGTAAACACAAGAGAATAATAAACATATGTAATTTGTAGAAAACAGTGTTGTTGGTTTTCAAAGACCCCTTTATTAAATACATTAAAAACTGAAAATTAGAAAAACCCACCAGATCTATCTGCTCAATTCTGCAGAGATAAGATAAAGAATTTGGTAATTTTTGGTAATTTTGGCTTTCCCCACAGGTGACTTATGGCTCTTTTGACTACACTTCTCTGCTTTATCTCTCTGACTACTCTGAAGACTTTGGGGGCGGCCGGTTCGTGTTCATGGATGCAGATTCCAACAAGACCGTGGAGCCCCGAGCAGGTAGGAGCCCAGGTTGGCTGCAGGGAGCTGGGCAGGTTGTGCCATTTCTTGACTGGCTGGGCTGGCAGGTGGTGTGGGACTGTGTTTTGTGTCAGCAGGAATGACGTGGGATAACGTAGCACTCTGTGTTCAGATTGGTGACACAGGAAGTAAAAATTAAAACAGGGTAAAATATAGCCACAGTTTGCAATATCTGGTGTTAAGCCCCAAGAAGTGGCTTCCTTGAAAGCTGTAGGGCTCAGAAGAGGTGGCCAGTTCTGACAGCTTAGCAGGGCACTGTGCAGCAAGAGCAGAGCTAACTGTGACTGCAGCAAATCCAAATTAAAGCAATTTATTTTCAACTGGTCTGAGATTCCTTTGCTGCTCAAGGTGGGGGGGCCCTGTAATGGCTGAGGGCTGGGTGTGAAGGTGATTGATTGCCACAGCTCTGCTGGCCTGCTGGAGCATGAGGAACCATGATTACCTGGGTATGAGTCCGTCCCTGCTTCCCGGAGGTCTGAAGGGATGAACCTTCTGATGGCTGTCAGTTATAAATAAATGAAAAACCTTTACAGCTGGTTTGAGATTTTTCTAATATGTGGGTAATTTGAAACTAGAATTACTCTGAGGCTGCCTAGAGAGGAGCTCAGCCTCAACTCATCTGTCTGGCAGGTGGGTGCTGAGCTTTCCAGCAGTGTTACCTTTTATAATGCAAGATCAGCCACATTGCTGCAGGGGGAAAAAAAAAGGACAACTTTATATTCCTGCTGTGTTCTGTCTTTTTTTTTCAAGACAGAAAAGATGGAAATTTACTCATTTAAAGAGCCTCAGTAATTGTCTGCTGCCAGGCATTACCCCAAGCAGAACTGACTTCAGACTACTGCTGCCTGCAAATTGGGATGGGTGTTTTTTGACTCATGGATCATAGTGATCCACTCACCTGCAGTGATGCTGGTTTAGATAAACTCTGAGATTACCTGCATTCTGGGTTTGTTATTCAAGAAATGTTTGATTATTTTGTCTTTTATGATTAGAAATAAACCCTAAACTGAAAGCTTCATCTTTTGCAAAATGCTGCCGCCAGTATTTTGAAAGGGAACAGATTAAACTGTTTCATTTCCAGATGCAATTCTAAGATTACCAAGTCTTCATAGCAGTAGAAATCACAGCTGAATTCTAGGTATGTGAGGAGGGCTGGCTCCTCAGTGCAGGGGCACTCAGCCTGGCTGCAGCGTGCAACACGCCCCTGACTTAATTTCCAAAAGTCTGTAACTGTGAAATTGCTTCCATTCAGCCTCATCTATTAATTTGCTGCTGCAAGGTGTTTGCTCTTGATGTCGTTTTGGGGGAAGAAGGGGAAGCTGATGAAATACAGAAATTTCTTTTTGGCTCTTCCCTTTGCCAGGGGGTTGTATGGGCAGCGTGGGCCACAGAAACAAACAATGCACAGCTCGTAGGGAATAGCACCAACGTGCTTCGTGGACACAAGAGGAAATTAATTACACTTTTCTAACACAACTCTGTGTTAGCACAGTTGTCAGAGGTCCTGTGATTTTGTCACAGCCTCTGGTGCACAATCACCTCTGACATCCTGTGAGCAGAGGAGAAAAGCTTTAGAGGTGAAGCACAATGTGAAGGCATTTGCACTTGTTTCTCCTGCTGATAAAACGTGTTTTGTGAAGGAATGACCCCAGGGTGTTTTCTGTTGCTGGTATGAGTTGATGTATTTTTCATGTTCATAATGTTCCTCTGCAGTGTTTTTTCTCTCCTTCTGTCTTTTTGGCTTTTGTTTGTTTGTTTTGTTTTACGCTTGTTTTGATCCTTTGTCCTTCTCTTGTCACTCCAACTCAACTTCTAAAACCACATGTTGATGAGCTTTCAGGCTTCTCACTTAGGAGCTCCAGGCTTTTATAGGATGACTGTCATAATCACTGGTTCAGTTTTCGTGCTTGACAGCTAATTTACTTTTCTATATTGCTAATGCCACTGCAGTCCTGAAACCTGGCACTTCTTGTTGTCTCACACTGCATTTTGGGGACCTGATACTGTGTGCCAAAATGAGCAGGTTTCTTTTTCCGTGAGCAGCAATTTGTTCAAGTGTCAGTGGGGAGCAGAAAGGCATTGTTAGTGATGCAGCAGAGCAGAAAAGCAGTAATTGGAAATACAAGAAAAAGCAATTAAAAAGAAAACATTGGGGGATGTCCTGTGTTTGAAAGTGCTGCCTGGGCAAGTCCCACTGCTGCTGCAGATGGATTTGCAGCACTTTACTGGTGAGGATCAGTGTCAGCCAGGCAGCTGGGGACAGGGAGAACTGTTCTAGGAGTGGAGCCTAAATTAAAATGCTTATCACTTCCTTCAGTGTATGTCACTTGCCGATTACCTAAGGAGTCTGTAAATCCTGACTCTCACATATTTGACTGAAAGACTCTCTAATTTGTAGGATGATCTTTAACATCCCCTAATTTGGCTGTTAGCAAATGTTGGCTTTAAGAAGGAATTACAATTTATTAACCTTGAGGCTCTTGAGATTATTTTCTTTTTAACAGAAATGGACAAGTCAGCACCAGTTCAAGTGAACAGACCTTTGGCTAATTCATAACCAGTCGTGGCATGAAGGAACACATCTTTCTTGTGCCCTGATGAGCTTCAGAAGTAAATATGTGTCTTTTGACTTCAGTCAGGACCTCTGTCAGCCACAAGAAACTCACTGTACCATGAGGAGGAGAATTCTTAGTGCCAAGGGAAATACGACTTTGAAAAGAAAGCATTTTTTTTGTGACAGAGAAACAGATCTAAAGTAGCATCTGTTCCTTTTAAATATATGTGGAAATTCTGTTTCCAAAATTGTCATACTGGGATTTTTTTTTCCACCCCTTGCACCAGGGTTGGCTCTGTTTGAGAGACTGTAAGAAACAGAGCAACATTTTGAATGGGGTCCTTCGAAACGAAGCCCTTTCAACATTAACTCTTTTTGCTGGTCTGAGACACATTTTAGTAATCTGCTAGACATACAGGAGGATTAAGAATAAATGGCAGACATCAAGGCTTTCCTTTTTCAGTCACAAAATTGGTATACTTGCTGCTGCTGCCAACCTTGTCAGTGTTTAAAGCTTCATATTTTAAAGTTTCATATTTAGAATTTCCCAATTTTGCCGAGTCTTGTGTGAATTTGGGGTCTGGCAATATTAGACAGCTGACAGACTTCACTTGATCATGAAGTGTAGATGAAGCTGCTGTTGGAATGAAATCTCAGTACTGGTTCTGTGTTCCTTATTTGCACCATCCACTGTCCATGGCAACTGGTTGTATGCACTGGGAAGACTGAGCTGCTGCTCAGAAGGAAGTGAAGCGGCTCATCTGTCTGGTTAAAGGGAAGCAGAACAGTTTATCTGGCACCACAGATCTACTCAACATCTTTCATCTCATGCACTGACAGCTTCCACTGTCTGCCTAACATTTATCAGCTCTAAATGTTACTCAGGAAAGAAGGAAAAACTGCATCTCATCTGCTGGATGACACCCAGACAGAAGCACTGCCAGGGAAAACGCACAGCAGTTGTGTTCTCATCCTCGTCATCTGTTTGGGATTAATCACCAATTCATTCTCATGTAGACTGTCCAAGAAAACCCATCACATCATTAGGCAAATAAACTGATAATAATGTTTTCTGCAAGCACGCAATGAAACTTAAATTTAACAGATATACTTATTTAATTACTTACTAAAAAATGTTGAATGGGGAGAATTTAAGCGAGTCCTTTAAGCAAACCCCACAAAAGGAACGTGGACTGACAGTGTCTGCAAGTGCCCTGATCTGGGGTGAAGAGAGCACCCCAGAAGAGAGGGCACAAGCTTCTCTGAACAGTTCTGCTACATCTATGTCAAGCACAAAAGAATAATAAAAACCCTGTGGCCTAAAAATGAAACCCCAAACAAAAAACTACCGCAGTGGGTATCAAAGTCGAGTTACAAACTTGTCCCAAATTTAGTTACTAGACAGAAATTACTTGCTGTTGTGAATAAAATCACTGATTCACATAGTGGAGTCTGCCACAGCCAGCTTGTAATTTTGTAGTATCAACAATACTCTCAAAAAACTAGTTCCTTCTACTTTAAATTCAGAAGGGTCTGGAAGACTTCCAACTTACAGTTTTCAAAGAAAATTAATGAACGTATTTATTTCCTGCTAAAAGTACAGGAACCTTTTTAGACATCAACAGAATCTCTGCCTGCCTCTCTCCTACCAGCACAGCTGGTTGCTCAAAATCACAGCAGTTTCCACTCCGTCTGAAGGCGTGACAACCCTGGGGAGTATTTAGAAGTGAGGAAAAAAGCATCTTTGAAAACTGACTATAGCCTTGTTCAGTTACCCAGAGACCCCCATGGATGCACATGGAAGCAGGTGATACTATGTATATGAAGACATATTTATTAAAGAACTTAAAAGACATTCAATATAGCCAAAAAAAAAATCAATTTAACTGGCTTAAACAACACACTGAACCTTGTCTAGCTCTGAATTACTACTGCTTCTAGTCGGAGATCAAACAAAACAGCTTGAAAGTCAGTTTGAGGCGAAGCTTTGGGTGAGCAGGTGAGGGACCAATAATAATGTGCTTTAATGAAGTTGAAATACAGTTTAAAAGGGAAAAAAAATTCACGACGCAGGGGTTTTGGATGGAATCCTTGAGGGCAGCACTGTTGATTGCAACACTGCCAGGACAGGAGCGTGTTGCCTTTCATGCAGAAAAGCAGGACACCGAGGTGGGATTGAGCTGTGCATACAAGTGGATCTCTTCTTTGCATGTGTATAACTTTGCTCATTACTGATGTGCAGTCACGGGCACGGAAGGGGGATGAGATTGTTCTGAAAGACTCTGAACTGCACTCGGATTAGATATGAGCTGCAACTGAACGTGAAAGGGACTCAGGGATTGGTGGGTAAACCCAGCCCCATAAAGCCAGTCTGGTTTTGTCCAGATCTCCCATGTGTGCTGCTTAGGAGGATGCAAGCAAAGGAAATTCTACATCTTTGGGATCCCTTTTAGAAGAGAAACCCAGCTATGTGCCTGGTGCCCATTCCTGCAGTGGAGGTGGGGTAAGAGTTGGAGCAGTTCATGTTGTTGTTGTGCAGACTTTAAGTAGGCATCAGCATTTAAACAAACTTTATTTGAACAGTGGGGAAAAAGCCTGAGCAGGGAAACCACGTGCTCTTGGGGTGAAGGAGCTGTGCAGGGGAGCATTTCTGGCTGCCTCGGGAGGACTCGAGCGGTCCCACGGAGCCGCGGCATCCGGCGTTACTCGCTGAACATCAAACCTGTCCATTCTCAGAACAGTTTAATAATGTGGGAGTGCAGAGGGCTCCATTCTGCTGTCTCATCGAGTGGGATGGCAGTGTACCTCTGCTGTCATCATCAAAGTCACTGCAGTTCCATTTCACCTGATGCCACTTGAGGCCCCGAGTGTCCCCAGGCAGGGCGGTGATGGTCAGGGCTTGGGCAGGAGCAAGCACAGCAGTGAGCACTTGCATCTATAAAACAACTGCCATGGATGGAGTGGCTCTTTCTAAGGAAAGTGAATTTGTACGTGGCTGATACGTGACTTTGTCACCTGCCTGAACAGCGAGCGTTCGGACCAGGCACAGAAAGCGATAGCAAACACTCGGTACAATGCTGCAAAGCTGCCACAGCTGCTTGTAAACCTGCTGAGGTTTCGTCACTGAAGACTTTTTGCACCTCTGTGGTGCTTCCTCCTTCTTTGGTCTAAAATTAGAGCCAGGACTAGAAGGGGAGCAGGGAGGAAATCAGTACACTTTGCTGACAGTCACCAGAGTTGCGCTTTTTTGTTTTTAATTGAGGCTACTAAGAGCTGGCTTCCATGTTCTTGGCCTCGTCCTGCCTTTTACAAACTACAAGCTACGGTGGAGTTACACCTCCAGCTTCGTGGCATAAAGGATTAATGCATGTTTTAAACAGTAATAAGCTGTCAGAGTGCAGTGTAAGCTCGTAGCAATTTGTCTGTGATGACCTGTGGGCTCTCAGGTCGCTGGGGAACTGGAGCTGTGTAGGGAGAGCTGCAGCTGAGTGGGAGACTCCATTCACAGGTTAAAATCTTTGTCTCTGCAGGCCGGGTGTCGTTTTTCACCTCTGGATCAGAGAACCTTCACCGGGTGGAGAAGGTTCAGTGGGGCACTCGCTTCGCCATCACCATCTCCTTCACCTGCGACCCGGAGCACGGCATCGGGGACCCGGTCCTGGGGTGACTCCTCTGGGCGTGGGACAGGAGCTCAAATGGAAGGAGAGAAGCCCTGCAAGAGGAGAGGAGAAAGGGAGATGCCATCTCTTGTAACCTCACATGCAATTAGAACTGGCCAGCTGTGGGAGCACGCTTTGTTTTCTTGTGTCTTTTTCCATGCCCATTGCAAATGGTGGCTTAAGGACCATCTTAAATTTGATGCATTCTGCAAACAGTTTCGTGTTCACGCCCCAAAGTGACAGGCTACGAAGAAGAGAGGGTGAGCTTTACAGAGAAGAGAATTGAGCTCCTCATTTTTTTATTATTTTTAAAAAATGCTTCCGTTTGAAAGATACAAACGATCTTTTGGGCCATGCCTTGATCTGACTCCCCAGGCTGCTGTTACCTGTTCAGTTCTTTAGCCTCTGCAGTTACTAATGTGATGTAGAAAGTCTGACCTAAATTACTTGAGCCAGGTGAGTGTTGCTCTCTAGAACACACCTTCTGTTGAGAGGGATGGATTCTCCTGAGTGTGGGGTCAGTGGGGAATACACCTGGCTTTGGCTACTGGGACTTGAACTTTTTAAATTTGAATTACTACTGATTCAATATTCAGGAAGTCTCTCAATAGCTGTTTTTGGACTTCTCTTTTCCAGTTCAGTATGAAGACTTTTTCTCTTAACTGGGACCACTGGTGTTCCCTGAAGATTAAATTGCAGGGACTTCCAAGAGGAGCTTGTGTGCATTGTAGTACAGATAAAGTAACAAACACGTGCATAATCTTGCCAACTGCTTTGGGTTTTTTACTGCAATCAAAGATTTCTGTGGGTCAGGAGGTTGATACATAAATGGTAGAAAAAGCTAATTTTTTTTCTCAATCAAATTCTGAAGCAACCATGTTGATCTGGTTTATTACTTGGATGTATAATTTCTGTGAAACACTGAAGATCTGGGAATGTGCTTTGATTTTTTTTTTTTAATTTTATGCATACAGTTTGGACTCTATAATGTACTCTTTTATGGAAATAATAAGTACTGGGGGAATTACACTGAAGATCAATGTAAAGAGGAATGATGAGAGGACACTTGGACTTGTGATGGCTCTCACTGGGCACACCAGCAGGATTAGTCCTCTGTAATTTCATTTCTTCTCGACCCTGAAAAAGTCTTCCTTGTCTGTACTAACAAGGGAGAATTGTTAAAATGGCTGGATGCAAGGAAATTAAATAAAGTCAGTTGGGTTCCATATTGAAATACTTGTCCTAAAGCCTGTTTATTCCAAGGAATTTGCATTACACCATGTTTTAAGTCTGTGTGAAGGCAGACCAAGATCACCAGCAACTGCTTTACTGGATTGAACTTGGTTCCTGCCATTACCCTGAGGTTCAAATGCAGGGCATTTCCCCCCAAAATACCTGATAGCAGTGGAATCTAAACAGGAATGGACCTGTGTTTGCTGGTTACTCCTGTCTGTCATGCCAGCTGTGAGTGGCACTAAAAGGAAGTGACACTTCTGGAGCTGCCCTCTATCAAATCCTGCTCAACAAGATCATCTCAGACCCTGGGGGAAATCTCAGCTCATCTCCTCTTGGATTTTCATCTTTTGAAGATGCTGTGTCTTGTAATAACTCCTGCACATGGTGCACCTCCTGTTGGGAACTGATAGATGTTCAGAAATAAAATCAATCTGGTGTTTGCCTGCTGGAGCCTTTAAGCCTCAGTAATCTGGTCAATATGATGACCAAACCTGTCACCTGTAATTTGCTGGGAAGTTGTGCACTGTCCATGGTAGGAGAGCTCTTCTTTGGAAAGAAGTACAATAATTTGATGTATATTTTAGTTGCCACTGAGATTCTTCTATTTAAAGCTTCAATATCCAGACTACTAAAAGCAATGCCTAGAGCCAGGGGGAATTTAAATGGCAAATGAGGAAGTAAAGTGCAATCTAAAAGTTTCTGAAGGTAGCCCCCAGCAGGAAGCAGTGATTGCAGAAGGCTGATGTGCCTGGGGCAGAGTGGAAGTTGAATTCACTGCTTCTTAGGAACAAACTTGGTTTTATTTATTTCAAGCCACTTAAATAGCCTGAATAACTTTTAATTAAGGATCTCTCTTTCCAGATAATGACAGATAATTCTGAATTTGAAATATTTTAATTTCTGCCCTTTCTGAGGCTCAGCTGCCTGTTGCTACTGGGAACTGCAGGGCTCTGATTCTTAGAACTCTGATTACTCCAAGGGCAGGATTTATTCAAGTAGCAAAAATCTGATGCCAAGCTGCTGCAGAGAAGTGCTCTTAATTGAACAGAGGTGATGACAGAATGTGGCTCCACGTGTCCCAGCTGTGTGAGGACCTTTGTAAAGAGCCCTTGTACTTAAAACAAAGTAAAGAAAGGTCAGGACTTGTGCAGTGTGAATTGGGGCCGAGTCCTGATGTTAAAATGACAGCTTTGCACCTGAAAGCAGACTTGTACCAAGTATCTGGGAATGCTGAGTTGTATTTTGAAAGGAAATTATTCATAAGGAAAGGGAAAGGCTGCTGGTGTGAAAAGTCCCAGAGTAAAATAGAAAATACAGCAGGAGAGCAAGCCAGATTTGACTCCCTACCATGAATTGAGTGAAGCCTCCTGAGGACTTCTGTGAAGCTGTAGTGCTTTTAAAGCCATATTTCCATTCAAATGTTTTGTGGAATATCAGGAACTTTTGAAAAATTGGCAGGTATGTGGTCAGATTTTAGTGTACACCTACCTTTCAGTCCTGTAGCATGCATAAGATTTTAATTTTTTAATCCCCTGTGATTCTAGGAACTCTAGGTGGACTTCTTGGCACTTCTCATGTATAACATTTTCATTGTGTAAGCAGTTGTGGAATCATTGTGGCTTTTAATTCCCTGTGAGTCAACTGAAGGTTTGGGGAGTTACATTTATGTTGAGATTTTCCTGAATATGTGTCATCCACCTGAAATACTCTGTGCTCCATCTCAATCAGTTTCAAGTCCAGAAATGTTTACAAGGATACCCTATTTACAAAAAGATTTTCATTTGGATTTATAGCAGAAATTTAGCTTCATGTCTTATTTATTTTTAAGGTCAAAGCTGGGTGCTTTAGGAGGCTGTAGCACATAATAATGTGCACATTAAAATAAACGTAGCTGAAAAGGCATTGATGATGACTGTGCTGCCAAGGAAATCTGGTTTTGTTTCTTCAGTTGCGTTTCTTAGTACTGAATTTCTCTTTTACAGCTTTCCTTTCCCCAGTGAATGAAGATGACATTGTTTTTAATGTAAGAGTTCCTCGTGTTCCTTGTCCATCCAGATATCCTTTCACACTGTTTGTGCAGGGGAATTGGTTCTCTCTAACTGCTCATGTGGAGCTTTGTGCAATATTTTTGTCTTGTCTAAATTCTAGGGATAAAACCAGGAAATGCTGCTGGAGGTCAGGGCTCTTTGAGTGGGGAGGAATAAATACAACCAACCTCCCGTCTCCAAGTGAAAAAAAGAGAAGGAAAAATCCCAACTCCTGTCTTTCCTTTTTGAGTCTCTTGCGTGGAAATCCAAGCAAACATTCCAGGAGCAGCAGCAGAGTTATTTCCTTTCTGAACCACAGGTGGCTCTGGCACACTTGGATTGTCTCAGCCTGGGAAAATCCAGCGAAGGCACCGTCCTGGAGTGGTGGGAATCCTCTGCTGAGTGTCCATTGAAACACCCTGAGGAACTGTAGCTCTGCCTTGCTTTGGGTCTTGTGAACGTTCTTAGGAAGCTGAAAGCTCATTTTCCATCATTGGCTGAACCCTGCTTTCAGCTCTCTCTTACTGGTTGTTAATTTAGCCCCAAAGTACCTGTGTGGCTTTTTTTTTAATCTTCTGTGAGTGTTGGTGGCTCTGTGCTAAAGTTTTTCAGGGTGGACTGTGCACAGGAAATAACTGTCCAGTTTCCCAAGTGCACATCTTTGAGTGTGTCCATCATCTCCCCTCAAACCACTTATTTCACCTCTCACTTCTGTCCCAGCCCACCTCAACCTTGGCCTGTAGCAAGTACTGACCAGGGGACAGAACTCAGTGCATTATTTCTTCACTGACTGGCTGGCTAGCACTGCAGAGGACCTGGCTTTTTCCTCTAATCCTTTTAGCCCACCTGGGGTAGTAATATTTATGAAGGATTTCAATTTTGGGGAATTTTCATTCTTCAGCATTCGTTTTTTTTCCCTCAAATACTCTTATTTTTCTTCTAGCAGAGGCCTTGTCCATATGTGGACCAACACCCTTTATTTCAGAGATACTTCTTTCCACCTTGCCTGTTTTCCCGTGGAGCTGAAATAATGCTGAGGTGGGGATCAGTGTTGCCTGCTTGAGCATTTTTGTCTTCCCTGCCACCTCATGGACAAGGAGTAGGGAATTTTGAAACAGATACTAGAGAGAGCAGGTCAGAGCTTGAGATCACAACAAGAAATGCCTTGCTTGAATAGTTCTTATTCTGGAATCAACAAAGCAGCCTGGAAGTACCATGTCCTTTCTTTTTGTAACATTTAGGGGCATCTAAATAAAACCATCTTGGTTTACTGCTGGATAATCCAAGGAATCCAGTCTGGGTGAATCCATGAGCTGCCAGCTCAGATTCATTGTTTGTCATGAACTGCACTGAAACCTTCCCCTTTTTGAAGGAAATATTCTATTTATAGAGAGAAGCTGAGATTTGTGGAGCATTCTTATTACTTGTTTCCAGCAATGTCTTGTAATGGTCCTCCAGGGTTCAAAAAAGCTCATTTTAGACATGGATACCCTTCCTATTCTTCTATTAACAAACCACAGCAGCCCCTCCACCCCCCCAAAAAGCACCAACTGGGTTCCTGAGCCATGATTTTTCTGTTCAGACACCTTGAGGGTTTGTCTCTTTCTTGTTCCTCAGTTTATACAATTATTTTAGGCTGTTTATATAGATGCCTGGACACTTTGCTGCTGACTCCACAGAAAAAAAATCTTGCTGTTTTCCTTTGAGAGAGCTTCTCCCTGCCAGGGGAAGGTCTCTGGGTGGATTCCTACCTTGGAGGTGACCTCCTCAGCATATTTAACTTGCCAGCCAGACCATTAAATCTTGTGGGAATAAACAAAGGCAGGTCCTAATGGAGTCACTCTGCATGTCTTGGCTCTGGCTGGTGGTTTCTTCCATCCCCTCTGGCAGGCAAATGTGTTTTATTTCTGATTTGTGTTACTGAAGAGCAGACGTGTTCTGGGAGTCCTCCCTGCATAATGGGGCTTTAATTGTGGTTCACTGAATAACCTCGTAAAAAGAAGGCCATGGTTTTACCAGGTGGTTCAGAACTTCAAAGGCTGCTGTGACATCAGACAAACTCTGAGCCCATTTAGTCCCTGCGCTTCTCAACACAATGAGAGAAGTGATCTTGCACTCGGATTATTTCCACTTCGCCGTGGGCCATAAAAGTGTGTTTCCTTGGTTTCGTTATTTTAAAGGAAAATAGGAATTAATTTGAGAGTCATTCCTTTTCACAGGGATGAATATGATCAAAATAAACTTTGACTAGCAGGAAAAAAGCAATACTACCTAGTCAGCCAGGCAGAGGGGGAAGTTACATTTAAGATGGTGTTAGGCAGAGAGCAGCTACAGGAGATTTCTCCCACACTGCCATGTCCGTGTCCATTTGAACTGACATTTTCTCCTCTTCCTCACTCTGCTTTATTGTTTCGTTAGAAGATCAGACAGCTGGAAACTGAGAGCTTCCAGGCAGCAAAGCTGTTAAACCCCTTTATAAAATTTTCAGTAGGACCTTTTGATAGCCATTTGGTTCAGCTGTTTATCCTGTCCATCCTCTGTTTGAATTAATAATGAACAGTGAGTATGCTAAAATAAGATAAGTGATGCTGCATCCACCTATTTAAAAAATGATGAATTATGCTTTCTTCTGCATTTATCTTGCGTATCAAATGGGCATTTTTTTAAGTGGTGGTGTTCTCCATGTATAGCTTGTGTCTGTTGCACCTTTTCTGGAACTGGGCAGAACTTAGACCTGTAAATAAGAAATAATCCAAGAAGAAATTAAAACTGAATTAATAAATATACAGAAATGTACAGTAAGTTTCCCCTTGGGGAAAACAAAAGGGGGTTGAAATATTTGTGGGTTTTGGAGCTGTAAGAAAAACCAAAGTTTTATTGCTTTATCAATCCTTTACTGCATAGAATCTGCACCTGCTCCTCAGAACTCTGCACTGAAGCTGAACTCTGCTTTTACAAGTTTGCACACTATTTGCAAACCCAGTCCTCTCCCTGCCCGTTCTCCCTTTCTAGGTTCTCATTTTGATGGAGATCTTGATCCATTCAGACCACGAGCAGGAAAAAAAAAAAATCTCCTTTCTCTGCCTCAGCAGCAGCACAGGATGAACACCTGTGGATTTCACTGTTCCCCCCTGGAGCAGTGCCCGGCTACCAGCGCAGCTCGGGGGGCGATGAGGGCTCTCACTCCTGTCTCATTTAGCAGTGCCTTGAAGCCTTCCCCTGCCAGCCTGCTGCCTCTGAGCCTTTTCCTCTCAACAACTGCAGCTTGAGACCTCTTGACTCTGTTTTCTAAATGCCTTTAGCACCTCCAGAGGGCCGCGAGGCAGTGAATTCCAGCGTGCTGCACAAATGATCGCTTTCAATCCAAGTTAAACACGTTTTGACTCTGTTGCTAATTTTTTACTTAGGCTTTGGAGCAGACTGCTGAAACTTGTCCTCTTCCTAATCATTCTCCTTAAATGAAATACTTCAGCCATAAAGCATGCACGAAAGGGCAGTAATCAAAAACCTTTCCATAGCTGAGTTGGATTGGGAGATATTTCTGAGATGTTCAGGTCTAAATTAATGATTCTGTCCTCTGGTCAGGCCAGGTTTATGATTTGCAGGATCTTGGCAAGGCAGAAGTGAAGGTGTTGGATGGCCCAGCTCCCCTGGAGTGGGAGGTGTGATAATTCTGTAATTGTGGTGCACTGATAAGGGTTTCTGTGTTAAATTTACAGACGTGATGAGGTCATTAGGAACAGCAACAGCCTCTTGTTAGACCATATGACAGAACAAAAAACCAGGAATCTTTGAGCCTTAAAGCCTTGTTTATAATGAATGAAATTGAGTGAGTGAGTCAGTGGATCAATTAACTTAAAAAGCAGATATTATTGCCTGCCTGTCCCCTGCCTGCCAGCTGAACAGGGTTAGTGACCCTTGGTTTCATTTCCTTCTGGCTGTGGATGGACGTGCAGGGGATGGATGTGGAGCTGGGAGAAGGTTCAGTCACTGCCTGCTCTAGACATCCACAGCTTCCTCCTCCTCCGAGCTGCTGAGGGTTTGTTTGTACACAGAGGAGACAAAGGATATTCCAAATCTTTTAAATGAATAAGATTTTAATTCTCTAACAGCAACACCTGCTTGTTGAATGCATTCTGGGTAGTCCAGCTGCACCAGACATGGATTTTCCAGTGGTGTCCAAGGCCCTGGAAGGGGAGGACAGCCTTGTGTACATCTGAGCCAGCTTTAGTCATGGAACATGCCAGGGGTTCAGGTTTGCAGCAGTGTGGCAAGTAAAATCTGTCTCTAAATTAACAGCCTTGAAACTGAAAAATTCTTGTTTTGTTGGGAAGAACGCAGGTGTGGAAAGAACGCTTGGCTTAATGAGCTTATCTAATCTCAGTCTCCTTCATAAGTACTAGCCTGACTGTAAATATTCCTAACCACATGAGGATTTACCATTCCTAAACAGCTAAAAAGCTGAAACTAATCAGAAATATGAAAACTCCGTAAAATTGAACATTTTGCAACATTGGTGTGCTGGAACTGGGAGCTCCCTCTGGGCTGGGCACAGGCTGGAGCCAGTCCTTGGCAAGAATTTGTGCAAGTGCCTCAGGTGCCACAAATCCTCTGTGTTTCTGCAGAATAACTTTCAGGTGGTTATTACGATCCTTGAGGTTTTTCTAGTCTTTCTCCTCCCTGTGGACTGTGCCTGTGCATGGCTGAGGGCAGGGGAAGGTTCCTGCCAGGGAGGTGCCACCAGCCTGCAGGCCCCCCCCCGTGTCCCAGGGTGTCAGCCTGGCTGCCCTGTCTCCTCTCTGGAGACAGCTACTCTAAACACTGGGGATGCTGTTTATCCTCGGGGCCAGGGCTCCATCAATTTGTGCAGTTTATGTTGGGAAGAGACAGTAAAACTGGTGCTTACGAGAATTCTGACTGCACCCGCTCCAGACAAGAAGACCCTCGTGTCCCCTGGCCCCGCACGAGGCGGGCGGTGGGGACCACCCCAGGAGGAGGTTTGGGGTCTGGTGAGGGCTGGAGGGTTTGTTCTGGCTCTCAGTCCAAAAGGCAGCGAGCAGCTGGGATGGGGAGGACACATCTGGACACTCCAAGGAGGTGGTGGTAGAAGGAGAGTCTCCACGGGGGGTTGGGAGAGGATTTTTGGGCTCTTTGTGGGACTCGGCAACACATGGGATGGGAAGGGTGAGACCTCCTGCTGCTGAAGAGGTGCTGGGAAGGAGCAAATGCTAAATGTGGGTGACACTGAGTGTTGAATGGCAAGGTCTGACACCCCAAATGACCCCTGACAGGGATTGAAATCACATGGAGACACAGGATGGGGAAAGGTAAAAGGAACTGCTGTCCCAGGGACATCAGCAGAGGGTGGGATCCCTTTGCAAGCGGAGACTGAAACAGCTTTTTGGAGACATTTCACCTCATACTGAGAGTTGAGTTCAGTCTGCAGCACTTCTCCAGCCATCCTCTGCTGCCAGGACTCTGTAGTTGCTGACTTTTTGTAGCTTCTTGGGTGAGGAAAGGAGGCTGCTGGGAGAGCAGTGCCCTGCCCTGGTGTGCCACAGAAGGATGCTTTGGCAGGGACACTTAGCAGGAAGGAAGGATCCTGACAGCTTTGCTGTCATCCTCTTCTCAGCACAGGACCTCCAAAATCCTGCAGAAAACCTAGGGGAACAGAGGCAGTGTGGCTGCCTCAGTGGCCTCCATCCTCAGAAACCTGGGAGATGCCCTGTGGGAAGTCACTGCCTGGTGTAAGGCAGCAGCTGCTTTGTTTAGGTGCTGTTTAACTGTTTTGCTAAAGCAGCTGCCTCTGCCTCATTAATTTAACAGAAATTACTGACTGAAGAGAAAAGACTAATTCTAGCTCGTACTTTACCTTGATTCTTTTTCCTTTGGGGCAAGGAGAGACTATCCCATAACACTTCTCTACCTGAAATCACAGGATCTCTTGGAGATCTGCCTTATGCCTTGTCCTCTTGTTAAAAATAATGGGATATTTAAAATCAGCTGGAGCCCACCAGGAGCTTCATCTTCTCAGCAGCCCAGGCTCAGAATGAGTGAGCTCTGTTAATTTAGAGCATCTTGGCAAAATATTCAATTGAGGACCCAGTGGAGTGCTCCAGGAGTTATCATTCCAGGTCACTCGTCCTGCCTGTGTGAGAGTTACAACTCTCGACAGGTTTGGATTCCATTTCATTTCATTCACCAATTTTGTGACCATGGGTAACAGCAGAGCTGATGTGGCTCTGCGCTGCTGCAAGGAGGCTGTCAAGGTTGTCAGGTTTTAAAATCAACCTGCTTTGATGACTCTTCTGTTCTGCAGCATTTACCTTACAGAGTTTGCACCGAAAAACCTGTTTAAAAATTACTGTCCTTTTTTTTTACAGCATTTGAACTGGAAGTAAGATAGAAGAAGTTCAAGGATGCCTTTGCAAAAGACTGGTGTGTTACCAGAGATACAAGATCTGGCTTGTTCTAATGTCCTCCCTCGCAGAAAAAATAACTTTACTTCATTCTGAAGTGTGTTGGGAAGGACAAGGTTCAGAACAGACTCTTCCTTCCTACAGGATTGGAGGAGCCACGACCTCTTGGAGGCTTTGAACATTTGTCACTTTGGAAGTGCAAAGGAGATAAATCTGCCCGTGGTCAGTAAGGGTTTCAGGGCTTTGCTTTTTCTTTTCTCTCCTTTATGAACATCTGCCACTGACTTCCATGCTGAGAGGAAGGTCCCCTTTTCGTTAGCAAGTGCCAGCTGATGGCCACATCCCGAGGGCAGCAGTAGTTACACCCCACTGACTGTGCATGAAGATTTTAATGTATTAAAATAACCTAGAAAAAACTATAAAAACACTTAAACAACAAACCCAAAGCAAAACAGTTATTTTAAATCTACTAACTCACTGTTTAAAATGAAGCTGTACTCATCGTGAGTGAAATGCTGCCTCCCATTTAAGTCCATCCTTCAAAACTCTTCCCAAAAGTCCTCAAACACAACCTTTTTGGTTACAAGCCTGCCTGAATTCACACACAGACACTTGGCATTCTTTGGGCCACACTGAAAACATGGAAGTAAGCTGGAAACACCTTTTTGTCTCAAGCACTGCCTTGAAGACTCCCCACAGCTTCTGGAAGTCAGTCCCGGCTCCAGATAGCATCCTGTGGATGCTAAACCTGCTTTCTAAACCTTAAATTATCAAACCCCTCAAGCAGGAGAAACACGTGGCCAGCAAATGTGTGGGGCCAGCAGCAACTCAAAAAACTCAAAAAACGTGGGGTTGGGAACAGATTTCCTGCTGCTCACACTGCCTGGGCTCTGTCAGATGCTCAGGCTTTGCTGTTGTGTCTCTAATGTCTGTTTTTGACACTGGGTGAGAGTTTGGTCTCAGAAGTACCCGAGCAGCTACAGGTGAGTTGTTTTTAATGAAACATCTCGCTGGAGACTGATGGCAGCTTCAGAGAGACCTTAATGCAAGTGGAGCCAAATGTGGGAGGGTCTGAGCTGGGAGGGAACAAGGACCAAAGGTTTCCAAATCCGGGGAAGGTGAGCACTGTTTTGGAAGGCTAAATTTAGCAGTGATTAAACGAGCTCTTAATTAACCAAACATTCCTCCTGCTTGCCTTTCCAAATCATTCAATAACTGAACAATTATAACGAGCTCAGTGAGTAATTACTCTCCATTCCTTGCCAACTGCAGCCTTGGAAGCCACCAGCTGCTGATGTGCTGGGAAATGAAGTCCATCGAGTGTGAGTCAAATAACTGAAAACTGAACAGGAAAAAGCCCCCACAGGTTGCCAGGCACTGTAAGGAAAGCTGTTCCCCCATGCTGAGCCCCTGAGTGTCCCTCCCAGACTGAAAATCCATCATGAAGATGATGAGCGTGGGTTGGAGCTGCAGTGCTCTGATTTCATGGGTGCTCTGGCAGGGATAGAAATGTTCTTCGTGGTTATTCTGCCTCATGAGGCTTTACAGAGCCTCCCTGGGGGCTAATGGGCATCTCTGGAGGGGGAAGCCACTGCCTTGTTCACTGACCAGAAAGGAGAAGGCAGAAGTAAAGCCCAAACCCTCTGAGAACACAAGATTTTTCCCCGTTGCAGCAGAGTAAAAGGCGCTGGGGTTGTGAATTTGCCCCTTTACTGGCCTGAGTTTAACTGATATGTTAAACAAGAACAAGCTCAAGTGCGCTGAATCATTTTTAAATGGTTTTTAAAGCAGATTTGAAGATGCTTCACATGCACTCCCTTTCATGCCCATCAGTTTTATCAGTTCAGCTGCCTGGGGGCAGGCAGGGAACCTGATCAGGGCAAGAAATAATTACTTTTGTCTTGACTGGTGAAAAAACAACCCTCAACCCTATAAAGTAAAATGACTTAATTTTTTAAAATTGCAAAACTGCAAAGACAGATGTAGCAGCCTCAGTGAGGGGACTGAGGAGGTGGAAGGTGGAGCAGCAGCAAAGGAAAAGCTTCGTAAATCCTCCTGTCTGTGCAGACAGAACTTCTCAAATGGAGCTGAAGGATTTGCTGATAGAGTCACACCTGCAGGAACGTGCCCCCTTTCTGGTCAGGTTGTGGAAATCAGTAGAGGCTTCTGCCTTCTCTGTGGGCACCCTGAAACAGCTCTGCAATCCAAGAGGTAAGAAATGTCCCCAAAGCCTTGAAACTCCCACTGGGGTATCACAGAATGTGGTGGGCGGTGGTTTTAGCTGTGGAGCAAAGCCAGGGTGGAAGCAGAGTCCCTGGGAGAGGTTAGAGCTTATTGCTGAGGAGGAAATGCGACGCAAAGAAGGGACAGAACATGCAGGGACAGAAAAACAAACCCCATAAGGTTAAAGTAAGAACAGCAAAGACAGCAACAAACACGTTTGTACTGAACGTATAACCCAAACATCACGTTTGATCCGTGATCTTTCTGCTCAGGCTCTTCTCAGCACAGGCAGGAGATTCCATCTCTGGTGAGCAGTGGGGATGCACATTGTGAAGGCAGGCCCTGGCATGGGGTCTGGAACTATACACACACCCTCCACAGGCTGAGTCTCAAACACACACCTCGAGCTCTCCAGAGATAAACATTCACTGAGGAATGTGACAGAAGACAAAAATGTCTATTGAAGGCTGTTTTGATGCCTTTTTTTTGAGCTCTAAGCTAACATGCTCATGCCAGCGAGCTTCTCTATTTCTTCCTGTGCCCTGACGCTCCCAGAGGGGCAGGGACATCCCATTCCTGCTGCCCCACGCTGCCTCTGGGGCTCCTCACCCTGCACTGAGAGGGTGTGGAGCGGAGCTGGAGGCTTCTGCACAGAGCAGGTTTGCTTGTGAGCACAGCGAGCAGGGCAGGAAGGGAGGAGGGCTTGCAAGAGGCTGGGACTCAGCTGCCACGTGGCTGTCAGAGCAGGGCTGGTTCTGCACAGAGGTGCTGGCACCAGGGGAGATGTCCCCAAACCTTGTGGGGCAGTGCCTGGGCACCTGCTCTGCCCATCAGTGCCCATCTCCTCCCCCTGCATTCCCCCCACCAGGGGTAAAGCCTGATTTCCAGAGGCAGCGTGGAGATGATGCAGCATTGCCTTCCTAAGGCTCCTCCCAGCCTAAAGCCATTTCTCTGTGCTCTCATTAATGACTAATTCAGGGTGACACATCAACGATTTCACGTTTGCATTTTGCAGGTGACACCTTTTCCTGGTTTTAAAATGAAGAGAGCTGAACACAGTTAAGAGGGAAAAAGGGTTTTACCTTGGTGTTTATTGAAGGATCCTCAGGGGCGCCGAAATGCACATCGAAATGCACCCCGAAATGCCCCCCGGAGAAATGGCCCCCCACGATGTGATGTGTGTGCAATTACAGGCCTTGCTAATTAGCACATCTATCAAAGATTGCCCAGGGAGGGACTCCAGCGAGACCCCTCAGCGAGGAACCTTCCCCTGGCTGGGCCTGGCTTTGTTTCCAGAATGTGTTCTGGAGAGGCCCTCGGGGTCTGGGGTTCCCAGGGTGTTTGGGCTCTTGGCTTAACGGGATATTGGGTCTGAGGGAAGTGATCAAACAAAGAATTATAACTGTGTGGGCTAAAAGCACTAAGAATACATAAAAGCTACATAAAAGGGTGTATAAAAGGGATATAAAAGAAAAGCAAAAAATCATCATGGCATCACAGGGAGTTGTGGCTGCCAAAGCCCTTCTCCCCACACCTGAGGTCACTCTCACGCTGCTTCCACAGGCCCCTCTGGGACTGTGAAAACCACTGGAATCAGGGGATACAAACACTTTCCCCATACCATGAACTTAAAGCTTTTTATTGTCTTTTACTGGACTAAGCCCAAAACTTCTTGCCTTTTTTTTCTGAATAACAGAGATACTGAATACCCCAGAGCACACAATGCTCAGGAGAAAGAATAGGCTCTTACATGGATGGAAATAAAAGCCCAAGTGGTGCTCCAGCCCTGTCCTCATCACTCCACTGTGGTACCTCCCCTCTTAAATGAAATCTGCACTGGACACTGCAGGATATGGGGCTTCACTTTCTCATCTGGCCTAAAAGAAGCTGCTGCAAGGATTGAAGCAATGCTTTGAAGTTTGAGGGATATTTTCCATAATAAACTCGCCTTGGTATTAAAAAACCCCAACACATGAGAGCAGCCAAGCAAAGTTAGCTGGTTGTTATTTCCTCTGCTTCTGTTGTTGGGAATTAATTGTGCTGTGCCTCAGGCAGGCAGAGGTTCCTCGACAGATTTAATCATTCCAAGAGGATGCCAACAGCAAAATGACAGGGAAGTTCTGTTGTGTTTAGCAGTCAGTAATGGGTGTTGGGATAATTCTTTCTGTCCAGCCTCCTCTGTGTGGATAATGCACTCTCAGAGCAGGCTGAGGCACAGGCTCTGCCCTCACCTCCACTGATCCCAGTGCTCCCAGCCCATAACATGGGGAGGAGGCTCCCAGGAGGTAAAGAAGAGATTTTGCTTCCCTGCCTATCTCCTCCTATTGTTTCTCACCGAGGAGGGGCTTTAAAGAGGGTGCTGATGCACTGAAGTGATGGTGTTTTTATCAGGAGGCTCATTCCAGTCGTGATCCCGGCTGGGCACAGCTGCCAAGGCTGGGGGTGAAGGAGCATCTTCACTGCCCTGCTGCAATAAATCAAAAGCAGAGAGGTTCTGGTCCACAAACATTTCCTCTGTCTGACCATGAATAGCTACCCTGAACCCTAAGTTACCCCTACCAGGAGACCTTTTCCCCTTCATACGTAGCATCTCTCATCCAGCGACCTCAAAACCTGTCCCACACGGCAGTGACACCTTGAAACAGCTGCACAGACACTGGAAATAGCATTGCTGTTTTCCAGGCACTTCATGAATGGCAGCACAAGACCAAGTGACCTCCCTGAGGTCCTTTTCTAGGAGGAGCCAGGACTTCTGAGCTGCCCTGTTCCAGTGAATCCCTCTGCTCAGCTCCCACACTGTGGAGTGCTGCCTCCACAGGCAGCTCCAGCATCAAACCCTGGTAAATCTCTCCTGGCTTTCATTCCCCATCTTGTTCTAAGCCTGCCTGAGCTATCAACAGCCCAAGTGCTTTTGGGGTAGAGGCCTCTGAGGCCCCAGCAGCAGATGATGGGAAGGAAGGTGAATCCATCACTTGGCTGCAGGGCACGGTGCAGGCAGGGGCTGCAGACTCCTCGAGTATTCCTGCTACCAACCCTTCACCCGGACACTGCCCAGGGGCAGGAAGCTGCTTTTCAAAAAGCGGTGGCTGGAGGCAACTGGGGCTCCAGCTGATTTTATAATAATGCCATTTCTGTAAAATATTGCCTTCTATGGTGTTAAACGAAAGGAAAAAACCCATCAGTTGAAAAGAAAAAGGAGAAACTCGATGCAAACCTGTGGGGTTACTGGGATTTTGAGCAGTGCAGTGCTGGGGGCTGGCTGCCAGCCCATGCTCCCCAAAGGGAAGATGCTGTGGGAGCCTGGCACAGGAGCTGGTGCTGCCTCCTGCCATGCCCAGCTTGTCTGGTGGGACCTGCATCTCCCAAGAGGTTTAGGTGTCCTCTCTGCACGTGTGAAGGGCGCTGCTGTCTCTCCCCTTTCAGCATTACCACGTTACAGTTAATTTACCTGCTCCGTTCTTGCAGATTTTTGAAAGAGAGGTTCAGTGTACCCAAGAATAATTGCTCTGCAGTGCCTTTTCCTGGGAGGCTTCTTGCAAGAGGCAGCCTTGTGCTTCTCAAATGTCAAGCTGGTATTTAAAAGAATAACAGAGGTAGAAGGCTGTGAGTTTGACAGACGTCCCTGGCTTGCAGGAGCACACGGATGAAGGGGTGACTGTCTCTAACAGGCTGTGTTTATGGACACACCACATTTAGCTTCAGGAATCTCCCTTGCTTTGTTTGGATGGAATCATGTTTGGTCCTAGTTAAGAATTCAGGAGCTGAATTCAAGATCCTAACAGGAATGCACAAGGAAAGACTAACAGCATCTCAGAGAGGTTGGCCAAAACAAGCTGGAACAAACTTGGCAGATTTTGTTTCTCCACCATTAGCATGGCTTTGGTTTTAGAACTGTTCCCTCTGCCAAGCATGGCTGATACTGCTGGTGCTTTGATTGTGCACAAACTTATTTACTACTTTCCTTCCAGATATCTTGATAGAGGGGTCTGGGTGGGATCTTCCACGGTATTGAAGTTCAGCCTTTTTAATAAATGCTTTAATGAGTGCTTTTTCACTCTTCACCTTGTCTCTCACTGTAGAAGTATTCCTAGTGCTCACCAAAGCGTTTCATTTAAATTAAAATTTCTATTATAAATGGAGAGAACCAGAAAAGCAGATCTCAAATGCCAGAAGACTTCTACAGGATTCGTTTCTCCCTTTCCTCTTTTAATTCTCCCTTCCTTGGGTGGAGGACCAAAGTAAAATGATGCAGCAGTTTTGCTTTGGTGTTTTCCATTGGGAGCATTTTCTTTGGGGACAAGACAGCTCCAGTTGTGACTGCAGATCACAAAGCTCAGTTTTGACCATTCAAACTTGTTAAACTGAAATTAGTCTCCCCCAAAAGGTGATACATGCCACACCAGAAACTCGATGTGGGCAGAAAGATGCATTCCTGAGCAGAAATATTTATGATTTAAAAAACCCCTTCTGATACATGTCCCATTTAAGATTTTAATATACCTACATTTAGTAGAATATTAACATATTAATAACTTTTTTCAGAGTTGGGTGTCTGACAGAAGCTTGCTGCATCCCAGAGGTTTGGCTGGGAGGAGTTCCTCCATCTGCCTTCACAAAGCTCAGCCTGAGCCACCCAATCCCTCCCAGCACTTTGCCACCAACTGACGCATCCTTTCTCCCTGCTGTGCTTTAGACACATTCCCAAACAAGGGCAAAAAACTCGTATCATGGCAATAACAATAACTTTACAGGGTGCTTACACCCTGCGAAGCTGTGGCTACTGTTTCGAAGACAAAGCAATCTATTTCTCACACGCCACAGTGATTAACTCAGCGTCTCTCCATTCCCTGGAAAAACTAGAAACTAACAGCAAATCCCAGCATTATCAGGCAGAAAAACCCCAGCTGGGCTAAACTGGAGTTCGTCACCAGCTCTGGGTGGTTCTGTGGGTGCTGGCTGGGAGGATGCTGTGCAAAATGACAGGAATGAAGTTAGTCTGGGTTTGGCACGGGAAGAAACGTGGGAGAGGGAAGTTAAGTCTTGGAAGTAGGTTTTTCTCTTCTCTTCCCCTCCAGATGCTGTAGTAATGTTCTGCTTTTAAGGTATAAAATCCTCTTACATCGTGCTGTGGTTTGGGGCAACCTCTGTGTTTCAAAGCCCAGAAATAAAAAGTGAATTTTCTTCCCGACACCTCGGGATGGGAACTTGGTGCTGCCACCAGAGGGACTCCGAAATGCGACAGAACAGCCGAGTGTCCTCACACCAGGCAAACTTCCTGGCAAAGCTTCTTGACTTCACAGGGCTGCTGTGAAGATTTCTCTACGTTTTCTGCACCCAGGGCTTGAGGGCTGGGCTCTGATATGAGTTTGATGTGCTTTCTTCTCTCATAATCCTGCTGATTTTGAATGGATTATAATAGATTATAATAGATTATAATAGATTATAATAGATTATGAGCTCAGTCACCCTGCCCGTTCCCCACAGTTAATCCAGCTGTGCATCTTGCAGCTCAAGGTACAAAACGCTCATAAATTCCCCTCTCTTTCGCTGGCTTCCCTGGTGTTCAGTCACACACTAAGCACCAAACCTGACTGCTGAAATAGGAGTTAAAAAGTTACTCAGTTGCTTGCACTCGTGATGGAATTGTAACGTGGGCCTTTTGAGCATTTATTGCAAATTTGTTTCTCAAAAATGGAGAGAAAGGTGACTAAAAAAATAGCGACTGAAGGTAAAGGCTGCAAAAATTCCGTAAGGTTCAGATGGATTCTCCCGTGTCTGATGAAAACAACCACTCTCATTTGCTCCACAAAGGAGTGGTCTTGGTCTTTTCAAGTAGAAGTGGAAAAATTGCCGTTGCTACAGCAGCTCCCATCTGAGGACATCCCACCATAAAGGAAGGAGAGAGCACTCAGGACGAAACTGCTTTCCTTTCCCAGTCTGGGTTGGGTTTTTTTGTTATAAACCCCTAAATCCTAAGGGGCACTGGATAAAAATCTCTAATGATTAAATTATTTCCTTTCTTGTAAAGCACATTTGGAGTTTTGCAGTGAGAGCCTCTGGCCCAACAAGGAAGATGCTGCTGCCTTTCCTGAAATTCCCATTTCCCATCTTTCTGAAGAAGTAACTGTGTCACTGAACCTGCAGCAACATTTCATCTGTAATAAAAAACACCCAAAGCATTAAGAACCACAGGATTACAATGATTTAGGTATGACAAGTGACCCCAGGGTACACAGAACTTGATTTCCTGGAATGCAAAATAGCCAAAATTGTTTTCAAGGAACTCTCCACACGTTGTTTTTCAGTTACAGCCCCACTGACTTCCCTGTTGTTACTCAGCCCTGGTCTGAGATGCTTCAGATTTACCTGGAGTGACACCAGCCATAGAATTTGCTAAGTCCCACCATCCAGATTCTGGTTATCTCAATTTTCACACACTTCTGTAACCTCTGTGGCTGGGGACACAAGGTGGTTTTAATCTCATGGCTTTGGGAATCCCGACTCTTCCTTCTCAGTGCTGAGGACAGGTAAGAACTCTCCCTCATGCCTGAGCTGCCTTACAGCAGGAGTGCACAGCCTGCACGGAGGGAGATGTGCTTAGGAATGCTGAGATCCCAACCCCAAACCTCCCCAAATTCCTCTGGGTGAGAGCAGGTACAGGTACCCCTCACAGGCATCCCCAGACAGGGCTCTGTGCTCTAGACAGGCAGCAGCACTCCCCAACCCAATTAACCAAGATTAATTTGGTTTTGTGCTGAAAGGAAGATCCATGAGGACAGTCCCCTCGTTCCCAAACCATGAGCACACCAGGAGGAGTCAAGGCTTGCCCGGTTACAGACAACAGGAACGCAGCTAAAACATCGGCTCCAGCAGGGTATTTATGAAGTGATTCAAACCTACTGACTTTTGGCAGTTTAACACATCCTGGCTGAAAAACCTGAGGAGGGACAAATATAACAGAGTCACAGAATGGTTTGGGTTGGGTTGGGTTGGAAGGAGCCTTGAAGATCATCGCCCCAGCCTTGGACACCTTCCACTGTCCCAGGGTGCTCCAAGCCCCAGTGTCCAGCCCGGCCTTGGGCACTGCCAGGGATCCAGGGGCAGCCACAGCTGCTCTGGGCACCTTGTGCCAGGGCCTGCCCACCCTCACAGGGAACAATTCCGTCCCAATATCCCATCCATCTCTGCCCTCTGCCAGTGGGAAGCCATTCCCTGTGTCCTGGCCCTCCAGCCCTTGTCCCCAGTCCCTCTCCAGCTCTCCTGGAGCCCCTTTAGGCCCTGGCAGGGGCTCTGAGCTCTCCCTGGAGCCTTCTCCTCTCCAGGTGAGCACCCCCAGCTCTCCCAGCCTGGCTCCAGAGCAGAGGGGCTCCGGCCCTTGGAGCATCTCCATGGCCTCCTCTGGACTCGCTCCAGCAGCTCCACATCCTTCTGATGTTGGAGACCCCAGATTTGGATGCAGCACTGCAGGCTGGGTTCACCAGAGTGGAGTAGAGGGGCAGAACCATTTTCCTTGACCAGCTGGGCACACTTTTTTTGAAATATCCAGTATTCTGCCTTTCATCTGGATGCCCCTCCATCAACCCTTTGATGTTTAATGCTCTCACCATGTGGCACAGAAAGCACAGCCCCTACACACTGCTGGTGACACTGAGCAGAGTGACAGAATCTCTTCAGGGGACTGAGAGGTGTCTTGGGGAAGTGTATCCCAAATCAGCCCCTCCTGTTGGTTTATCCCCACGTTAGGTTACAGCTGAAGAGCTCATCTGCTCTGCATTTTCACCCTTTTTTTTCTATGCAGAACTCCTTTTCAGCTTCCCCCTCTTATTAGTAACTATGGTTTTCGGCTGTTCAGCTTTTTAACTTTTTTTCTTTTTTTAAAGTACAAACAAAGTCCCTAAAACTCTTTTTGATCCCTCTCCAGCTCACAGGATGCAGCCACGCCTTGCACATGACATTCATACTCCAGCCTTCCCACAACGCCTTCTGAGTGCAGTCTTATCTTTTTTATTCTTGTATGGGAGTGACTTTCAGCCTCGGAAATGGGAACCAAAGGAAAAGTAACGATGGCTTTAGAATTAATAATTAAAAAATCGATTCGTTCCTGAAAAATTGCTCTGAAAATCTGAATCCTGCTCTCCCTGCCAATTCCCAACATGAATTCTGTGTTAGCCCCGCTATTTCACAATATTTACGATGCCCAGCTTGGAGTCTATGCAACACTGGAATATGACAAAGTGATCACCAGTGTTTCAAAGGCAGTCCCGTGGTTAAAAGTAATATGGGCAAAGTGAGTTACTCATTCCCCTGCTCCCCAAAAAACATCCCAAGAGAATCCTGACTCCAGCACAGAAACACCCTCACCCAACTCGTGTGTTTTTCTGTTGGCTGAGTGCCTAAAATCCAGCGTGTCTCTGTGCCTGTTCCCTGCTCCCAGCCCCTGTCGTGTCTCTGCTTTAGCACAAGCGCACCCTAAAGTTTGGTGTGGGACACGAGAGCATCACCCGAGGACACGGGAATGCAGCAGCACTGCAGGGCTGCAGTGGGACGCTGCTCAGGCAGATGGGGGCTGGAATAAGTAATAAAAAAGTGGAAATGACAGTTCCTTACACTGCTGCTGCTTCTGAGCTCCCTGGGCATCGCCAGCTGCTGACAAGAGTTTGTGCGACTCGTACCGTGCTTTTCCTATCCTCAGAGTCTGTCCCAGAACAAGAAAGAGGAATATTGACCCCAGCTTCATCCCCAGAGCTGGGAACTGCAGCATTTGTCCTGATAAATACACCCCCCTGAGCTGGGTGAAGAGACCAGGCGAGGGGAAACCTGAGGATGGTCCATTTTTAATTAGCGTTTATTTATAAACCGACACTTTACAATTGTTTTAAGTGCTTACAGGCATCTCCAGGATCTGTGGTGGAGGTTTACTGTGAGATGCCAAGCAGGGAGCAAATGAGCAGAATACATTGAGGCAAAATGGTTTTGATCAAGTATCATGAAAAAATTTGTCTCTTTTATGATTAGTTTCATGATAAAGGATTCAGTCATTTTTCTTAGAGCCTCAGGTCTTTGAGTGAAAAGATTATAAATAATTTTTTATTTCTTCCAAGGTAAATTTTCAGGTTTTTCAAGCTCTGTTGACTTTTAAGAAAGGGACCAACTTGAAAAAAAAAATCAGTGGCAAATTCAAACCACCTTAGGTAGAAACCTTAAAAAATTACAAGGGTTTTTTTTTTTTTTGTAATCCTGTGGTTTCTGACAGCTTACCTTGTGGTTTTTGAATGCTTGGAGTTCAAAGTGCTGCTGCAATGAATTTTAAAATAGAGACTTTAAGCTCGATAGAACAGTAGTGCACCGTAATGTAACAGGAAATAGGAAAAGGGTCTTAAAGGTCTCTTTACACACTCCAGAAGCAGACAACGGTAACACACAGGGCAAACCCGAGGCTGGCAGCTCAGCTAAGTGATACAATTTCAGATTTCTGCAGCTCTGACCCAGCTGTAGCCCAAAGACAGCACTGAGAAACCACGCGGGAGAAACGGTGTGCGGAGCTGGAGCCGAAACTCAGCCAAGCGTGAAAGCAGTTTGTGGCAGAACTGAACAGAGCATCCACCTCATCTTCTGCACCCAAAACCCCGCAGGATTTGTCCCGAACCGCTGCTGGCTCCCGGCAGGACCCCCCCAACAGCCCTCAGCCAGCTGGAAATTCAGACTCATCTCGCAGCATTTGGATTCACACAGCTTCTTGCCCCTCGCCAGAGAAAGTCTTTAGGACCCTTCAGGGCCAGGGGGTCCCAAAGCCCTACCTTGGCCGGACGCTCTGCTGGTCCTGGTGTGTCCGGAGCGCCTCCTCTTCCTCACTTGTCCTTGAGCGTGGCCATGCCCAGCGCCTCGGAGCTGTAGTCGTACTGGTTGCTGGAGGACATGGACCGTCCCCAGGAGCACTGCAGGTTGGAGCCCCTCTTGCGGAAGGAGGACGTGAACCTGTAGAAGTTGCGGTGCCTGTTGCGCAGGTACTCCCGGTAGTTTTTGGTGAGCAGGGTGTAGAGGAAGGGGTTGATGCAGCTGTTGCTGTAGGTCAGGCAGGTCACCAGGTAGTTAATGCACTTTTGGGTTTGGGTGGTGAGCTGCAGGGAGCTGCTGTAGAGGCGCACCAGCTGCCAGATCCAAAACGGCAGGAAGCAGGCCCAGAAGACCAGCACGATGCTGAAAATCATGATGAGCACCTTCTGCCGGGGGGACCTCTTGCTCTTCTCCTTGTGGGGGGGGTTCCTCTGCGACTCCAGGTAGGTCCTGGCCAGGCGTGTGTAGAGGAAGCCGATGATGATGCCCGGGGCCATGATGCTGGTGCTGAAGAGCACGGTCAGGTAGGTCCTGTAGGCATCCACGCTCCAGGTGGGCGCGCACATCCTCTTCACCTTGCCCTCCGCCTTGCCCCCCTCGGTCAGCGTGACCATCAGCATCATGGGCAGCGTGAGCAGCAGCGACACCGACCAGACAGCCCCCGCCGTGACCTTCCGGTAGCCCCGCGAGCGCTTCAGGGTGTCCAGGGGCCGGGTGACGGCCAGGTAGCGCTCGGTGCACATGAGCGTGAGGGTGAAGATGCTGGCGTGCATGGTGAGCAGGTCCAGGCTGAGCAGGATGCGGCACCCCAGGTCCCCGAAGTACCAGTCCTGGGCCAGGTAGGTGCAGACGATGAAGGGGATGGTGGAGAGGTAGAGCAGGTCGGCCAGGGCCAGGCTGACGATGGAGCTGTACATGGGGGCGGCGCAGCGCGCCGAGTGGCACATCACCACCAGCGTGTAGACATTGCCGGCCACCCCGGCCACGTACATCACCGACAGCACCGTCCCGAAGGCTGAGGGGATGAGCAGGGGGCCGCCCCCGGGGGCGCCCCCGCCGCCCGCCGCCGCCGTCCCGTTGCCCCCC
>VXBT01003995.1:1007678-1116696 GCA_013400235.1 Oriolus oriolus
GGGGCTCCCGCCGCCGGGAACGGGGCTCTCCCCTCCGGGAACCAGGCTCTCCCTTCCGAAGATGGGGTTCTCCCCGCCGGGAACGGGGCTCCCCGAGCCGGGAACGGGGCTCTCTCCTCCGGGAACCGGGCTCTCCCTTCCGAGGATGGGGTTGTTCGCGCCGGGAGCGGGGCTCTCCCCGCCGGGAACGGGGCTCCCCGAGCCGGGGGCGTGTCCGGAGCGCCCCGCGCCCCCCGCGGAACGAGCCCCGCCGGGCAGTGTCAGCCTGCGGGAGCTGCCTGAAAAGTTTTCCTGGCCACTCCGCTGGAATTTGGCTCTTCCCTGCCGCGGTGGCATCGCTGGCGACGGGGCTCGGCGCTGTGCTTCAAGTCATCAGGCACAGAGGTATCAGTGGCCGACAGGGAGAGCCAGAGGCAGCCGCGCTCCGCAGGTGCCCCGCGCACGGCGCTCCGGATGCGCTCGGAGAGGGGCTGAGGTGGAGGTGGATACCGAACCCGGGCTGAAACAGCCTCCTTTCTCCCCGGAAATAGCTCGCATTTCGAATTCTACCCTGAAAAGCACGACAATGCTGTAAGATTTAAATAATTAATAAGATTTAAAAATCGAACTTTAGTGGTGGCTGGTTCGCCTGAAGAGGGGGGGGAAGCACAGAGTGGGATGAATATGAGGTTCACAGAGACAACTTTTCCCCTTAGGCAAGAAGTGTGGGGACAGCTGCAAAATCAATAAGCACCTTACATTTCCATCTTATTTTAGAGAAAGCAGAGATAGCAGCCCATAGCCCAAGGACAGCTTTCCAAGGGTACCAGAATGCTGCATTCCCTCAACTACTATTGATTTCCAATAGGAATTAACTGGTTTCTGTGCCTTCAAACATTTCTGTTTAAACCAGAGTGCTAAAATGACCGATATGTGTTTATTTGCTTGTTTTAATCCCTCCTGAAAGCGCTTTTGTGCAAACTGTTGTCTATTTCTCTGGGGCATGCTACGAAGTGGTGAAAGCCTTGTTGACTTGTAGGAGCAGGATTCAGCCTTATAAAAATATTGTCTTGAGCACTTGATTGTAATCTGCAGTGAAGTGAACACACACAAAAATACAACCCTGCTTTCCTTCCTGGTACTGCTCATCGGTGCTCGTGTCTCTCTCCAAAGCGCTCCAAACGCTCAAAGCTATATCCAATAAAGGCCTGGCTCAAACATGGTTTGCATGTCAGTGAGGGAGGAGAATCTAAATTGAATTATTGTCAGGCAGGGGGTTACTTTATCAGATTCAGCCATCGCACCGACAAAGTTCAGATCCAAGTACCGAGGTGGAATTTGCTTTTCACTGGAAGTTTGGACTCCATCCCGCGCCAGCGCCCTCGGCAGCCCCACATTCCCCCGCGGCAGCTGGACAGAGCAGCTGGGAATGCAGGCGGATGCTTCACCAGGGCCAAATCCTGCCTGCACAGCAGTCAAGGGGATTGACTGCCACAGACTTCAAGTAAGATCCGGATTTGGCATAAATAGATCATCTCTGAGAATTAGGTTGCACGCAACTTTAGCAGTCCTGTCGCCTTTTTGTTTTTGAAGTTGTTCTCTTTCTGGTTTTTTATCTGTCTTCATCTAGTGGCCAGGACAGAGGGCAGAGAGAGAACAGAACAGAGATTTTGTTTTCTGCTGTGTTACCTGATTTGTTTTGGGTGATCACACAAGGTGTTAGAGGTAAGCAGAGCAATATGTTCTTCTAGACAGAGAATTACTTCATCTGTTTAGTAAATACCTAATTTCAACTTTCTGGTTTTCTTTCCAGCACAAGAATGTTTAGTTAAAAAACACTAGGCATCAGTGAGCCCGAGAGACACCTGTTTCCTTGAACATGTAGGATACACACATGTATCCATGGGAACTTAGTCCTGTTAAACTCTAAAATAATAGTTTGTTGCCTGAAGTTGTTCTGCAGCACAGCAAAAGCTGTTCTCTGAACAAAAGGCACTCGTGCCCTCCAACACTCTGCTCTCACCGTGCACTGAGCCTCTTCTGCACACCCACAGGCATTAACAGAGCACTTCACACCCGGTGGAATTGGGCCTGGAGCATGTGAGAACCGTGATCAATCAGAATTAAAAGGGGGACGATGCAGGAGGCTGGAGTACTGATGTTTCCCATTTGTCTGTGTACACAAGGAACACATCTTTCAGCAGTGTGGGTGACAAGCTACCAGAAGAAGTGGTGAATTTTGTATTTCTCCAGCTGTCTAAGTAAGGACTGCAAGTGCTTTTTTGGAAGATGAATTTTAATCAAACAGAAATAGGGAGCTCAGTGTATAATTACTGTCAGAGTAAATCCTCAGGGACTTGCACACGAAGCCAAGTCATCAAGGATCAAATTGTCTTATGAACCTCAAGATCCATTATTCCCTACGTGGTTTTCTTGTAATGTTCTAGAAAGTATGAAAATGATAAATAATGTAGAATCATAGACTCATGGAATCACAAAATGGTTTGGGTTGGAAGGGACCTTAAAGCTCATCCAGTGCCACCCCTGCCATGGGCAGGGACACCTTCCACTCTCTCAAGTTGCTCCAAGTCCTGTCCAACCTGGCCTTGGACACTTCCAGGGATGGGGCAGCCACAGCTGCTCTGGACTATACCTTGCACATGTACTTCAGGTACGAAATTTCCCCTCTGGAGCCATTTCTGGCTCATGCTGAGCGTAACCAGCCATCTTAAAACACAGCTCCATGTGGCATTTTATTGTCTGCTTTGAATAGATTTTTTTTTTTCAGGTGCTCAGCACCTAATTTTAGAACTTCCTAACAAATTTGCCTGCTTGTTAGGAAGCAGACAGTAGCAGTCTACATGGTGAGGGCTGTTTGAGCAGCCATGTCCAATTTTTTTTTTTTTTAATAAAGCCCTCGATTTCCTCCGTGAATAACTGGTGCTCCTTTGTTTGGCTGGGAAGGCCGTGGTGTATATGGTGGGCAGCTGGAGGCTGTTGCCTTGGCAAATTGAAAGGCAGCTCTCATTGCTCCATTCAGCTGTGACAGGCTTCCAAACTAAGTGCTGTCTGGGCAAAAGGTAGGCAGTGAGTGTTTGGAAGCAGAGGCTCCCTGTTAGGCACCACCTTGGTACATGTTGTCCTCCTAAAAGTACCTTCTGGGTGGAATTTTATTGTTGAGAGTGAATTTTGAGTTCAGGATAGGGAGCATGTGAAATGCTGCATCTGTGTCCTCGATGGGAGCTTTGGGGTAGAGCTGCTGTGGAGGGCAGGTCCAGCCTTTGGCTGAGTTTGATTTTAGTTGTACGAGTTCTGCCTGGCCAGGTGGGCACTGATGTTCCTTGTGATACTCTTGTGCCCTGTCACCACATGGATGATCCTCTTCCCATGGGATTCCTACCCTGCAGGAAGTGAAAAGACTGAACTGATCACTTGCCAAAGCATCAGGAAAGTATTTTGCTTTGGCCAAGTTCAGAGGGGTCTTGACAGAGAATCCAAGTGAGAAGGGCAGAGACTGGGATGTCTCTGGAGAAGCCCAGGGGTGAGGTTTGTTAGATCCCGAGCATGTGCTGTCGGATGAGATCCATACATTCATTTCTTAATCCTAAACTTGGGGGCTCAGTTATCATCTGTTACTGCAGAGCCTGTAAATGGAATGTAAAGTTGCAGTGGAAGTGGATGACAAAGAGGTATTGAAAGCAACTGCAGCTCCGTGTCCCACGGGATAGCCAGAGACTGATTTGGCTGCTTTGCTGCCTCAGAAGCAGATCCTTTTCTCAGGTTTCCACACACTGGTGTATAATCCCTGCAGCTTGGCCAGTGAATCTCATCGGAGCAGTGTTTATGCTCTGCAATATGCACAGGGCCTTGCTGCTCTCTGGAATTGTTTCTGAACCGGTCATCACTCGGGTGCAGAGGATTATCTGAGAGCGTGGAACGTGCACACTGATTGCAGTGGGGTCACTCCCAAGCTGCACAGATATAAGGAAAAGCAAATTTGACCCCCAACTTCTGAATGTGTTGTTAACATCTATGTTTACATCTGTCGTACAGAGTTGAATATGCCCTTAAATTTAAATTTACAGGTACTTTATTTCAAAGTTAGAGCTCTCTCCCCTCACTCAGATGTTTGAGATGCAAGTGTCCTAGCCCTGGTGGAGCCACTGGAGAGAACCCTTGGTAAGATCTCTAAAGATGACTGTGTAACAGGTTTCAGTCAGCATTAGTTCAGGAATGTAGTTTGAATGGGTTTTAAAAACCCTCCCAGATAAAAAGAACATAGGAGGGACCGGTGCCTTTTAATCACAGCACTCCTGAGCAAGGGCTCTGTGGCTCCTGATGCCCTGTGAGCATCACATCGAGGACGCAGAGTCCCTGGCAGGGTGAGGCCTGAGGTGCCACATGGGTTTGTGCCCACAGGGGACCTGGCTGGCGGTGGCCGCTCCCTTTGCAGGCAGCTGCAGGAGGGCTGTAGGGAGGCACTCTCGGGGACACTGAGCCCAGTTCTGTCATTTCAAGCACCCGTGTGACAGATACGAGCCCAGAAAATCTGCTCCTCACCGCTCGTGCATCCGAAGGCATCAAACACCTTTGGAGTGCTGCAATAAGCCCGAGACCTCCAGTTCTGAAGACCACACCTGGCGGAGAATAGAGTGGCCACAGAAAAAGGTGAGGAGATCAAAGGCTTTCTCCTTGCTTTTTGCAGAAGATAAAGAGTGTAAATTGTGTGCTATTACGGTGACTTTCAGCCGCTCTGGATTTTTAGGATCTTCTCCTTGTGTTAAAGCGTTTGAGATCATTTTACAATGGAAAAAAATACATATTAATAACCCCAAGTCATTTCCTGCGGAAACTCAAACCACTACCATTACACTTAGACGTGAATTCTTTCCCCTCCCCTGAAAGACAGAACTGTACACTGAAAAAAAAATTAAAATCCCTGTCCTTTACCATGTATGTGAGTGCAAAGGAGACTGTCCTGGCTCCGGGGAGGTTTTTGTTGTTACACAACACAGCATCTGCACAGACTGTGCACTGCAGTGGTGGTGCCAAACAGCTGGCAGAGATCTGGCCTGGAGAGCACAGGGTGGGGCTGGGGGCAGCAGCAGGTTTGATTTGGCAATGTGAGCTACCTTTCATCTTGCTGAAGGAGCTCTGGGAGCCACATGCTCAGTGCAGTGTTGCTTTTGGTGCTTGATTTGTTTTTGTTCAAGGTGGGAAGGATTTTATTCCTATTTAATGGCTTTTTCTACTGATGGAAAAATGAGAGACTTTGCATCTGCAAATTTCTCCCTCCAAAATGGTTTGGTTTCCAACAGGCTAAACTCTGCTTGGAGCGTGCAAACCCTACGGCACGCTCTCATCTCCACAACTCAGCCTGCTGTTAATAAAGAGCTTCAGGTGCTGGAAACTCTCTCTTATTTCCTGACTTCTGTGATGTTTCTTGGTCCACACTGAGCAACTGCCTTCAGGTGAGCAGTCTGCATTTCCTGAGAGCTGTGAGAGGAACCGATGGGGATCTGCAAGGATGGTGCCTCCAGCATGGTGGAGAGGGAAGCTCCTGCACAGTTTTGGAGGAACAGTTAATGGAATGGATGTTGTTTCATATTGGTTTTACAAGAATTATATAAAAACTCTTGACAGATGTGAGAAAAGGATTGAAGCCCAAGGAATCTCCTTTTGCCAAAGGAACAATTCCCGGTCAAGCCTCGTGCTTGGTGCCTGGGTCAGATCTCATTTGGGTCAGATGCTGGTCACTCTGGCGTGAGCTTTTTCCGGGATATCAGTGGGCTTCGGAGGAAGCCACTGATCAAAAACCAAACAAGAACAGAGCTGGGTTCAGCTTCGGGGATGTTTGAACTGAGTGGTGATTCCGCCTTGGAGGCTGGCAGCACAACACCCTTTTAAAGGCGGATTATTCAAACTCCTCCAGCAGCAGCCACGCCCAGAGCATCGCAAAGCAGCGCTGAGAGCTCTCCAGGAGTGCTTTGGCTCCTGGCACAGCGCTTGGGCTGAGGGTGATAGCTCTGTGTGTGCCTCAGAGCCTCTGCTCAGTCACTTCTGTCTTCATTATCTGCCTTCTCTGAAAGGTTTCTTCCTCCTGAACTCCTCAGAGAGGCACTCGGTGCAGGTGTGTGTGTTATGCAGAAAAGGAGACTGTGCTGCAACCCAGCAGCACCGGGCAGGGAATCTCACTGCTGCCACTTTTATCTGTAAACTGACCCTTGTCTCCACATTCTAGTGCCTCCGGGGAAGCTGAGAACCATTTGTTATATTTTCATCCTAATGTTTCTCTGGCTTAATTATGTGAGGGTGTGTGTTGGAGTCTGTCAGTGTCAGATGTTGCTGCTGAAGGGGGATTTCAGATAGCCTTCCCAATGTTTTTCCAGTGCCTTTAGATCAGATTTTGTCTCTCCAGATCTGTATTAAACTTGGTTTTAAAAGTATTGAAATGGTGCAGAGGGTTTGCTCTGTGTGCTCTGCTTCCAGCCCCGAAATTATCTTCAGAAGAGCTTTGTCCCTGTCCTTTTCCCACCCAGGGCCTCGAGCCCCATGAGCTGCTGTCTGGGCTCTCAGGGCACAGGGGTTTGCTGGGACTGTGCCTGGAGAAGCCACACAGTGCCATGGCTCTGTGTCACCCCCTGCCAGCTGTCCCCAAGGACTCCCTGCTGCCTGTCACCGTGCCATATCCTCACCGTGGGTGATGAAGATAAACAGAAGCACCGGAGAGGAGGAGCGATAAAGGAAACACAGGGATTTGTTTGTTTATTGGAGAGGGGTTTGGACCAATTTTTTCAATTCATGGCTACTTGTAGGCAATCAGAAAATCAATGTTCATGAACTCAAAGCCTTCAGAACCAAGCATTAGGAGCACAGCTTTTTCCCTACAGGCTGCAGAGAGCCAGGTACATTTGCAATTCTTTAGTACTAAGCTTGGGACTAGATCAGCATATATATGTAAAAACCACTAATACTTTTATTGCTGAAGACAGCCCAGAGCTTCGGGCCCCTACAGTTTGCCTAGAAAATGGAATATTTGATCCTCCCCCACTAACTGTATGTTTTTCTCGTCGCCTGGCAGTCGGCACAGAAGCTCTGAGGTACGTGACACACAACAAAGAGAACACCCAAACCTGCTGTGCCATAGGATCAGCTCCTGTTGCAGCAGGCATGCTCCTGGCTCCACAAAGCTTCACAGCTTTCCTTGCACCGTTCCTCACTTCCTGATGGGAATTTGTGCCTTTGCTTTAACCGTCTGCAGTAAGCCACGAGTATTCCCTCCCGAAGCATGCAGTGTTAATGCTTCATTTAAATATAAAATACACCTGGGACTGGGAAGAGGGGGTTGGTGGTCCTGGGCACTGCTGGTGTTGAGACAGGTCCAGGAGGGAGATTTGGTTGATGCACCCGTCCCCAGGAGGGGGGTTTGGTGTAAAGAACACAACTCCAAGGGTGAGTTGGGACTTGCAGAGTCCGGTGAACACTGAACACAGCTGAGCCAAAAGATGTGAACCCCCCTTTTTCCCATTTGGGTGTGGGTTCCATAAAGAGCTGCCCAAGCTTCTGTCATCCTCCCATCA
Organism: Oriolus oriolus; assembly: GCA_013400235.1. NCBI lineage: Eukaryota > Metazoa > Chordata > Aves > Passeriformes > Corvidae > Oriolus > Oriolus oriolus. The sequence goes on from VXBT01003995.1 coordinate 1,015,238, forward strand.
GCAAATTTGCTGCTGCCTGTGCTGGTCAGCGCTGACTCAGTAATGACTGTCAGTGTCACGCTGGCTGTGGTGACACGGGGATGTGCAGCTGCACTGGACAGACACAATCAAAGGGTTCTTTGGAGCAATAACTGGCACCAGCCACTTCAGTCACCTCTGCAGGATCAAGAGCAAGGCGTGACAAAAAAAGAGGCCGGAGGATACGAGCACAGTTGTTTATAAACCAAAGCCTTTACTATTCGCCGTGAGTGATCAGCAAATCTTCGACTGAAAACTGCTTCCGTCAAAGTTCAGCTTTATTAAAAGAGGGGATTTATCTTCAGCAGGATTTTCCTGCTCCAGGCTCAAGGGGAGAAATGAAAGATAAACATTGCTCTGACAGGCAGAGTCCAGGGAGGGGAGTCTGGTCAGTGCAGCTGAATTGCTGCAGGCTTTTTGTCCCTGCTGGTGGGGAGCAGAGAGATCCGGATGCGGGGCTGCGGGAGCACTGCTCGGAGAGAGGAAGCTCTGCATGGGGAGCCACTGAACATAAGAAAATGCCACATCTCGGGGCTGTTTTTGTCAGGCTGACAAATGCAGCCTTTTTGCCCCCATTAGCTGCAGCTGCAGGATGCTCTGGGCACAGCTGAGGCCGGTGGCTGCTGTACCCTCCTCCTCTCAGTGAGCTGCAAACTCCCACCCCACGGTGGGCAGGTGAGAGCAGGTTGTGCATCTTCGGCCCAAGGTACAGAAATTTGTGTTTGTAGCTCCTGGGCAGAGACACAGCAAGTGCATTCATCTTTGTAAGAGATGCACCTGGGCTTGGAAGCAGGACTGTTGCTTAGCCCTGTCAAGAGTTGCAGGAGAGTTCCTGTACCCTGAGCTAGAGTTAGAAACAGGAATATCTCTCAGTTTGCAAAAACAGGGCCAGGAGCCTGTGTATGTGCGGTGTGGGGCCTTGGAAAGGAAAGATGGGGGGTGGTGTTGGGGTAAGGAATTGGACCTGACAGGTTTTCGTCACAGCCACCAATTAGGGGGTGGATTTTTCTGCTGAAGTGCAGAAAAGGGGCTGGGATTGCTGTGCCCTCCTCTGAGCAGAGAGGGTGGATGTGTGTTGTACCTGTCAGCATCAGGGGAGATTTGACTGCTGAGAAAGGGCCCTGCACTGTACCCCAAATAGCTGGGGTGGGAGATGGGGAAGAGAGAGGTTCTCTCCTAGGGGGAAGGATCAGCTTTTCTCTTTCAGGGTTCAGGCTGGTGAGCTGTGGGCTGAGGCAAATTTCTCTAGTGGGAGAAATAGCAGGAAGTATGTTGTTTTATCACTTTCCAAAGAGATCTCTGTTCCCCCCACCCCTTCCTAAGCTATTCAGAAATATCTCCCCATCGGGAGCATAGAGCTGAAAAAAGATAGGAGAGTATCTGACAGACCTGCTGGGATTCAGGGTGGGCTTTCAAGGCTTTTCTTAGATATTGGGAAAAGGTTGAATGCAAGCACTGATTGTTATCACTTGATTCTCCTAATCTTCATGTTGCCAGTGGCTTTGGGGCTGTTCTCTGCACTGACACTTTGAATTAACTCAGCACTGCAGGGAAGGAGACTGTAGGAATATTTGTCTCCCAGAGGAGTGGTGAGATGTTTACTCATGTCTGGCAGTTGTGGTGGTGGCACTTGAGTTGAAGGTATCACCTCTGTCCACTCCTTGAGGTGTCACAGCTCTGCTGCTCAGCTGAGATCCAAACACGTCTCCAGAACCTCACACATCAATTGTGCATTTGAAAGAAGCAAGTAGTGTGACAGAGGCATTTCATGGTGAAGGAAAGAAACTCTTCCAGTCCCTGTGATAGTGCTCAGAGAGGCAGTTCCATTACTCCTAGAAAGATGCCAGTGCAAAGATCTGTTCAAGTTGCTTCGTGTAGCAGGGTTGGAGCACGGCAGCAGGACATAACTTCTGTGCTGGAACACTAGAAAACCTGTGAATTACTGATTTAGATCAAAGTCCACTTTGAAAAGAGGATTTAAGCATTTTTAAAATGTTACTCTGTGCTATGTGCTGTTTTCTCTTCCAAGGGAAGCTGTCTGCTCTGCATTATGTATTAGGCTCTTGAAAGCACAACTAGTTATGTAATTATTAGAATTATATTTGCATTCCCAACTAGGCTGTGTATAACTAGTATGGTAATACATGCTAATTAAATACCAATTAATCATTTTAAAAAATGAGTTCTGAATCTATACAGCTATCACAGATGTAGTAAATACTCATTGCTTGTGAAGAACAAATCAGGTGTGTTTTAATATGCAGCCCTAGTCCTATATAAACACATTGTGCCAATTATTTGGAACAGATTTAATGCAGTTTTTATTCATATTGCACAGCTACTGCTGACTGAGTGACAATCACTGTAATGTATTTGACTGCTTTTATATTAGTTCACATTAATGCTTCCAGCTGTTGGGATGAGTTGTGTTCCAACCACCAGAAAATGCCCAAATTTAATAAGTTTTACCCTGCAAAGTGGAGGGTTTTACTCATTCTTAATCCAGCCAGGCAATCCAGGTAGGCTGATGAAAAAAATTGTCTGTCTTTGTATAGTTGGAGGCTGTTTGGCTCTGGCAGGGTATCTTCCATCACTTTATCTGCAGGCTTCACAAACTCTGCGGAAAAGAACTGAAGTTCCCACGAAGCTGAGAGCATTTGATGGTTCTGATTTAAGAAACATTCGGAGTTTCTGCTGCCAGAGGGAAAGTTTAGAGTTCTTCTGCTGCAAGTGGAGAGTTGTGTTCTAGACCTGGGGGGGATAAACCCAAGCTAAATGAGCTGAACATGATGGCTGCTGCCTGCTGAAACCTGGGAATGAGCCGAGCCGAGGGAAAGGCTGGCAGTGGGCAGCCAAGCAGGGCACTGAAACCAAGGAGTCCCTGGGCACCCTTGCAGTGAGAGTGCAGCAGTGGCTGTGCTTGCTGAGGACTGAGGGCACTCAACACTTCCCCTGAGACCTGGGGTTTGGCTTGCAGGGGTGTTTTCCAGACTTTTGCCATGCTGGGAGTTTGATTTTTTTTCATTGTGTTTTGCCTTTGAGGCCATTTTCTTCCTGAAGAACCAGGGTGATTAAAGAGTCGCTTTGGCCAGGCAGGATCTGGGCAAGATTCCCGGTGATGTGGGAGGTGCATCCCTGTTCCTGCACCTCCCCACTTGTGCTGGGCTCCACCACTTCAGTCACCTGGGTCATACCCTCCAGGCAGGGTTTGCCTGCATTGAGGCCAGGCCAGGACTAAGGCTGGGGCACCCACCTGGAAATTTCCCCAAATGACCCCACCTCACCCTGCAGCGCTGGGCTCTGGGTGCTCCTCTGGTGTCCCCAGTGGAAAGGAGGGCAAAGCCAACTGAGGGTGCAGTATTCACGCATGGGCAGGGACTCCGCAACATCATGGTAAAGGTGCAAGAAGAAAAAAGCTTTATTGCGTATCCGAAATTCCCTTAAATACCAATGGAAAAAGAGGAAATCACCTCATATAAACAGGAAAACAGTTCACCTCAGTGTTCCCCAATCACCTGGAATATTTCCTAGACACTGCCTATTATGGTAAAAGGTAAACAATACCTTACAAGGTCACAAACTACAATTATCACATCTCATAGGGCTGACACTGTCCAGAAACCCACAATGCTCTCTCAGCCCATCCCCGGTGACCTGGCTGTAATCCCAGGGTCACCTCCGGGTCTGAGAACGAGGCTCTTTCTGCAGCCAACAAGGCCTAATCTCCCTTCCAACACACAGTGTAGCCCAACAGAGGGGACCAGGGCACGTGGAGGAAGAGCAGGAGGGATGAGGACATGATTAAGAACTGGAATGCTGTGCAATTAGGAGTGGGGTAACAAGGTCTGGGGTAGCACTGGTGCCAACCCCAACAATTCCCAAATTGTTGGAAGGTCTGTGGCTCCTGAGGCACGTTCACCTCCAGTAGTGAAAGTCTGTTTTACACGAATTCTAAGAGTCCCCAGGTCAAAAGTTTGGCAGTGACAGAATTAAGGGTTTGCCTGCAGCCTCTGCTGTGTGGATGAACATTTCTTCAGTACTTCTTTCAGGTACTTCAGGTGGTTTCTAAGCTCTGATGTATTTGCTGTCACTAGAAATGTCTCCAAACTCCATACAGCCCAGAACTGAGCTGACCTTATGAAGAATACATACATTTTTAAAAATTTGCTACCTTTTAAAAGTATCTGTAGCTTCCCTTGGCTACTTGTTGCATCACTTAAGGGTTCCAGCATCAGGATGGTTTCCTGATTTTCTTCTTAGTTTGTTCCTCCTCACTTTTAGGAATCAGGCTCACTGATTTTCAGGGTCTTTACCTCTAATTTCTGGAGCTGGCAACACCTTAAATGGATTATACCAGCTCATTTGGCTTCATTCAGAAACCAATCAACCCAAATTATCTTCAGTGCTATGTAATGAAACTAAGTTCAAGCACTTCTCTCAAAGTGTTTTCCTGAGGCGCTTCTCTGAGCTCAAGCTGTGCTGCATTTACAGGACAATTTAGGTCTGAAGCTCACTTGAGACTTCATCAGCAAGGTAAGAGAGCATTAGTAATTATTCTAATTTTTCAAGTCAAGATATTTCTTTGGCAGAATGGCTCTGTGCTTCCTTTAAAGTTACTGCATCTTGGGTTTTTCTCCTTAATAACTAGGCATAGGAAGAGTAGATATTTCGTTTTATGTCATTTGCTCTCTTGATGATGTTTTTTCTCAACAGAGAAATACAAATTTGCTATTCCTAAGAGCAAGATTTTTCTTTTTTGCTGTGTATTAGCAAGAAAAAATGCCATTTTACTAAAAGCTTAATTTAGGCAGCCCTGGACAAAACCCAGTCTGGGTGGTAGAATCAGGAGCAGAAACAGGTGTGCTCTTCACCTAAGTAATACATGTATAAAAATGATGGGGGAGTTAAAATTGTTGACTGCAGTAGGTGCCAAACATAGTTCTGCATCCTCTGTAGGTTTTTGTTTTAGAGAGCTCAGTCTGGCTGCTTGCACTGTGCCAGGCTCAGGAAATGGGGCGGTGATGATGGGAGAAATAGATATTTACAGGTGTGGAGCAGGCAGGTCTGTCCCTGACAGCAGCGGTGGGTGAGGGAAGGACAGGCCTGGCATGTGCCTGGGTTGGTTCTGGCAGCTCCTGACCCGAATGGGTCACTGCTGGTCACTCTGGCAGCCTAGCTGTGGGTGGATTGGCAGAACTGATGTGGAGCCTTTGCCCTTTGAGTCCCTCGCTGGTTTGTGAACCCAGCTGACTTTAACCCTGAGCTAATTCCTGTCCCAGGAGTGCAGGCGGGTGGTGAATGTCAAACCAGATCCCAAAGAACAACAAAGCCCACCCTAAAACACTAAAGTTGAAACTAATGGAGCTGCCTGGGCTTGAGCTCACCGCAGAGAACAATGCTGGAGCAAATTTCTGAGTATGGGGAATGTACTTACGCTGTTTCTTTTCAAAAGATAAATGGATGATGTTAAGTGTCATCACAGGCTTCTCTCATTAGGCTAAATTCACTCAGGAGTGCTTTTGTATTCAGAAGAACATTATGTGGAATAAAAAGTGCTCAGCCACAAAGCAACCTATAAAAAGGTTAATGATTTTAGGCCAAAGTTACATATAAGCAGTGATAATGTTACAACTTGTGTTATTCCATTTTTTTCTGTGGCAGTGCACATCTGTTTCTTTCATTTCAGTGCAGGTTTTGGTCTCATAGAAGAGCTCTGAGTGTGGGAGCAGGGTACTTCACTGAGCTTTTGTGCTGGGCATTTCAAAGGCCTGCAGCCTGGTACCGGGACTGGGGCATTTCAGGTTTTGCTGTCTAGCTTTAAGGAATAACGAGCATCAATGGCATTAATGGGTACTTCTCAAAAATTAGAAAAACCCAAGCGATCCCGATTCTTCCCTTTGCAGAAGTCTGGGTTCAAAACACCTCCCACTGCTTTTTTAGTCGCTGTGTCTCAATGGAGGTGATGATAACTTGGACAAGGAGCAAACCAACTCCTAATATCGGATATTAGGAAGAAATCCTTCCTTGGCACAGGTTGCCCAGAGCAGCTGTGGCTGCCCCATCCCTGGAAGCACCCAAGGCCGGGTTGGACAGGGCTTGGAGCACCCTGGGCTAGCAGAAGGTGTCCCTGCCCATGGCAGGGGTGGAATGAGATGAGCTTTAATGTTCCTTCCAACCCAAACCATTTTGTGACCCTGTGATAAGAAGGGTAGGTTGTTACAACAGCCTCCAGGCCTGATGGGCTGAGGGGAAGGATAAAATCAGAGAAAACTCTGCATTAATTCTGTCCAGCAGCCTCACTCGTAGGGATTTGTATCATGTGCAGTTTGTATTGAGGGAACTGAGGCAGAAGAAAGACCCAACTGTCCCAGCTGTAAATAATAAAAAAATTGGGCTGGAGATCAGCCTCCAAATGTGGCTCCTGTCACTCCATGTGACACGAGCCCTGTGCTGAGCATGTTTCATGCTGCCCATTGAGAGGAGTTATTTCAGGACAGCTGGTTCCACCAGCAGGGCTCTGATGCTCATTCAAGGCTCCCTTCAAAAGGTGGTGTGGTGGAGCTGGGTGATGGGTGGGCCAGGAACAAGGCTGGGGCTGCTCTGGTGTCGGTGGCTTTTTCCGGAGTAGGGAGGAAGAGCTTGTCGAGAATAAATTCGACGCAGTTGAACAAAGTGTTCCCCAGAAATGTGTTCCACAGCCAGAATAGCAGCAGCCTTTCTGCCAATTAAGGGCCCTGCTGCAGGAACACTTCGGCAAGGGGAAAAAATACAGCCAAATTTGTGCTAAGCAGCCTGATGGTGGGTGGCTGGATTATGCAATGTTACTGGTACTCAAAATCCCTTCTCTGTTGCAAAGAATCTCTGAATGAAATGAAGTGGTAGAGCAGATAGCTCTTTATTTTGTTTTCTTTTCTTCCCTTCCACTCCCTTGCAAAAACTGTGCAAACACCTCCATTCAAGTTCTTTAAACTTGAGATGACCGGGAGGACAGAGGTTGTAATGAAACCTTCATCAGGAACCCAAGATCATGGTTAGAAAATGAGCTCTTGCATTGTCAGAAGTTCTTGGATTTGTTGAAGCTTGGTCCTGGAAGGGATAAGCCAAAAAGCAATCCTGAGAAAAAGAGGAAAAATACGATATCCTTTCCCTTCAGCATGCACTTTTGTGAGTGTAGTCATTTCTGGGAGAGGTATCAGGAGTTACAGCTGCTCTCAGCACTGCCAGGTGGGATGAGTGAATGGCAGAGTCACCATCATCTAGAAACTGGTGTGGTTTTGCCTTGGAAAGAGTGATCAGGGCTCAACACTTGTGCTCAACTGCATCTATTGATTTGCTGTGTATGAACAAGAATTGTGCCTAATTACCTGGCTGGCAAACTAAGGAAATATGGCTGATTTACTCTCACTGGGAGTAATTTTGGCCTCACCAGGTTGCACTTTAATATTAGTTAAGGTGTATTTAAGAACACATCTGTCTTGTCCCTCTTACAATCTTACTCTAGGAACGAGGGAGGGCTGAGCTTGGGCTGCAGGTGCCACAAAGGTGTCAGAGCTGAAAGGGAAAGGTTGTTGCTTGTACTGATGCCTTTTCCTGGTCTTAAAATCAAGAGCCAAACACGGTTAAAAGGGAAAAAGGGTTTTATCTCGGTGTTTATTGAAGGATCCTCAGGCACACTGAAATGCACATTGAAACGCACCCCGAAATGCCCCCCGAAGGAATGGCCCCCCCCAATGTGATGTGTGTGCAATTACAGGCCTTGCTAATTAGCACATCTATCAAAGATTGCCCAGGGAGGGACTCCAGCGAGACCCCTCAGCGAGGAACCTTCCCCTGGCTGGGCCTGGCTTTGTTTACAGAATGTGCTCTGGAGAGGCCCTCGGGGTCTGGGGTTTCCAGGGTGTTTGGGCTCTTGGCTTAACGGGATATTGGGTCTGAGGGAAGTGATCAAACTTAAAGAATTATAACTGTGTGGGCTAAAAGCACTGAGAATACATAAAAGTGCTATAAAAGAGTGTATAAAAGGGGTATAAAAGAAAAAGCAAAAAATCATCATGGCATCAGTAGGAGGTGTTATTTTAACACAAGGCCATCAGTCTTTAACCTCCCTGTCTTGGAAGAACCCTTGGCAATCAACTCCCAGGTATTAAATCAGGCTGTGAACTCCCATAGGTCCCTCCAACAAGGCCTTAGGGGATCTGTCACAAGGGGTCTATTGGGAAGAGCCAGACAACCCAGTAAAAGCCAAAATATTATTGGGAGAGAAGGATTAGAAAGCAGAAGAAATGATGGCCATAAGTGTGAAGGCGACACTTCCTCTCAGGGATATGGCTTGCTGCCTCCGTAACTCTCTGTGTTTTCCTATTCCTCCCTGCCACAACTGTCTCCCCTTCTGGAGCCCAAAATCCCTTCTCAGATTCTGGGATTCTCTAGGTCTCTCACATGTCTGTCTCCTCATGACACTGCTGTGAATACAACGGGGTACCTGCTTGCTTTTCTCCAGTTTTCTTCCCTCACAGCCGTTGCTGAACAGAAATGATGTATTTATGTGACGCAGGGCTCGGGGAGCAGCTCCCAGGGTGTTCCTGCAGTGCAGATGTGCTCTGCCCTGTGTCCAACCCTGGCATGATGGTGGTGGCAGAGCTGGTGGGACCCTTCCAGGGGATGGGAAATGGTTGTGAAGGTGATGTGGTGGCAGGAAATGATTTTGAAGCTGGTTTGGTGGTAGTACATGAAATGCCACTTGAGTGCTGTGTCCGTTGCATTTTCAAACAGCAGAACAGGTGAATAAACCAACACAGTGCAGCTGATTATGGGATATCTGCATTGTCCAATACAGGTAAAAAACCACTGCCCGTGGTGCTCCTCAGGCACAGCTGCTGGTCTCTGGCAGCCTTAACTGAGCAAGAAAGTGGTTTTAATTAGTCTGCAGACAGGTCTTCAGTGAAATGGATTTTAACTTTTGAAAATCAATCGGTAGAACCAATCCACAGTAAAGGCTTTTACTGATTAAATATCACTTCAACCTCCTTTGAGGACAAAATATTTACCTCTTTAACAGCTCAAACTCTTAAGGAGAGACCTCCAGGGGTCAGAAAAAAGGGGGAGGAACATCTTCATTTTCTTGGTGTTTGAAGGGATAATCCTGTCCTACCTCCTTTGCTCCTGGCTCTCCAGAGTATATTCTGATAAAAAGTTCAGCCTTCCAGATCTTTCCAGATTTGTGCAGATCATTAGAAAGAACATTAACTGGTGCTTTTTTTCATGCTTTGTGGGTTGCTGGAGTGATGTTTCCAAGCAGCTGTAGGCACAGAGGAGTTGGGGGTTTTCGTGGCAGTGTGAGAAGTGTCTCATCTCAATGTGCTGCCTTTTGATATACGAGCACGAGTATTTCTTCTTCTGCAATGACGTTCTTTATTTTGCAGAAAACAATACTGAGAGAGAGAAAACAGGAGATTTTTCTCCAGGGCCGTGTCACCAAAGGCCAGACTAGAGCCTGTCCTTACCTTGCTGTCCCTGCCCCACGGTGCAATTTGGAGACCTTGTCACCACGATGAAGGACTGCCAGGCGTTGCGTGATGCACAAAACCAGGACCTAAAAGCCTCTTTTGGACATGGTCTTGTTTCCATCCTGAAATGTAAAAGCAAGGAAAGCCTCCTAGCAGCACAGATAGGGAATTACCTGCTTTAGCAGAGCAGAAAGCTTTCCTGGGGGGCTGGCCACAAACTTCCAGCTTCTGGGTGGTGCAAAAAGCTTCATGCAAGCCCATGTTGCAGCCAAAACTGAAGGTAGAGCTCAAGCCAGATGTTCTACCTGTCATATACTGTAAAAAGAGAGCGATAAAATGCAGTTTGTGACATCACCCTTTGGGATTTTACTTTACCTTTCAGCGTGATAAATCTAAGCACTTCTCTCGGGGTTACCGCGTTGCTCTTGAAAGCAGAGAATCTGAACAATTTCTTTAATTGAAATGTAAGTTTGTGCCACTTCACATGTTGGTAGGCAAGTTGTGGGCTTGGAACAGGGCCATGTGTTTGCACCAGCAGGAAATTAAATTGCCAGCTACGGGCTGATACTCTGTGCTGGTGACTCAAACTGTGATGACAATTGAAGCTGTGTTTCAGAAACAAAATGTTAGTGCTGATTATGTTTTTCCTTGTCAGCAAAAGAGTGTGGCAGTTGCTAAGAAATGTGGTCCATTAAGGTTATAGGTTTCTCAGGATTTTTTTTGAGAAACACAATGCAATTTTTTGTGGATAAAAGCCTGTGTTAATTATTTTGAAGGTCTGCAGAGAGCTCTTCACTATTATTGCACACAGATAGATGAGCTGATACCTTACCTGGTCACCACCACTGATGCAGCTGAGAGTGTCATGATCTTAAATTTGCTTACAATTATTTTTATTATTATTTTTTAAAATTCCCTGTCCTTTCCATCTGTGTGCAACTATGTATTTGCTGGTCTTAGAATTCAAACAGGTATTTTGGAACTGGATGGTTGGTGTTATGTTTCCGGACATCGGGGTCAAGGAATGTTACGTGATCATCAAAGTGGGGTGATGGAAGAGGAATGCTTATTTTTAACCTTTTTTTTCTAGGAACTGTCACAGGAATTGGTAAAGACAACAAAGATTTGCTTGATTTCTTGTTTTACTTACTTCTGCTTTTATTACATCAAGGGATGTAATGAGAGAATCAGAGAAAGACGTGCTGGTGACAGGAGCTACAGCCACTGCAGGAGCGGGATGCAGGATGGATGTGCTGAGGTTTGGTGGGGTGGCTCTGTAGGAAACCTTGAGGGGGGATAAAGAGGTCATGCCAGGAGCTCTCTGGCTTTACCAGGAGTGAGGTGGGTGGGTGTGAGTGTGCCTGGGAGCTGGAAGAGCAGAGAATGTCGGGACCAGCCAAAAGCGAACAAACTCTGCCCGTGCCTGTGGCTGCGGTGGCAAAAGGGATTTGTGAGCCTGAGGGGTTGGATTTGGCCCCCTGGGATGAGCCATCACTCGCTGCCACGTGCTGGCTCTGCAGGAGGAGACTTCGAGCATTTAGAGCAGCAGTGGGGAAGCTTTTCTGGCACAGAGGAGGCCAAGAACTGAACGTCAGGCTTTGGGCTGGGGTGGGCCAGGTCTGGCTGCTGCGGGCATAAGGAGGGCTTGGGGCAAGGGGGCCCTCCAGGGAGAGCAGGGTGGTTTGTGCTCACGAGTCCTTCGTCAGGATGTGCTGCAGCATGGAATTCCCTGCAGGAATGACCGCAGTGACACATGTAATCCTCACTGTTTATTCGCATCTTTTATTTAATTTAATTTGATCCCACACTGCTTGTAGCGGGAATACTGCAAAGCATAACAAACATAATACACCAACACACTGATAATCCCTTAAATCCCATTCTCTCTCTGACCTTGTGGACTGTTTTTTATGAACATGTTCTTTTTTAAGAGCTGAAAGAGTCAAACCGACTTCTTGCATTCCTGTGCCAGGCAGCGAAATTCCTGGGAAATGGGTTAAACTGTCTCTGCACTGATCAGATAAAGTGTGAATAAAGACAGAAATTACACTGCAACAGCATTGTTTTTAACATGATTTTTATTAAGTGGAGGAGCAGATTTAACAGTTTGGTTCTCATGAGAAATCTTGGTTAGTTTATTTTCAATTCACACTTCAGGCTTGCCTGGATTAGCCTTTCTGCTGTGTAGCAGCTTTCATCACAGTGACAGGATCAATAAGGGAAGGAAGTTTGGTATTTGCCACTGCTTGTCTGTGTGCATCAATGCCCAAACGTAAAGGAAAAAACTGTCTAGAGATTTTTGCATTCTTGTTTCTAGATGTCAAATTCGAAAGCTTTTGAAAATAGTTTTAAAAATTCACCAAACAGTCTGTTTTCCCTGAGGAAATGTTTCCTCAGAAAAATAAAAGTATTTTTGCAGGAACACAGATTTCCACCTGAGCTTTCTATGGAGATTCTTCTGAGGAAGTAGTTGGGACAATATCATTTTTATCTGATGAAATTTCTTTATCACTATCGAGAAATAATGATATTGAGACCAAAATTTCAAAAGAAATCTTTCCTTGGGAAAACGTAAAGAAAAAATCCAATCTTTTAATCTGCTGCCCTCTCAGGAGAACCAGCAGAAGTTTGACTATGTCTGAAAGTCTGAATTTTTTGCTGGTCCAAATTTAAAGGGCAAATTTCACCAGAAAAACGTGCAGCAGTGACATTTGAAGTTTCCTTGTTAAAACAGGCATTTCAGATTAGTCATCAAAAATCGAAAGCAAACTGTGTGGATTGTCAGCAATACCTGCTGGTGGGAGCCCGCTGCTTGCCACATCTTTACACTGTCACTCAAGTATTAGTGAGTGTCTGTGCTGTGTTTTTGTGGGATACCATTAAGACAAGATCCTCTCTCTGGCCATAGAATTACAAATACCGAAGGCAATAAGCACCTATTTAGCTGAAAGTCTGCTTTTCTGAGGGATTTGAGGTCTGTGCACAGAGCCAGTGGAATTTGCCATCTTCGGGCCAGCTTTGCTTTTCACCCAGAGGACGCTGTGGTGCCCTTTGCCCACTGCAGAGCTGTCTGTTCCCTGCTCCTTTTGTTCCTGCAGAGAGCACATTATTTTGCTTTAAATTCAGCTGCTTTTCTCTCCTCCTCTGGTTTTGGACAACTGCTCGGGGAGCAAAACGTGTTTTAAAAATTAATTCATTCTGGAAGGATCTTGCAGGGAAGCCAGCAGGAGTTACCTGGCTCAGCACTTTGCTCCTGCAGTAAAATTCACTCCAGAACTGGAGGAAAAGTGCTCCATCCCTTTGTGCAGATTCTCTGTGCGCTGCTGTGCTGCAAGAGCTTCTCTCCTGGAGAGCTCCAGTTCAGGCTCTGGGTGCAGACCAGCGAGCCTGGTTTGGGGTAGGACAGACCCAAGCAGGAGCACTGGGGTGTGGGAATGTAAAGTGCCCTGAACTCCCTTTGCAAATTCCTCATCCCAAGACAACACAAATTTTATTTTTTTTTGCAGCAAGTCGTGATTCCCCTCAGCTCCCCCTGCTGCTGCTGACACTGATGCCTATCATGGTTGCTGTATAAATGTTCATTTAATCATAATGAGGCAGCAAACTCCCACGTTTCCCTGGTGCCTGAGCTGCTTTCAGTGTAATTTTTGTTCTTATGACGTTTTAGTATAAAAATATCTTACTAGAGGGTATGGAGAGGTACCAACAAATTTTTATTTTTTTTTTTGTTCTTTTAAGTTTACAGATGATCCAGCACAGCCTGTTGCTGACAGTCCCACTATGACTAAATACAAACTTAAATTTACAGCTGGAATGCAGGCATGCTGGGGGGAAAGACGTTCCGGTGAGAAGTGTTGCGAAATAGAAATTTGTGTGTTCTGGAAGGAGCTTAGAGATTCTGATTCATTTAAAAAAAAAAAAAATTAAAATAAATAAATAAGAAATTATAAAAGAATTTCCTCTGGCAGCAGATGCTCCCAGCTGCTGGCACGGGCAGGAAGCAGCACACCCAGGACAGATGAGTTGTTACCACAGTTTTCACTTTCTCTGCCTGAAGCTCTCCAGACTTGCAGCCCACAAAGAAAAGAACCAGAATGTTCAATATCCAAGTGTTCTGACCATTAATTGTGAATCTCCTCCTTGAAACAACACATTCTCACAAGGGCCAGAAAAAATGGTACATTTTAGTCTTTTTTCACAAGAAAATTAACCCCTTCTGATCATTTGCTCTGCACATATCAGCCTTTCTGACAGTTCCCCTGGTTAATTTGGAGTGCCTTGGGCACATTCAGCTAAAGCAAACAAAGATTTCAGAAATTCCAGGTTTGTAAATAGAAACAGCAGTCGAGGAAAACCTAGTTATAGGATCTGTGGAGGGGAAAAAGGTGTGAGTGCAGGATTTCAGTGGTCTTGTGGGTATCTACAAAGGCTGGAGGTGTTAGGAATTCCCCCAGCTGTGGGAAAACTTCAGGAGGAGTTTGCTGCAGCAGAAGGCACGAAAGGTACGGACTCACTCCCCTTTGGGTTCTGTGGTGTGGGGTAAAGGAGAACCCTGACCCAGGAGCTGCAGATTCTGTGATTTATAACTTCTGACAACATTTTAAATAATTGTTTCCTCTAACAGTATAGTTTCTTTTTTTTTTTTTTTTTTTTTTTTTTTTTTTTTTTGCTTAGATTTTTTCTGCTGAATTTAGGACACTGCATTTCTTCCTCGGCCCTTCTCTCGTGCTGCTCCCAGTGCCTGTCCAGCTCAATAACTGCATTTCTTCCCATGCCATTTTTTGCATCTGCTGCATCAGCCTGCTCCTGAGTTTGAAATCAGAGAAATGAAACCATATACACGTGATGAGGACTTGCTCCAGCTCCTGGTGATGCTCCAAACCATTTGCCCATGTGTTTTCCCACAGCTCAAAGGATGTGCACTCAGAGATGCACAGGACAGTGTCAGCTTTCCCTCTGTCACTGATGAGAGCTGATTTGAGCTGTGTTATCTCTGCCTCTAGCCTCCAATTCTCTGGAGGCTCTGACTCTTGTATGAGAGGAAAGAAAAACTACTAGAATGAATCAAATCAAGAAGATTGAAAACTTTATTCATAAAGTTCATGCTTTTTTCTTGATTTGCTGCTGTAGGATCTTGAGGAAATCATGGCAAGCTGATACTGCTCTTGTATCCATCAAAAGGAAAAAATCACTTCAATCAAAGACCATCAGAGAGGGGCAGATGTGGGCACAGGCACTGTTTTCTCCTCACTGGCTTTTGGCTGCTTCACACCAGGGCAGCCCCTTCCCCAGTTTAATTCCACAGGTGGGGGTAGGAAATATTTCCACATTCTTTGTTAAAAACCTGCTGCCTTGTGGTTTCACTCGGTGAATTGCAGGGAACAGTGAAGGGCTGGGCAAGGTAGGGTTTTGTGGAAAACCGCTTTTCCCACTGACAGGGAGTTATCCATCTATATCCTTCATCTGGCAGCTTTGAAATGTGAGAGCACGTAGCCCTTCCTGGAAAAAGAACTACTGAGTGTCCTTTTAGCTCAGAAATGAATGTGAGGTTCATTCCAGCGGGTGCTGGGTTATCTGAGCAGCAGCCTGCTCTCTGAGAGGTGTTTTCTTGTCTGGGTGGCTTTCCCCTGCTGTCAGGCTGTCCCAAAAGATCTGTCTCTCATCACCTGCACAAGCACATCACAGCAATTTCCTCCCTGCAGGTGCTGGGTGGGCAGCAGCAGTCGGGGGTGGCTTCCTGGCACTTCTGCTCAGGGCTCTATAATGGGATTTTCACAATAAATTTCCTCTCTGTGCTGCTCCTTAGGGAATATTATGCCTTCCTGCAGATGTGCAGGCTTGTGAGATGTGGCGAGGAACTCTCAGGTGCTGCATCTACAACCTGGAAAAACCATGTGAGTGTTCTCTTATTGCCTTTGCAAAACACCCTCTGGTCTTAAGAAACATGAATTTTATTCTAAACAGGACAGAAATGATCAGCAAAGTTCATATTGGTGCTGGCTCACAAGCAAGGAGCTCAATTTGCTCATCTTTTGAAGTCCAGTGATATTTCTGAGGTCTTCAGTGGAAAAGCTGGGACACTGAAATATTGTGGCGACATCAGTAAGTCTTTTATTTCCTAATTGAGCTCTTAATCAAAGAAAAACGAGGACGTTTCAATTCACTTCTCACTCCCTCAGCAAACAAGGACACTAACTGCCAGGAAAACGTTGCAGTGATTGTGTTGTGTGGGTCCTCTTAAAAGAGGCAAGTGCTTTGAATGGAATTGTGGTAATGATGTGATCATTGTCTGGGCTGGCTTAATGAGTTTAGCGGCTGCTGCGATATTAAATGCTTCGCACTTAAGAAAAACACCTCCTGTTCCACTCCAGAAAGATCAGAGAGAGCTGCTGGTGCTGGATACATCACATGGGGCTCTATCCTCTGCCAAAATAACTGCTGCTTTGGACACCGTGGTCCTCTGTGGATTTGGCAGCTCTGGTGCTTCAACATAAACACAGGAATAGGCTCTTGGAGGATGTACTTTGAATGGATGAATAAATTACCTGAACGTTTGATACAGCAGAGAGGGGGAGGAAGAGGTTGGAGGGTGCTTCATGCACGTGTATGGAAAAGTGAGATGAGAGTGCCAGGGAAAAGAGGGTTCTGTGTCAGTTTTACATAATGAATCTGGGAATTCGGGTGTGGTGGAGACAAAAACAGGGTGCAAGGTGTCAGGAAGAAGGGAGAAGGTTCTGTAAAGCCTGGTCCCTGTCTGGTTTGATTAAACCATCCCCAGTTGCTCCGTCACAGGGTGTCCCAAGGACTCTTCCCTCAGTGGTGCTGGTTTTCCTCCTCCGGGCAGTGCTGCCCTGGGGATTGGGAGCTCTGGGAATATCTTCCTGGTGTCTTGCACAGGTCAGGGAGGGGCAAAAGGCAGGTGGGGATGGACAAAAGCTGCGTGGCTTTGCTGGGGAGCTCTTCTTGACCAGTCCCAGTCCAATGGTGCCTCACAGGGTCTGCTGAAAATTCCAGGCAAGGGACAGCAACGCATCCGTGCAGGGGAGCCCAATTTTAATGGAGTTTTTTGTTTGAAAACAAAGCAATTATGTAACTTAGACTGTGGAAAAGCTCTTTCTTTTTGCGCTGGATAATTTTAAACTAAAATGGAGGGACCTCTCAGTCACATGAGTTGTGACCACGGGGCTCAGCTGTGTGATTGTCCTGCAGGGTGAGGTGTCTCCCATCGTCTGACCCTGTTTTGAGCAGGACCATTTGGTTCGTGTTCCTGACTGCCTGGGACTTCTCTTCAGCGCTGATTTTCACTTTTAAAGTGCACAATGTAAATGCTCCCACCCTTGATCATTTTG
The DNA here is from genome assembly GCA_013400235.1 of Oriolus oriolus. Lineage (NCBI taxonomy): Eukaryota > Metazoa > Chordata > Aves > Passeriformes > Corvidae > Oriolus > Oriolus oriolus. Next base: position 1,032,111 of record VXBT01003995.1, read on the forward strand.
GTGTAAATAAGCCAGGTCAGGACTGAGGATGGCATCCTTGGGAATGAACATTTTTGTATGGGAAATCTAAAATTAATTTCCAGGCCGCTGAACTTTAATTAATTTTGCTGCTCAATAACGATGCTTTGTATCTTCTGTTAATTCCTCAAAAAACCTAATTCAAACATCCTTGACTTCTGCTGGGAGATGAGAGTAAATAGGAGCTACTTACAGATTCTGGTATGGTGAGAGAAGAAATGATTTCTCACTCATCATTAGAAACTCATTCACAGTCTCTGAAATATTTTGAATTGAAGAAAATTTTCATAGACTCGCCTAGGGCATTAAAGAGATTTGGAGCATTAATACAGAAATGCTGTGGTGTGCATGACAAAAATGTTGAGGGGTTAAGGAATAAGCAGGAAGTCAAAGATATGCATTAAATCATCCCTCAGTTTGGAGAGTCCCGCGAGCCAGGTGACAGAGCTCTCATTCACAGCATGTGTCCGTCTGGACACAAATTCTCTTCTTCACACCAGAAAAATGTCAGTTTTCATCAGGACCTGCGCAGAGATCCAGGCATGAAAACTGTAACTACTTTGCAGAGTTTTGGCACGTGGGATTTATCGATACGCTCAAGTATTTTTTCTTATCCTAATGTATATTCTTGGCAACGTGGCAGGAGACAAAGGAAATACGTCCCCATTAGTTATGTGGAGCAAATGTTCTGCTTTTTTCATTTAGCCAATTAGGACGCTGTTTGTAAGTACAAAATGTTTGTTCTAGACAAACTGATATATGGAGTTGAGCTGGGGCTGCATTTTCCAGGAACAAACAGTCCCATGGAATGCGTACTCGCTGCTTGGAGCTGGGAGAAATGTCAGATGCAAGGAGATTTTGTGAAGCCTCTCTGGTTTCTCTGTGTGAATATTAATGATGGTGGCTTGCTGTTTTCATTATGAACTCTTGCAGCTATTAAATTACTGGAAAGAAATCCACCACTTCAAAAAGAGGCCTGGATGAGTCATGTTCATTTATAAGAAAGGTAATTTTGATTAGTTTGTGACTCCTTAAAAAAAAAACAACCCTGCACAATTTCATTGTGGTTTTCTTTTAAAAACACACACGTTCTTTTCTTTTTAACATAACGAGAGGGCTTTAATCTAAAGTTTCTGGGGAAGGGGAACCTTGATCCATCCCACTCCTACTAGTTTGATGCCAGTGCCAGCAAGAGAAGCCTGGAGAGGGGTTGCAGGTCAGCAGAGAAAGCCTGAAGAGCAGCAGAAAGGATTTCACAGGATGGGTAAGGTTGGAAGGGGTCACTGAGATCATCTGGTTCAACCTCCCCACGCCCTCTCTGGACAATCTGTTCAGGGCTCGGTCACTGCACAGGGAAGAAGTTCTCCCTCATGTTCAGGTGGAATTTCCTGGGCATCAGTTCCTGCCCATTCCCCTTTGCTCAGCACTAAGGATAAGAACCTGTTTGGGGTTTTTTGTTTGTTTGTTTTGTTTGCTTGTTTGTTTTTGGTTTTTTTTTTCCCCCTGGGTCTTCTCCAGTGTCTGGCAGTGGATTGTCCCTTCTCATCATGGAGGTCCACCCTGCCTTGTTCCTGACCTGTTCCTGCTTTCCCAGACACACTGCAGGTTCCCTTACCAGCTCTACCACTCCAATTACAACCCTCCAACCTCCAGCTGCAGGGAATATCCCAAAGCCACAGGTGTTTTAGTACCTCATTTTTTGTGCTCTTTAGCCAAGACATGATTAAAAATCCTGACTCCTTCTCCTCTCTCCCATCAGCATTAAATGCTGGATTTTGAAACCCTCCAGAGGGATACAAAAAAAGAATGCTTAACTGGTACGAATAAAACAATCTTTTCCAAAGGAAAGCAGCTTGGATAAACCTGCTTTTGGAGTCAGAAATGGTTGAATGCTGACAGTTTCCACCTGGAGTAAATCCTGGTGAGCTCCCTGGCTTGTGTAACACGGGAGGCCAAGGCATATGAGCACAACAGCCTCTCCTCCCTTCCAGTCAGTGAAGGCAGAAGCAGTTTGGGGCCTGTTCTGTGACATTTATAAAGCCTGACACTGTGCTATCTGCTGCTGATCTTGCCTGGAGGGAATTCAAGGATGAGGCGTCCTGGCTTGAGTGAGACCGATTTGTTTTGGTTTTGGATGAATACCAAATAAATTTTCATCGTGACATTTAGCCCTTGGAGATGCTTCCCCAAATGACTGATGTGGGTTTGTAAACACGGAGCTGGGCTGGGCTGGGTGCCACGTGGACCCTGCTGAACCTGGTCCTTGGGCAGCCGAGGGCAGGGGGATGTGGGAGGCACAGCAGGTGCCCCTTGCTCATCCCTGGCTGGGTGATGGCCAAGACAAGGGCTCCAGATCTCTGCTGCTTTTGGTATTATCTCTGTAGAGCATGAGAGTTGTGGGGTGTAGAGGGGAAAAGTGGCTGGAGAGAGGTCAAAGACTGAGCCATTGCAGAGACCAAATACCCTGAAGGTTCAACCCACTGATGTCAAAACCACGGTTCTTGGCCAGTTACGCAGCTACAGGAGCCCTTATTGCATAATTCAGTTTTATTAGGGTACGTTTCATAACCAAAACAGCATTTCAAAGCGCATTGTTTCCAAATTCAGTCCGTCCTAAGAACAAAAAGACTTTGTGGGATGTTTTGGGAGACGCCCTGGGAGCCAGCGGCCAGGAGCTGTTTGCTCAGGAGGAGCTGCAGGTTCGGCCAGCCCGAGGTGCTGCACCAGCTCTGCCTTGTGCTTTCTGCTTGTCTGAATCAACGAAATGACAGAACACCTCAGGGTGGTGAGGGCACATCCTGTGCTTTGCCCTGTAGCAGGTGCTGGGTTGCTGCTGTTTTCAGCCCTTGCTCAACAAAAGAAGCTTCATGCGGATGACAAAGGCAGTGAACAGGAGCATGACACTTGATTTCTTAATTTGGACAGAGCAATGAAGTCGTGTGCCAACATGGCAGGAAATTAGATTTTTATTTCTTTTTTTTTTTTTTTAATAAAATGCACTGGTGCTATGCTAAAATCCCAGGAAATCTTGGAGGTAATGAAGGGGGGAGTGTAAATAATAATGCCCCAAAGCCTGGAAGTTTATGAGGCATTAAAGCAGTGCCTGGAGTGCTTTGGTGCCCTGTAAACTGTTCTGTTACATAAGCATGTCTTCTTATGGCTTAACTCATGGATATAAAATCCCTCCAGGCTGATAACAGGAGATGCTTCAGCCTAGAAAATCTGTTATTTATTTACTTTACAGGTTTGGAGCAGTGAGGAAGCTTAGCTGTATTTAAATCTTTCTGGGCTCAGTGGTTGCTCCACAGCAAAAGTTGTTGTTTTGGCCATAAAGCTGCATCCAGGTTTGCTTCCCACTGAGCTTTCACTCAAATTGTATTTGTAGCCTCAAATTCCTGCAATTCCACTAAGGATTTTTCTACAAATTGTAAAAAAAAAAAAACAACCTGGCATAAAGTTTGTGTGATAAGGGAAGGGTGTCCAGGAATGCTCAGCCCAGATTTGGACCTGGCTAAATCATGGAGTGCCTCGAGGAAGCCGAGCTGGGAAAGGTTTGTGGCAGCTGGCTGTGCTGCCAAATTTGGGTCAGCCTGGACCACATCTTCAGCACCCAGATGGCCTCCCTGCCCCAGTGAAATAATCCCCCAGGCAGTTGCTGCAGCTGCAGCCATGTGTGTGAACAGCGCTCTCCTTCAGCGCGCTTAAAGGGCTAAATCAACGTGATCCCAAGGAGAAAGTAAAGTGATTCTTTCTGGAGCTTCCTCTGTGCTGCTAGGCGTGAAAGCAGCCTTGGACAGTTCAGAAATGTCTTGAAATCATCTTTGTATCAAGCCAGTTCACACATTCTGGCACGCTCTGTGCTGCTGGTGTTGGAGCGGCCGAAGCTCAGCGGTGCCCAGGAGAGGAGTCCCTTGTTTGGGAGGGTGGCATTGTCCCTGACTCCTGGTGACACTGGCTGGCAGGACACCCCCGACCTGCCCCAGCGTGACTGGGGCTGTGGGGAGGTGGAATCCTGCAGTGCTCCACAAAGCTCTGTGTTTGCACCTCAAAGCAAAGAGATTTTAATTCTCAGAGGGCCCCGTGTAAATATATATATATATTTGTTTAAATGTCCCTGTTGCTGCACTGGAAAGAGAGACTGAAGGGCAGATGGTTGTCTACGGAGGAGTTGGTGAAGTTTCTTTGCAGCCAGGGATATTTTCTGCACCTCAGACACCTGATGTCCTGCCTGGATGTGGTGACCTGCAGCGAGGGCCACCCCCAGCCCATCTTTGTCCCTCTTTCCTTCCCAGGACATTGCACGTGGCACTGACTCACCTGAATTCAGGCTGTTGCTGATTTTATTTTTAAAAGCAATCCATATCCCCAAACCCTTCTAACTTTTCAGGGAACTGAGAGCAGGCTGCTCTTGGCTGAACACGAACTTTTGTAAAGTTTGGCTGAAAAGTGCCTGCTCTCAATGCTTTCTTTCAAAAAGTGACCTTGGTTGATAGAAACCAGAAAAAATCAGATATTTTTTCCTTCTAGAGGGATGAAATTTTTCACAGGAAAAGGATACCTGCTGGATCTAAGATTTAAAATTTGGACCAGCACTTGCCCAGTTCTCTGTCTCGATAGCGGCGACTTTGCGAGGCGTGGTCGCTGTCTTGGTGCAATCACTGCAGAGGGAAAACCACAGAGCTTTGGCACCAAACTCTGCCAGCGAAGCTCCAACACTTGCAGTGTCGGCGTCTGCGTCACTGTGAGCGCTCAGGTACCTCGCACTGAAAACGAGGGTGGGAAAAAAAGCCACTTTTGGGGTGTGATTCATCCCGTTCTGAATGGGTCTGATGAAGCCGTGTGTTCTGCAGGTAGTGAAATCCCGTAGCAGTGAAATGTCGTACAGGGCAGCTCAACAATACGAATCTCCCTTTTTGTGCCTCTTCTTTCCCCGTGTTTCAACTTCCCCAGCCACCTGTCAGCTGTTTGATGTCCTTGGATGATGCAGGGTTGGACGTGGAGCACCGAAGCTGCTGCTGGGAGGTTGATGCAGCTCCTGATGCTATTTCTTGTTTGTGGGGTTTTGAATAAATCCTTTGCTGTGCCTCAGTCTCTGTGCTGTAAACAGATTAAAATGTTTATCACCGTTGTGAAATGCTTTGTTTTCCACAGTTAAAAAGCCAAGAATAAATTCTTTTTATTATCCTGTTACACAACATGCCTTTCTTACCTCTCCAGCACCTGGAGATCCTGTTTTGATGATCTCTTTATTTTCTACTTCTCCTTTGTTTTCACTCAGATGTTATGCAAGATCCCAAGGTCCAGTTTTCCAAAAGAATTCAGAAGGCAGAGGATTAAATTGATATATTTTCAGGGCAGAAACGTGGCCTTTGAAAGATGGTGCTGGAAAGGAGAGAATTTCTCCCCACATCCTGGTTTATGACTCCACGGAGTGCCTGGGCTTTGGATAAAAGCTCTGTTGTGCATCAGGGCTGGTGGGGGAAGAGATCAGGAGATTCAGGGTTTTAAGAGAATTCCTCCCTCTCTTGTTCTGGAAGTTTTTTGGTTGTAACCACCTGGCTGAGGCGTAGGTTCATTGTGGAATAGCTGCTCTGGAGCCAGGCATTTGCTGGGTTACCTAAGCCAAGCAAGGCCTGGAGCAAGTTTAATCTCTGACTGACCTTCATTTGCTTTCCAACAGCCCCCCCAGGTCTTAGTAAGTAAATAATTTCCCCAGCAACATGCAAATGGAGTTGCCATTAATATTGATACCAGCTATTATTTACTGAATAGACTTCTTGGTTAGCTGTGTGTTTATTGAAGGTTTGAATAAAGTCAGAGTGTGATCACTGTTATGCAGCAGCTGCAGGCTTGGGGATGGGGAAAAGGAGGGAATAATGAGTTGGCTGGTGGCCTGTAATTACCTGCTTAGGATGGTCTTGGTGTGTGATTAAATGCTCAGCGCTTGCCCTGTAAATAAAGTGACCTTCCTGGCTGGTGTGTCGTGTGTCTCTGGGGCAGGGGGCTTATGTGCAGTGCATTCCCTCCCTGAATCCTTGTTAGAAGCCGAGTTCCTTCCCAAGATTAATTCCTGACTGGTGTCAATCCTGCGGGAGTCTTACCAGGGGAGCTGAGTTCTCTGAGCAAAAGTCACATTTTGGGTCACTTTGCTGGCTTTCTGAGCTGATTAATCTGGCAGGGATTTATGTCAACGTGTCAGAGCTTTGCAAAACTGAGTTCTCTTATTGTGGCAGCTGGAGTCCTTCTGAGTTGTAATTTAAATATCACTTTAATAATCAGAATTTTTTTTTTTTTGGTCAGTGAATCTGATTAAAGTTTTATGGGAGGTAGGATCTTCAGTTTCTCTCATGCTTCTTTATGCTGGAGCATTTTAATTTACCTTTCCATCATTGGAATGGTAAACAGGGAGGAAGGGCATGGCTTAATGATGCTATTTTCTAGGCTGCTATTCATCTTAAAGAGATGTGGAGCTAATTATGAAATGCCTTTTAGCACTAGAAAAGCCCAGTGCAATTTGCTCATCAGTGCCGAACTGTGCTCCTTTATTCTGGGCAAGTGCAACCCACATGAGACTTCTTCAGCCTCAACCCTGAATGCCTCTAAAGGTCTGTCCTTAGGTGTATTTGAGTGTCCTGTAGCTCTGACCATGGGCCAGATGGCACAGGGGCTGTCCCTGCCTGGTGACCCGAGGGTGCTTCATTGCAGGGAGCCTCTGTGCCAGCCCAGTTCCCCTCCAAATTACATTGACTTTCGAGCTGCTGATGGGAAAGTTGCTTAAATGATGGTTTTCCCAAATGGTTTCCAGTTCCTTATTTTAAGTACTTTCTCTGTTTGATATTCTGGTGTCTTATTAGCTGGTGTCCTGCAGCCGTGGGGGGCATTCCCAAGTACTCACTGCAGCTGGGTGAGACCCTGAGCACGGCACTGGAGAGATGTGGGCGTTGCCAGGGGTGCCTTTAGGGACCCTCAATTGTGCTCAGTTCTGAGCATAAAATATTGAGAACTAGGGGGCAGATCTTATGATGAAGTTCACATCCCAGTGCATGTAAACACGCCGGGAGCCAAACGTGAATTCTTGCATTTCTGTCTTTGGAGTGCTCGGCTTGGCAGCTGGAATGATGTTTAACAATAAGGTATATCTTAGTGGGGCTCTCACTGGATTGATGGAAAACATACTTATGCCACAATGGTAAGAGAAAAAAGAGAACCCTGGGTTAAGATTGAAATGAATTCTCCTTGCAAATAAATAGGGTGGAAACCCTTTTTCTTTCTGGAACATTACTATTCCAGTCCAAAGAGAAATGAGCAATCCTGAATGAACAGAATTATTATTGTTAGAAGGAGTGAAATACACGATTTAATATTCTGTCAATGTATAAATACACTTAAAATTGTGTGTGCTTTACATTGCAAAATAATTCAAAAGAATAATTCCTGCTTTCCGTGCATTTGCCTAAGTTATAGCCCAGATATATTGAAAAAGAAAGGTGTCAAACTGTTTCCTGAAAAATAATAAGCACAGCACTTTAGGGAGGAGGAGAATTATTTTGAGAAACAGAATCTGGGATATACATAATTTATGCTGCTGAAGTGTGATATCTAATTGCTTGTTTTTTCTTTCAGCACAGGAACGTTGTAAATTGAACACTTAACTCATTGCAAAGCTCTGTTGTGTCTAGGTCAAAACTGAAAGGCATCGTCCCAGTGTGATTTGTGCTGCTGGAGACGTGGAGGAACCCTTCAAACTGCTGATTAAATGCCGTTTGGAAATGGACTCGAGTTACTCACCACGTATTTCCCCACAAACAACAGCATTTCCTTTTAATCCTCTTCTGGTTTTACACCACACTGTGATTTACTGGATCTGGAGCACAGGTAGAAATTCTGTTGTGTCAAGAAAACAACAGGACCGAGCTCCAGAGGCAGAGTTTGGAGCTGTGCAGTTGTTTTTCATCCATCCTTGGGGGTGGAAGAGGAGGGCAAACCAGAAGTTTCACATTATAAGTAACTAACTCTTCACTTGTGATTCGGATCTCTGTGGCAGCAGTGATCTGACTCCATGTCCTCTGTTTAATAATTTGATCTAGAGCTCCCTTTGCCTCCTCTGCTCGGCTTTTTTTACAGCCTGGATGTGGATTGATGGAAAATTTTTCTCAGGTCACTGCACAAATTGGAAAAGAGATTATGGTTTGGTTTCACCTTTTTCTTAAGCCTTTCCTTCCGTGATCTTTCTGTACCACTTGAACCCTGTCTCAGGATCCTGAAGCTCACAGCAGACATTTGCTTTGTGCGGTGTATAACGAGTATTAACTGTTGGGTGCTGGAGCACGAGTGTAGACTGCAGGGAATCCTCCTGACCACTGAGTGTCATTGTTAACTCAGGAGAAATGGGGTGATGGGAAGAATTTTTGTTTGGGGAAAATGGGGAGACGAATCTGTGTGGGGAGCCTGGGAGGGCATTGCCATCGCTGAAATGGTTTGGTGAGTGTCAAGGGTAATTTCCCTCTGAAGTGCTGTGTGGATACTGGAATGCTGCTAAGCAGAGAGATTTTCCATCTCCTCACACTAATTCTGTGAGAATTTTCCTTTGCTATGCAAGCTATATAAACAGTAAGATAGGTTTTTGTAAATAACTTTCACATCTGGTGTTTTTGTTAAGCTACATGGGACAAATAATCTGAAGTGGATGTCTGGTGCTTCAGCCTATCACCTCAGGACAGGTGTGGACACTGTCCAATGGTTTTTTGGAACTAGGATATATAAATGATATTGTAAAATTAATAAATAATTCATTCTCTCGCTGGACTCATGTGCTGCTGCATCTCTGAATTCCTGCTAAGACTGCCACAGTGCTGTGTGCTCACGAGCGTGCCGGAGGCTGGGAACGGCACAAACCTGCAAAACATGCTGCCATGTTCCTGTGGGAACAGGGATACCTTGGCTGTGTCGAGATTAATACTGTGAATTTCTGGGACCCTCTCAGCTGGGTGTCCAAGGTTGCTCCATGTTGTCTCTGCTCACCTCCCACCCAACCCAGCTCACAGGCCTCTGAGTTGCCCCCAAAACTGATGGCACTTCCAATGTTTCCTGGGCCCTCTTCTTGGGGCTTGTGCCCACTGAAGTCCCCTCTGTCCTGTGGGCTGACCCCCAGCACTTTTCCACCCGGGTCTCAGTGCCCGTGGAGGGCCCTGGCAGGTGCAGTGGGTGAGGGAGAAGGGCTGCAGCCTCCTCCAGCTGCCAAAGCCTTGAAATGCAATCGGCTGGTAGAAGCCATTGCCATCTGAGGCAAAGTTATTTCCACAGAAGGAAAAATACTTTGAGAGAAACAGTTCAAACAGTGCTTTGTGAAGCTCTTTGCAATCAGTGAGTTTTATTACCTGTAAGTGTTGCCATTTTTCTTTGTGGCCATGCCTGTTTTATGAGCAGAGTGCAATTTCCTTGTATGTTAAATTACAAATTAATACTTTTCCTATATTTTTCAGAGAGTTGAAGCCTTGAAGTTCTAAGGCCCTGCTATGGACAATTTGCTGTGGAGGATAAACTCACCTTTATCATCACTGCCAGTGCTGGAACTAAGGCAGGGACTCTATTTTGGGGAGTTTGGGCTTAAAGTGCATCCTGCTTTAGCCTTCATGTCAATAATATTGATTTCAATGACAGCAAAAACAAAGGTGGAATGGGCATTGGGGTTGGGAGAAGGAAACTCACAGGTTGAGGGTATTTGGTGCTGGATTTGCTAAGTGAGCAGTGTTTAATTCTTCTTAAAATCATCTTATTCTTCCATCTTTGTGCTGCACCTTAAGAGGCAGTTGCTCTGCAGGTTTGCCTTCAACACTGGTAAAACCAGGGTCTTTCCTTTAAAGAATGGCAAAATCTGTCTTAAACCCCTCTATTATCTGAAATCAGATACTGGTGTTTTACTGGCAAAGCAGGAGGGGAAACCTTCTCCAGCTTCCTTCACTCCACTAGGATTTAACAGCAAGATTGCTGTTGCCTAGGAGTTATGCTGCCATGAAAACACCACCTTTTTGGCCTTCAAACCTACTTAAACTGGGTGGCTCAGGCTGGAGCAGGCAGCCAGGAGGAATTCCACCGTCTTGGTGAGCGGAGAGACTGGCAGGGAGCGAGAGGTTGGTGCTCAGCCACAAACTGCCTCCTCCCTTGGCTCCTGTGCTGCAGCCCCACAGCTGTGGTTCAGCTCCTCGCAGCGCTGGAGCTGTGGTGGTTCTCTCCTGTTTGCATTCAGTCCCTTTCCTTCTGGTGGGCCTTGGTTTGAGCAGTGGGAGATCCTCCTGTCTCAGGCTGGAGAACGTTGGTTCCATTCCCGTGCTGTGGGGCTCCTGTGATTTCTGGGTTCTCTGATGCATTTTGGGCAGAATTTTAAGTGCTCTCAAGTGCTAGAGGAGCAAATTTTCTGCCCAAATGGCTTTGCTATAAATGTGGGGGTTTTGTTTTGTTTGTTTGTTTGTTTGTTGCTTTAGCTCAAAATCACTTTTCTGCTGTGGCTGAAGATGTAATTCAGCCTTGCTTTGATTTGTGAGTGTTCAGAGCCCTCTGGGAATTCAGGCGTGTTATTGCTCCACTCTGGGAATAGTTCCCTGCCCAGTGGGTTGAGAACTGCTTCACTCCAGTGTCTCTTGTGCAGATTCAATCAATACAAGGTGCAGAGAGACCTTTACCTGTTCCAGGCAAGGGGCAGCATTAGCATCACACCAGGGTGACACAGAGCCTGGGAAAGCACACGGGGAGGCCGAGTGCCGCGGGCATTAGCACAGGAAAGGAAGACAGCACTGAAAAAAATGTAAAAGTGATGTATTTTCTCATCATTGCCTGTTTTTTTTTTTACTCATAACAAATTAAAGTCCTTAACTGCTCCCCCTGTCCCTGTCAACACCAGATCTTGATGCCACGCTGCTCATGTCTGCTGAGCTGTGAGCTGACTGCTTGCACTCAGAAAAAAATAAAGAAATCAAACAGAGCTATTTGGAAAGACTACATTTAAGTGACATAAAATTACATCATCTGACCCCAAATCAGCATCACTCCTAAGTTTGAATATCTTGTTTTCTATGAAAACAATTCTAAAATGTCATTCAATGTTCATCTTTCCTAGAAATTCCTAGTTTGAAAAAAATAATCCTTGCCCTACAGCAGCTGGATGGTGGAGTGCTTCCAAGGAACCAAATGTTCTTTGCTCCTTTCTGTTTTCCCTGAATTTTGGAGGTGGTGATGAGGATGGTGGTTTTATTTACTCTTAAAAGGCTTCCCTGTCATTCACTGTTGATCTTTTCTACTTGTTACCTGTCACTAATCTTTACCTTTTCTCATTTTCCTCCCCGAATACTCCAAATGCCCTGATACTGCTTTATCTAGTTTTCAGGGACAACTGCTTGGTCCACTGCTTTACTCCCTGTCCCAGGAATGATCAGGGAGGTTTTCCATGGGATCTTCCATCCCTCATCAGATGTGCTCGGGCAGGACCACACTCAAAACAGAAACAATTAAAAATCAGGGATTATTTTTGCAGCCACTGAAATCAGTCATGTTTGACTCTGGGAATGGTATCTGTGGACCAGGCGTAAAAGGTGATTTATGGTGGGTAAGACCAAATTTGCAATCTCCCCATGGCCTCCAGAGCAGCTGCTGGTCAGCAAGTTTGTCTCCAATGCAGAGTCACCAATGTCCTGGGTGGGAAATGTTGGACAAAGGCTGTCACCCAGCTGTTGCTTCTAAAAGAAATGCATTTCTTAGTGGTTAAAAAAAAAAAAAAATCATTAAATGAGAACACTGGAATTAATATCCTTAATTAAAATAACTCATTCTATAGAAAGGTCCTCTTTTAAGCTGATGTATGACATTTTGAGGTGAACACATCAGTCAATTAACTTTAAAGCAGGGCTTGTTGTATTTTGTCTATTTTTCATTTGGATGAATTTCTGTCATGATTCACAAGAAAACCCACAACCTCCCCTGAAGTAAATACATTCCACCTAATGAAATGAAATATGTCACATTTTAGGACTTGGCACTTGGTTCTTTCTTTATGAAATAGTGTTTGGGTGACCTTTGTATTCAGGAGGATGAAGGGGGCTCACAGCAGTGACTAAGGCCTGGCAGGGCAAGGATCTGTTCTGCCAACCTTTTCCCCAGAATTCTGCCAGAGACCTGTGAAGAAGCTGCTTTTGGAGCCTGCTCTCCTTGGATGATTATCTGTGCTCTGTGTGTGACCACCTGAGTGCAGGATGTTCCCTTGGCCTGAGCCTCCTGATTTTTCTCTGCTGGCTTCTGAAAGCCTGGGGGTTCACACCTCCATCAAGGTTCACATGGCAGCGTGTTGTATTTGCATTTAGTTCCATCTTTTGCAAGCCAAAATTGCAGTTTGTGGGGATGTCTGCAGTGAGCAGCAGCTGATGAGTGTGACCTACCCTGAGTGCTGCAGAGACAGGGAACTGCTGTGTGTTGGAGCACTGCTTCTGAGAGGTCCAGCTGGCATCAGCCCAAGCTGGGAAGTGGGCAAAAACAATGGCATAGAGAGGCTCTTTTCCTTTACATGTTCGTATTTCTGAACTCCCATTTTAGCCTCCAAAAATAAGTCTTTAAAATAATTACATGCTTTCAAACTCGCTATATTCAGCCTCATAATAATAGTTACATTTTTCCTGATGGCTTCCCTGTGTGAGAAGGAAGGGTTTTGACAACCTGTTGGAGAGAATAATTAGTCTAAGTATGGGCAGAGTAAAGGATGAAAACATGAATTGGAGAACACAATGAGCCATAGTTTTGTTTCCTGTAAATCGGCTTTGCCTTCAAATGAGCTGTTCCACACTGAGAATTTGCCTTGCTTTGTTAGTTTTTGACTATTTAAAAAAGTTTTTTTGAAATACAATCCACTCCCAAGGTCTGGATGTCTGGTTAGTTGTGCTGAATTCCAGGCCTGAAGTCAGTCTGAGCATGACATCACACGCTGGGGCCTCCAACAGGTCTGTGAATAGCAAACCAAAAGGAAAAAGCAATTCTAATAATTCAAATTGGCTTGCTTTCTTCTCTTGTTAAATTTTCATGATTTAAACTCCTTTAAGGTACTGGTGTGACTTTATTACTTCAGCAGCTTACAGGTAATAAAAAAGCTTAAGAGTCCAAAATGACGTATTTCCTCATAAAGTGCCTTGATGTGCTTTTAAAAAGCTTTGCAAAATTCTGCTAATGAGCCTGCCAGTGACAAGCAGTCAGAATGGTAAAGGGCAAGATGATGTCTTCCAAATCTGGGCTGCTCCCTGCCCAGCAGTGTTTTGCTGTGCAGCTTTGAAGCAGCTGGAGAAAGGAGCAGGAGCTTCCGTGAGGGGTCTCACACCACGCTGAGCATCTCCACGCAACAACGGATCCAGCTGCAGCTTCTGGGCACAGACCAAATAAAATTCTGGACCTGTCACTTATAACTGCGATGAGAGCAGGTTAATGGAGCTGCTGGGTGAGTCTGAGAAGAAGAAAAGGCAGGTTTGGGAATGGCACCTGTCAGTGCCAGGCTGGGACAAGGAAGGAGAGGTTAAAAGCTCCAAGTGACCCCACTGACCCTTAAGCAGAGTAGCAGAGTTAAATGAAACTAAAAAATTCAAAAGGATTGCTGAAGTCTTGTTTCTTGCTCAGAGAGCAGGAATAGACAGATGAAACACAGAAGATCTTATTTTAATGCATAGAGAAACAAGAGATGTGGCAGAGCAGAAGAGTTTGACTTGTTGGAGGGTGTCTTGCATAGTTACAGAGAGACAGTTTTTCCAGGAGATGGAAATGCTTCCAAATATTCTACAAAAAGTATGAGACAAAAACTTCAGGAGAGGTACACCCCCTTAAGTTTAAGACCTCTTCTCTTATGGGTATCAGCAAAATTTCTGGATGCAGAAAATTATGTTTAGTTCTGTTTTAGAAACGAAGGAAACTGAGCCATGGAGCCCTCCAACTGCAGGCTCTGTACCCAAGGTCCTGGGAACTACAGGACACGAGGTCTTCTGGCTGCATCTCTGCTCACCTGCAAACAGCTCATGGCTTTACCCACTGCCCATGTCCCTGGGGAGGCATTCATCACCTAAAACCTTTCTTTTCCTCTCCCCTGCTCCTGTGCTGAAGCAATCAGGTACCCAAAGGCTCCTCTTGCAGCTTCTCAGGAAAAACCTTTAATTAATGACCCAAAGTTCCTGTGGTATTTATTTATGGGAAGCCTTTTTGGGAAGGAATTAATGATCTTAATGTCTGTGAATCACAGAGCATGGTTAGAAAGGCCACTCAGAGAGCTGTCTGAGGAACATTTAGATATTCCTTAAATAAACCTGGGGATTTTTTTTTGCCCTCCTGGCCTCTGTAAAAAGCACAGGCTGCATCTACACAGCTAATGAAATTTCCTGCTGATTGGGCCCTAAACTATTACTGCATCTTCTGATTGCTAATAGCTGGGCTGCTAAGAAGAGAAGAGGCTCTATTAAGAGGCAGGGACCCAACTGAGAGCATCACAGCTGATGTCAGCTAATGCCCTCTCCAGCGTACGCCAGCAGTTCAACCTGGGCACGCCTGATTACTCCCAGTGTGAGGCACCTGCAGCACTGGGATGGTGTTAATCAGGCCCAGCACGCTACCCATGGTGGTGGGAAGGGTTTCTCAGCTGCAGAGAGGCAGGTGCTCATCTATTTATTAGCAGCAAGTTCATCGCTTCATCATTTCCCGGTGCGGATTAACTGGGAGACAAAATGTTGCTTCTGACAGCTTTTCGGGCAGCTACTGCAGCCAAAAAAAAAGGTCTCTGTGACAATGTTTTTGTTCTTCCAAAATAAATGATGTGGCCCTTTCTCTTAACAACAAAACAAAGTGCTGCCAGCAGCCTGGTGTTTCTGAGGAGCCCAGCAATAATGAACGGGGAAATGAAGCCCGAATCTTGTGAGCAATTTTGTGCAGTAAATAACCTGAACAGCACGGTGTCGAGACTACGGGGATGAACACACGTCTCTCGTCAGTAAGAGGATCTGGAATAAAAATAGAGAGTTGTTACTTTTGTCAGCAAGCAGCAGCAGCACCACCTCCCCCTGCCCCACAGATGGGCTGTGTCTGAATCCCTCACCCAAAATGGTTTTAAGGGGGGAGGATGAAGAGAGGAAGCTCAGCTTGATTGATATAGCTGTTATTTATCCCAGGGGTCTGCTCCTCTCTTCACTGGCTCTTCAGGTCCTCTGGAAGCCTCTCCCAGACACTGGTCCTCTTCCTGAGTCTGTGGTTTCACTCCTTGGGCAACAAAATATGCTGTGAAGGGCATGAAGAGAATGGGGGCTGTAAGTTGGGTCTTTGCCTGCGGTTCATAGTAGCTCAAGTGTGTTAGCATTCAAGATATGCTCTGAAGTTCCTATTTTCTCCATATTCTCCAGGGGGAATGGTAAATCTGTGGAATTTGGGTGATATTTCCTATGAGGTTTACAATATAATGTTGATTAAGTCATTCAGTCTGTCATAAACTTGTTTATTAAATATATATGTATTTCTGGTGGCACAGAAATATTCTTGTGCCCCACCAGATGTTGGAGTGGGATGGGAGCCATCTGAATGTGCTGGAAAGGAACTCTGGGGGTGACTTCACGTGACTGTTGCATTGGTTGGGTTTCATGTGGTCTGCAAAATGCTCTGAATCTGGGGTCTTCAAGAATGGAACAGCTCATTAATCCTGGCAGAGCTTTTACAAAGCTGGTTAATTTTGGGGTTTCTGGCACTGTCAGTGCATTTCTTCTTGTGCATTGGTGCTTAATCTGCAATGGAGGTTTTTTCAGAGTCCTTTTTTCCATATATATTGTAATATTTTCCTAAACCTTTCACCATTAAATTAACACCAGGGTGCGGAGGACATTTTTTGTTTTTGCTTTTCATTCCTGTGGTAATGTTCTGCAGAGTGACTCTCTTCTGCTTATTTCATTAGAAAAAATAACCCTTTACCACTTTCTTCCAGCTGGGCTTCACCACTGCAAAATTGATCCTGTTTGCTCCCAGAACCAAATGTCCTTATTTCTCTGGTGACAGGAGTTTACAGATGACATCGAGTGGCTGTGGCTGTTATCTTGAAGATTACCTGGCTCCCCAAAGCTGAGTGCCCAGAGGGCTTTCTGATGTGTGCTGAAATTGTCTTGTTGACTTGATTGGGATGAGGAGTTTCCTCAGCAGATGCTCTGGAAAGAAAGTCAGCAGAGACTGAAAAACAAATAAGGTTTTCTTGGAGTTTGTTGCTTTGTTGGTTTCCTGTCAAATATTTTGATTTCTTCTATTGCTCTAAGGCTCAGCTCTGGTTTTAATGGAGCTGTAGGTAAGGTGTGTTATCTATCAGGCTAAAGCTCACGTTCCCAAAAGGAACATCTATTTGCTTAAGCTCCTCTGCCATCTAAACACTTCACTTTCCTTTTTAAACCTCTTCCTTATCTCTGCCGTGTATTTTTGTTTGGTTTTCTGCCAGGTTAGGTCTTCACTCTCTTCCTTCTGTTTTCTGTTTCTCCTGCAAAGTTTTACCGCATAATTTTCCCCCCTTTATCTTCAAATATGACTTTAATGCACGATCCCTGGAGACTCCCTGCCGGGAGAACAAGAAGCAGCCATTTGAAGTGTTAGGTTGTGCTTTGCTGAGGTTGAATTTGTCTGCTCATCAGAGAACAGGATTATTGTCTGGCTACCAGGGAATAACAATAAAGGTGGTGGGTGCTTCTTCCCCACTTTGTTCTGCAGCTCTACAAGAGCAGCTGCTTCAGGTGCTGGGTGGTTCCTCTGCTCCTGCCTCTGATGTGCAGCTCTCTGTGCTCCCAGCCAGAGCTGGAGAACCTCTGCTGGCCAATCAAAGACCATTTGAAACAACATGATGGGTATTTAAATGTAATCATACTGTGGTTATGCAATTCCTTGTGCTGGGGTGTAATCCATCTCCTCTGGCTGGGATGCACGAGGGTTTTTTTTGTCTGGCTCCGGCTGCTCAAACACAGCTCTCTGTGCTCCACGATAAAATGTTAATGGGGCAAAACACAGGAAATGCAAAATCACACGGAAAAGGAATTGGGCATGGGAGGATGATGAAAGATTGTTCTGACTGCGGGGCTGTGTTCAATTAAATTGTGACTCCATCTCCTGTGGAACAGGACTGGGTGTGTGTTTGAGGATGTCTGACGGCGAGGGCCTTCAGGACACACTGGAGAAAGATGTTGGTAGTGATTTGTTTATTTACATAAGTATCTCCTTTCCTTGCTAAGGACTGGTGCCAGCTGCAGCCTGCTGTTTCCTCTCCAAATTTGCATAAGGGAGGAGGGAAAGTGAGGAAAGAGATTGATTTGACAAGACACTACTTTGCATTTATCGACAGGAAACCAAGACCCATCAGACAGCGAGGGCTTGTGAAGATTTAAGGCTGTGCCATGCAGTTTTTAAGATCATCAGCTTCTCCTGCATAAGTAGGGAACTTTTTGCTGTCAGTATTTCCTACTGGATGAGATGGCAAAGAACAATTACAAATGGGAATAATTTAAAAAAAGATGATAGGAGGAAAATTGTGTGGCTTTGAGCTTGGGGAAATCCCATGGCAGCATCCTGTTAAAAGCACAGGGCTGTCTGAGGTGTTTCTGTATCTCATCAGGAGCTGGAAAAAGGCCCCTGTGAGAGCCAGCTTTCTTATCTCCCTCTGATATTTCATCCTGCCTGTCCTCAGCAAGTTTTGGGGTGGAAGGTCTCTGATGGCTTTGAGGGGGAGCTTTTCCAGGGATCCTGGTAAAAGCAGTTCAACAGCTCCAGCAACTCTTGCAGGGCTGTTAATCTTCCACACATACTTCAGACAGTCATAAATACATTTCTTAACATTCTGGGTTGGTTACAACAAATGCAGTTCTCAATTATATGTACAGATCTAACGCTCAGCCTAGAAATTTCCAGAGGAAATGTGTGTATCATATATGACCACCCCCAGATGTGCATATGGATACACACATATATACATTTTCTGCTTCTGGGTGGCTGAAACACCCTAAATGTATTTGAGCAGTTTCAGTAACCAAATCGAAGGCAAAAGGGTTATCAATTATGCTGTGAGAGCAGGGGAAGTTTCCCAAGTGGAAGATCCCTCTGGGGTTATGGATGCTTCTCTTGCACCTGCTTTCCACTGATAAGGGACAGGAATAATAAATCCCTCTAAGATTGCTTTTCCCTGGTCAGGAAGTTGTGTAGATGAGAGGCTGCAAGCTTGATCTGTGATGCCACTCGCTGCGAATAGCGAGCTTCAATAAGGAAGAGGAAAATTGGAGTGGAATGATGGGTTTAACAAACCCCAATCGTTCTGCAGAAGGATTCAGCTAAATTAGAGCAACATGTTCCCTGTAGCTGTATGAGTCTCACAAGCTGCATAACTCTGGCTGAGAAAGAATCCAGACCCACAAACTGGTTTCTCCTTGCTGGTGTGTGACCATCAGCACCTGCTGCTCCAAACACGTTTGGTTTTATTATTCCCTTTTCTGCTGAGGGTGTGGATGATGCCCCATGTGCAGCCTTTCCCCCAGCATCTGGGTCTGATGGAGATGGGGGGTGTGAGGCACCTCCAAAGGTGCAAAAAAGACCTTTTGGGTTTAGAAATGTCCAATCTGTGTAGGAACTTCAACAAATCTTCTGGGCTCCCCTTTGTCTGGGTGTGTCATTTCATTTGGTTATTTGGCTTCCTGGGATGGCTTGGAGCAGTTGTTTTACCACAGGATTCTTGTGGTCTGTGTCTCACCTCTCTGTCCTCCTTCCTCTTATTCCATGGAAATGGCAATAAAAGGGGCAGCTTAAAAATGTGGGGTTTTTATCACAGGTGTTTATAAGAGCTGTCTTCTACAGGAAGCCTATAAGAATGAATGGAAAGTCAGTGATGAATACAATGGACAATTAACCTGGCTGAGTTCTAGAGGATTTTTTTACTTCAGGATAAGCTACACCAGCAGGCACATTTTCCTTGTCCTTTATATTTTAGTCATCTGTCTGTCTGTTTTCTGTCTTTTGTCTGCAAGGTGCTTTCGGTAAGAGATCAGTCTTGCGAAGGTGAAATAATTTCCATTCTTCAAAACCTGAAAGTTCAAAGCATTACTGTGAAACTCTTTGAAACACGTTTCTACTGACTGGAAAGCCCTGCTGGAAAAAAAAAAAAAATCATAAGGCAGCAGAAGATCCTGGCAACAGATAACTGAGCTGATGTAAGAACTCAGTTATCCGTGGTGTAGCATCACACTGTGTTCAGGGGGATGAGGTGGAGTGAGTTCGCTCCCCAAAGGGGAGTTGGAGAATGAAGCAGAGAAGCAGCTGGAGAGGCTTTGGGTAGAGCTGTGCTTGGGGATGATTCCCTGGTATCTGCCTCTTTTTTCCTGTGCCCCTTGAATGCAGACCCTGACCTAACCAGGAGCTGCTGGTTGGACGGTGATCATTTCTTTCATCTTTTTCTCCCTCCTCACCCTTTTTCCAGCAGAAAGTATTGACTTCTTCCAAAAAACACAAGGAGAAACCACAGGTTTTTCAACCAAGTGCAAGGATTTTTGTGGGGAGAAAAAAATGGAGCAGATTCAAGTCTGGCTTCCCCACAGAAGGTAGTTTTGCTAAAAAACGGGGGTGACTTTATATTGATTGCGAGAAATGAAGGCTCTTTTACTGAGCTAAAGCCTGGTATCTAATTCTGGGCAAAAATCTCTGAATGTGATGGAAATTTTGACTAAGTAAGGGCAGTGACATGTGCACTCTGTGAGGCTCCTTGCTCTGACTCTGCTTTTTGAAGTGTGCTCTGACATTGGCTGTCACCTGCCAAAATCTTTCAGATGAAGAATTCCTTTTTTCACCCTAAAATGGAGACAGCTGCTGCCTCTCACTTTAGCACTGATTTAAGTGTGTTTTGTTTATAGTTAGCTTTAACCAGAATGTACAGTTCTGTCTAGTTCTGCTGCTTCTCATCCTGGCTCCAGTTTCTAATTTTCAATGTGTGCCCTCAATCCCAAAGGCCAGTTTGTGCCCATCCATGGAACGTGGTGTTTCTCTCCATTTTCAAATCCACATGTCTAGCAAGCATGAGACCTTTTTATATTCATTCCAGAGTCCTTGTGAATCTTGGGAAAGCATGGAAACCTTTGAGCTTGCAAAGCATCTGGTTAAACCTTGTCCCATTACGGAGGAGCTGTGATGGAGAGACAAAACCTCTCTTCAGGTCAGTGGTTTCAATGGGAGTGGAAGCAATACAAATGCAGCAGAAATCAGAATTTGTGATTGTTTAATGACTGAAAGGGAGGGCTTGATTTCTGCCTTTGCATTATGAGGAGTAACGAGGAATATTTTAGTGTGAAAGCTGCCTTGGAGCCTGGGAGTCTTTGATCCTGGGGAGGCAATGGGAGCATTCTGCTCTGTACAAATGCTGATGGAAAACCCACAGGACCAATGCAGCTATTTCACGAGTCACTTCCCAGTTTTCATCTTTTTCTCGTTTCTGCCCGGTTAGGGTTTTCTCCAAAATGTAAAAATTGCTGTTGATTTTTCCAGTTGGAGAAGGTAAATCACTAATTGGAAGCTGGACTGTCTTGCCTGCCTATTTGAGCACTTTGTCTTTTAATGAGTTGCTGTGATCCTTATCTTATTTCAACCACCCTGGCTCAGTGTCATATCCACATTGTGGGAATTTAGGAATTCCCAGCTCATCTCTGCTACAGCTCTTTGGGATTTTCCTAAAAGTGGAAGCCTCCTTTGAGATTTTGCTGGAGAGATCAGTCCTGGAACTTCTGGTGGCAACAGAGGGTTTTGAATTCTTTTTGTGTTATGGTCTCTCCTTAGCTTGGTATCACCTCTCATGGGCCAGGATGACTTTGTACCAAGTCACTTGGATCAGAAAATAAGGGAATGAGAGTCTAACAGCACCCAGTCCTCAGCTTAGCAGATGTGGAGGTTCTTTAGGTGTCTGCATTGCCATACTGAAGTAAGGGGCATTAATGTAACGTGTAGTGGTTTTCAGTGCCACAAGCTCTTTGCAGGGTCACAACAGTGCAGTTGCTTCCTGGAGTCTTTCTCAAATGCTCTGGAGTCTGGCAGTGATGCCCCTGTGCTGCCACGGTCCCTGGTGGCCTCAGCTGGCCTCTCCTGTGTGTCTCTCTTATCACAGCTTCCAGCAATGCATGCAGTTCACTTCATCTTTCAGATAGCATTGATTTTTAGAGGAGTGTTTCTCATTTCAGACCTCTCCCTTTCTTTGTGATAAGGAAACCCATTTTTTTTTTTTTTTCTCACAAGATTATGTAGCGTACATTCTTTGGAGGGTAATTTCACTAATTCTCCTACGGTACGCTGACAGCACAATTATCATCTCACTTGACAGCTGTTCCCTTGAATTTTAAATATCCAAAACACATCCAAGGGCACTGGAGGAATCTGGTGGTATTGCTGTCTGCTGCTAAGAAGTGTTGAGCTTTGTTGGAAGGCGAAAGGATTTCTGCGATCCCAGGGAAGACATTCCACAATGCGTGGGTGGCAGCTCTCTGATGAGAAGGGATTTGGGAAGTATGATCAGATTTAAGAATGAAAACCACGAGCAGTGAATTACGAGGGAGAGCAATTAGGAGCAAAGGTGATAAAACAGAAAAATAAGGAATACTTTGCTCTGACTTTCCTTCACAGCACGAACTGGTCCTGCCATGCACTGGCCATTTCCAGTGTGATGTGGGAAAAGGAGTTCAAGTATGATTAGACCCTGTGGGTGATGCCACGGCTGCTCCCAATGACACTGATGCCTGTTCGACTCAGAACTCTGAGGAAATCTTTGACATCCAAACAGCAACACGAATGAGGAAATTGTCAGCTGGAGATTCAGTAAATGAAACCTGATTTTTTGACAACCCAAACTCAGATGTGGTATTTTGGAGTTGCTGGTGTTTTAACCGTGTGCGTTCATGGGATGGGGCTGAATCCCTGACAGCAGGCAGGTAACAAAGGGTAAGACTTCAGCATCTCCAAAGAGTTATTTCTCTGTCATCCATCAGTTCTTTTCTTCTCCCTCTCGCTAAGGTCCTGGTTAGTTTGTTCAGCAAAAGGGGGAAAAAAGGGTCAACACTTTCAGCAGGAGCCATAGATACAAATCTCATTACACTTTACTCATTTGGGTGTCCCTGAGATAGGAAACATTGAAGACCCTTAACCTCAGGAAGTTTTTACAGGTCAAACTAATTAAATCAACCATGTGAGTATTTACAAGTAAAAAGCCCTGGGAATCACTAAACAGGTATAAAAAACTTGATGCCTTATCATGAATTGTGCCCTATCACTTTTAATGTAGAAAGCATTAATCTCCCCTCCCTGAAGGCCAAGATGCTTTGCCAGAGCTTCAGGGGAAAAAAAAAGTTTGGACCTCTCCACTGCTTGTGGTGTTTCCCCATTCTGCATGGAAGAGTATTTTTGTGGTACCTGTAGCATCTTCTGTATTAACTGATGAAACACGAGATAAGGAAACAAATGTTAATGAAATAATTTCATTTAATCCAGGGCTGAGGTCTGCCTCCCTGTTGCCTTGGAGACAACACAGCTCTTTTCTGGAGGGATTGTGAATGGTCTTTGCCTGAAAAGTGCACTTGAGTTTGTTCTGCACCTTTCCAGCAGCTCGCGCAGCTTCTGGTTTAGGATCAGAGCAAGGGCTCTCTCTGCTCTTCCTGCATCAGAAATAGGGACATGTTTGCCAAGAATTGAGTTTTCTGTTCATGTTTGACTAAAAGCTGAGGCCAGAAACTCAGGTTTATGGTACCAACTAAGCAGGAGAGAGGGTTTAAGATGAGGAAGCATTTTTACTAGTACTGGTTGCAGAGGGGTGCTTAGGACAGAGCCCAACTTGGTGCAGAGCACTCGTACCAAAAACCACATTGTGCCCCTGAACAGGCTGGTGGGATCCTGCAGCCCTTGCTGGGAGGGTCAGCAGCTGCAGTGATTAACATCTGAGCAGTGGGAATTGTGGTTATTCTCTGTGTTGCTGTGAGAAGGACGACTTGGTGCGATGACAGACTCTGGCTTTTTGTGCATTCTGTTTGAGCACTCCTGCAGAACGCGCTGCTGGGCAGCCTGAGGACTCAAGGACTAGAAAGGATTCATTCACGTGAGCTTCCTCACCAGCATTCACCAAAATTGGCAGCGGTTTCCCATCATTACCCGAAATTAATATAATTTGTTCCTCGTTCCCATTGCCAGGGAACGAGCCCGTGTCCTGACCAGCCCTTCCAATTGCCAGGCACTTATTTGATTTCCCCCCCTTTCAGATGAAGTGAAACTGCTGAGATCCAGCCCCTTCCCTCTCGGCTGATTTAATGACATTACTTTTGCTCTTGAATCTTTGTCCCAGCTTTACCTTTTGCTCTCCAGTACAGCTGCAAATTTTCCCCAGGTCTCCTCCTTTGAGGAGACTTTTGTCCTCATCTCCTACAGATGATGTTGCAGGTGGAAGGTTTCCATTTCCCCTCTGTGCTCCAGCTCCCTCCCAGCAGCAGGCAGGAGCTGTTTCCTGATGGATGCACGCTGATATCTTTCCCTTTGGAGCACAATCTCTTCTGTAATGTTATGAACTACGGTGATTGTCCAGGCCTGTGTTTGCCATTGTACACGTTGTACTTACTGTGCTTTCAGTCTGTGCAATCAGCAGGGTATGGAAAGGATTCTTTGGCACCTTTGCTTAGTGATTAGTGTTTGTATAGCACTTGAAAGCTTAAAATGCTTTAAGAGGGATAAGTAGTGTTATTAATAATGACATGCTTTGCTATAAAGAATGGAGCTTATGCATATTTGTGGTGATAATCCCCAGTCTTCTCTTTATCAAACACTGTTGTCTTTGTGATCTGCTTCCAGCTTATCTTCCTCACACCTGTCAAAGCACTTTTCAAACAGCATTTCTTCTTCCTCTGATTAAAGGCGCCCACACACAAGAAGATTCCTCTTAACACAGAATTCAGCCTTCAGGTTTCAGTGACCATGCCCAGATGTGGTGGTCTCTAAGCTGTGTTCACAGACTTTGATCTAATCAGGTTCCCACTAATCTCTCTGTCTATTGCTGACCTAAGATCTGCCATCCATTAAAACCCATTTTGTTTTCAGCAGCATTTGGGGTTTGATCTTCCTGGAGGAGTGCTTTCCTGTGTCCAGGTAATGTTACATCTGTGCTTTTTACAAACCAATTTATTTTTATATCACTCCCTGTAGCTTCTTGTTGGAAAATCAGCTTTGTGGCTGAAAAGGAAATTAATAGAGACATGGAGAGCATTTTGCTTAATGGCTGAGGCAGTTAAGGTAGAGTTTTTCCCCTTCTATCTCAAGCTGAAAAAGCTGGGTGAATTTTGTGTGTGCTCCTCTGCTTGAATTTTGAAGAGGTTAGGGCAGGAAGGATGTCTGGAGGAGATGAGTTTGATGGGAGTCAGAGTCTGTATTTTTAAGTGACCACTGTTCTCCTTTGGCAGGCCCCCTTTCAACCCAAAAATAGCTCCATGCTCAGCAGCACGTTGGCATCAGCAGCTTTCAAAATGTTTTAAAATGTACGTGAGCCAGCAGAGGTTCATTGCCAGCAACCGACCTTGGGTGTTTTTGTAGAACCCGCTCAGGTTTCCAGCGCTGGTAGCAAAATATTGGTGTAATCATTACCTTTCTGCTGCTCTCCCAGGAGACAAGAAAGAGAACAGCATTTCTTTGAGAAAGGGAGGCACAAAACGTCTAACCTGGGTAGCATCTGTGTAGAGTTATCAGCATGGCTTAGAGGAGGGGTTAATTCGGAGACAGCTGAGTAGAAACTAAATATCGTGGTCTTCCTCCTCCAGCCTGGGTCACCCTGTGCTCCAGGCCACCAATTTTCATGGAGCAGAGTCCTGAGAGTGTGGCCTGGGAAGCAGAAGGGAGATGTGGGGCTGGTTTCAGGGCTCGATCAGAAACCAGAGCTGTCAGTCCTTGTTGTGGGATGGAGATTCTGCTTCTAGGCAAATCTTGCATCTCTAAGTGTCCATTTTATAAATATTTTGCCCTGATGGATAGAGTTGCTGAGCATTTCTTCTTCTGTACTCAAATGGATACTGAGGATATTCAGGTCTTGCAAAAATCGATTGCCTTCAGTTGAATATCCAAAGCCACTTTTCAAATCCTGCACCTCCCTCCCATTCTGACTGACATCCTGGGGCACGTGCACCTGGCCTAGGCACCTGCTGCCAGTGGTCTGAAATGCAGAGAAGACTTTTCCCTCTTCCACACTGAGATTTTTTTTGTATATAATCTCCTTTTTGTCCTGATTCTCTTAGAACTCCCAAGATTCAGTACAGCAAAGGCCCCAGAAATGTGACAATACCTTAGTGGAGTGTGCTGAAGGGGAGATTCAGGCCTTCAGAGGAAATTATTTTTTTTATTTTTAGAACTATGTGATGACCAAAATCAAATTATCAAAGCCTGGCCAATAAGAAAATCGGCAATATTGGGTTGATGCTTCTCTTTCAATTACCTGCAGCATGTTCAGAGACTTGAGAGTAAACAGCAATTCAAGCTGCCTACTGCTCAGAGGCTTTAATTAACTTTAATGATAATTGCAGGGTACGTGTTGCCATTTTGGGCAGCAATTACACAGCTTATGTGGGGATTCTTGTGTGGGTGAAAAGTGGTGTGGGGAAAAAGCCCCTGGTATCTGAATATATATTTATACACTTGTTGCTAAACTTGGGTTTTATTAGAGAGAGGAGTCTGCTTTCAGCCCTGGGAGCACTGAACATCACGAGGTCCTCCTGCCAAGCACGCTCAGGCCAAACAGAGCCTGGTTTGGTGTTTGGTTTTATTCTCAAAAAGCAGAACTGATCTCTCTGTTCAGCGTTTCGAGAATCTTTCTGAATGGGGGCAAAAAGATTGAATTTCCCTTGGAAACACATGAGCCTAGAGTGGAAGCATGCTGTTGTAAAAAACATAGGCTATTCCTAAGAGCACAGCCTGATAAAGGTTGGCCCCTGTGGGATTTAGGCTCCAAGGTTCCTTCAGCTGTCTTGAAAAGCCCAGCTGAAACAGAACTGGTTCTGAGAGCACAAACAGCCTCATTCTGTGAATGTTCTTACGTAGGCCTGTCTTTATTAGTTTTGGAAGTTTTCTTGGATGCTTAGTGAACAAACATCATTCCACTGACAACCAGCCTCAAGTGACCTCAGTGGCTTTTTTGAAATGTACCTTTCTTCTTCCTTCTCCTCCAGCTCCATCAGAATTAAAAAAAAATTCAAGGCTCATGGTGTGTTAATCTCACCCCAAAAATGGAGTTCCAGCTCCCTGGGGGTCCTGTTGTCTCTGTTGTAGGGAAGTTCTCACAAGTCTCCTGCTCGAAAGCATCCCTTCTTAAAAAGGGAGAATTTCAGTTTTATTTCAAGAGGTTGGAAATAGTTCCCCATTTCTCAGTGGGAAAACTTGCTCAGAGTTTGTTTTTGTTTGTGTTTTGTTTTTTTTTCTTTTCCTGGACGTATTTGATAGACTTTCTTTGAGTGCTCTGTTTTTGTAACACACATTGTGAAGTCATCTCTAAATGTTGTAGCCCACATTTATCAGCAATCAAAAGCATTAAAAAGCAGGTGAAAACGGGATTATTTTGCTTTTGACTAGAAGAGGTTGGAAAGGAACTAGTGCCATGGAGACACAAAAGAGCCCTCCTTACAAAGGCTGTTGTGAAGCCAGAAATGCGGACACTTTGAAAACTAGCTAATGGCCTTATTTCAAAAGCCAAAGCAACACAGCCAAAACATTTCTGTTTCTTCTGCTTTCTGATGTTAGAAAACATATCAGATGGGCAAGATTTTTGACAGGTAAATTTCAGGAAATGCTTTGCTCCAAAGGATCAAATGGGATAGGTGCATTAATTATTCATAAACCCTGAGTTGTGCTTATTGCTTGGAAAGGATGAGAACAAAACCAAAAGAAGATAATCTTTTAGAGACTTGTTAGAGGTTCTGTATTTGGTAGAAACATTTCCTTAACCTGCAGAGATCATGAGGTGATTTATTAAATCTTTTCACATCTATGCTGTGTCCTGGTCTTAGGTAGAATAAGGCCGGTGCAAGCTGAGGGGAGAAATTTTATTTAATTCTTATCTGCTTTTTCAGTTTAGCCTTATTCCTTCAGCCTTAGGACTCTTGCACAGGTGACTCCTATTTGAACTATGAGTATCACTTGATCTGATACCCTCTGGGGGCATCCTGATGAGTCTTTACAATAATTTGGATGTGAGATGAGGGAGGATCAAATAGAGCAATAGAGCAAATCCTGAACCAATTACTATGCTACCATAGTACTCATTTTTGTCATTTGGAGTTCAAAGGGAGATAAGGAGCCTTTTGGACATAGATTGCAGTTGCTGGGTGTCATTATAAATACATTTCTTGGTGACTATTTCATGCTGAGGCTTGAAAGGTTGGTGAGTCCTATTCTGCATCGACTTCAGTCAGGCACCACTTGTCCAATAAAAGGCCTGGAAATGATTCTGAGAACATTTTTCCCCCACGTGGTGCCTGCTGAGTGTGTGCATTGTCCATTCAAGAGAAACCCCCCCCACTCTCAAAGCTGTGCTTTGTCATCACCAGTTATGAACTCTCCAGCAGTGCTGATTTTTCTAGAATTTTGAGGGACAGCTCTTGCCTCTTACTGTGACATAAAATCATATCTAATCATGAAGAAGAAGGCCAAACTTGAAAGAGAAAATTAGCTTTTAAGTCCTGCTGGTAATGCTGACAGAGGAGAGCGCTCTGAGCAGTGTGCTTTAAAGTAGCCCAGCAAGGTGAGGGTATCCCAAGGTTATAATAAATGAGGGAACTTTGTAATTATTCCTGGCTATTGTATGGTAATCAGAAGTGCAGACTTGCAAACGACTGTGCCACTGCTGTGCTGTAGCTATTTTTTTTTCTCTCTGCAGTTCTGCCAGGAAAAGACCATTAATTAAAGCTTCAATGCTCCAATGACCCTCCACTCCAGCCTCAGAAGTTGTATTTTCTTCTCCCTCTTTCCTCCTTTGTTCCTCTCCCAGAGCTTACTCGTTTTCAGGACTGCACAGTTTTCACCTTGGAGTAGCTCAGACTCCAGCAAGTCCTCGAAGCTTGTGTGTCCCCACAACATGGTCTTTCAGGAAAAATCCCTGCTCACGCATCCTGCTCACCTTTACAGGTAAAATGTTTTCACTGCAGTCTTCTTTCACCATAAAATAACTGGGTGAAGCTTGTGAGCATCAGTGGAGCCATTCCATGAATTGTTTTTGCCATGCTGAGCCTGGGAAATGATGCTGGGTGTTGGAGTCGTGCTCTGGATCGTGTTGTGATGGGAAGGTTTTGACTTTGGGGGCTTTTTTCACATCAAATCTGCAACAAGCAATCTGTTTGTCCTGGTTTTTCAGGGTGGTGGTCTTGCCAAACAGTGTGTCAAAACAATGTAATGGAGTTTACCAGCAAAGAAAAAACAAGGAGGAATTCCATTTCTCGTCTCAGAGCGATTGATTTCGTTGCACCTCTTTCCTTCTTTGTCCATCTCAGGCTTTGTCTCCATCCCCAGATCTGTCTCCATGGCCTCAGGCAGGGTGCAATATATCTACACCTGTAACATTTTCTGCTGTTCAGTACTTTTTGTTGGTGCAATAAGTCCTCTTTGGTTTAAGAGGATCTGTGTCTGTGGCGTGTTTGTCCTCAGTTTGCCCTGGAAAACCGGATGCGTAGCAGCACGATAAATTTCCCAGAACAAGGTCCTGTGTTTGTGACATGAAAAAAAATATAGACTGTGAAAGAAATGAAGGGAAGCAGATATGATGGGAGTGGATTAGGGTGCCTTTATTGTCAGCTGTTGATGAGCATAGGGGAGGATGCTGTCAGAACTCTCCACAAACCCATGAATTAGGGTGCCTGGACGTAACTCGTCGAGTCACTTTGTGCGCTAATGGTGAAGTATGGGCACGCTCAGAGCTGGAGGTGACGGTGGCACCTGGGCCAGTTTCACTGAGATAGATGTGGGAAGAGGAGCCTGGAGTGGGCAGGGGCAGCAGGCGAGTGCTGGGATTGGGGCTGTTCCCCCCTGCCCCTGCTGACTGTCCTTGCTCACAGCTCTGCCCTACAGCGCTTCCCATCCCATCCTTGCTGCTGAGGATTTGAGGGTGTTCAATTGCTGCTCCTGTCAGGAACCAGGTTAACCTGAGGCATCTTTTACTCAGCCTGGCAGCGCTGGAGTTTATCTGAACTGCTGTTTGTGGTGCACAATGGGCTCCCCAGAGTAAGCTATTGACTGCAGCAACAATGAGCAGCTTCTGAGAAGTCTCACACCACTGCTCCGTGAGAGGGTTGTGTGATGTTAATTGCTCTGACTCAAGGGCAAGGCAAACTTTAATTTATAAATTCATTATTGCACTGTAGCGATGGCCTTTACTGGCTTCTCACAGGTAATTGTACTGCTGGAAACTCCTCTGATCAGGAACAAAATTATTTATTAGCAACGAGTCAAAACCAGTGAAGCATTAACTCTGCACGCGTTGGTAGGCGGAATAATTCATCCAAGCTCCAAAATATTAATTTATTGGCATGGTGTCCTGTAACAGCAGTAATGGAGGCAGCTGTGGGTCTGGAGAGAAACAGATTGGATGCACACCTTGAAACAGGAAGTATTGCCCTTTGGCAGAAGTTTCCTGGCCTGTTGTGAACAGAGACCCATCCTCTGTTAGAGAATCAGATGTTTCAGGGCTGAGAGGTTCATCCCTCTCTGCTGGCTCTCTCTTGGACCATTGAAAGGTTCCTGCCCTGGAATATGTGGAGTCCTCAATAAATTGATGAGTGTTTTGGAACAACCAAGGGTTGTCACTGGCAAGTGCAGTCACACAGATACACTGCCACAGATGCCCAGCCAAGTTCTTTGGAAATTTAAATAGGATGCAGTTGAGCTACCTGGGCTAAACCAATACAGAAATAACAACAGCAAAGAGCTTCTGGTTCAGAAAGAAAAATACAGGATTTTTTTGAGGGCCTGAGGAACTAGGACATCATTTCCTTCTGAAAAATTTCTGATACGGTTTTGGAAAGAATTGCACTCTCCAATGAAATGCACTTTCATGTCTTTTTGACTAGCATTTATTTTATAATTATATTGTATGAAAGTCACATCTAGAGTCCCTAATGAGAATTTAAGATCCCATTAGTCAAGCTGATCTAATGACAATGAGACATTTGATACTGATGAGAGAGTGGAAAAGAAAGCATTTCTTATTAAATAGCTCGTTTGTGCTTTCCAAAAGGTCAAAAAACCTTGAGTAAATCTTCCCCTGGGTCTCCTTTCAGGAAAATAACTGTGGGTTAAGTGCTGGGTGTTATTATTTGTCCATTCCTTTCTGTGAGCATGGGAGCTCACAGGTTGGCATCACAGCTGCTGTTGTACGTGGAGCACAACACCTGGGACTTCTGCTCTCACTCTTGTTGAAGGGATTTATATCAAAATCTTTAATATTACAGGCAAAAAAATGAAAAAGCAGGATGCTTCTTTTGATTATCAGTCTAGATGTCCTAGAGACAGTCAGGTTTATCGGAAAAGGGAAGTTTTAAAGTTTTTGGGTAACTTGTCATGGGAAATGCAAGGGGTTGCTGAGGCACAAAGCTGACTCGAGGCCCTTCAGTGAGGGGAGGAGAGCACACCTTATCTGGGGAAAGGGCCAGAAATCAGAGGCTCAGAGTCCTGCTCTTGTCCTAGGAATAGGCAGCTGTAATGACAATCAATAAAAACAATTGCAGAGAAAGGACACAGTTGTCCCAAGGGTCTGGGGGACACGAACCCCAAGCTGTGAATCAAATCTAATCTCAATACATGGGAAAGTGAGGATTAGCTTAAATGTTCCTCTCTTGGAGGAATTTAGAGCCGTTCAGGATCTTTGGAAATTCACATCCAGAATTAGACTGCACTCCAGGAGTCACAGTTTAAGCATACTTTTGTTAGAAGACGAATTGCAGATGATGCAAGCTCCCTTTAATAGTAGTGGTAATGTCTTGCAGTGGCCTATGGTCCCTTTCAAAATAAAATCAGGGCCAGCCTGAATCTTGGCTCATCCTTTTCTCACTTTGAACTGTGAACTGCTCTTTGCCCTTTAAACTAGACTTGGTCTGCAAGAAATTATCTGGGGAAATGCTGGCAAGCGCTAGCTTTTTCACAGCCATTAATAAATCTGCGTTCCAAACAAACAGCAGCAAATTTCCTTTCCTTCTCTAATGAATCCCTGGAGGGAGTTGTGGACTCTGCATATGAATGGGCTTTGCTTGGATTACCTGTTTTTAAGTGTTGTGTGTTGTCCCTCTCCCTGCTTGGCTCAGCCAAAGTCCAGCTGTGGATAGTCCCAGGCTCTGGGAGACACTGGACTAGGCCCAAGTCGTGTTTCTTGACTGCTCTTTCTGAAATGCAGCAATAGCCTCTGGCTCCACTTCTCATTCTGTTTATTTGGAAGTCCATCCTCTGCTTGAGAATGGAATCCCTACAGGCAACCTGGTGATATCTTAATTTAGTTAAATGCTCGGGATTCATTCCTTAATGTAAACATTGATGATTATTGACAATCAGTCAGGATTGATGATTACTGACAATCAGTCAGGGCAAATGTTGCACAGTTTTAAAAGAATCATTCAATTTTCTTGAGTTCAACAGCTTCAGTGTGACCAAGCTCTCGTGGATACCCAGCTCCTTCATGGGTGCAGTAGGAATCATCCCAGCAGTGCTGGGATGTGGTTCCTTGATGCACTGACCCCAGTAATGTGCTGACAAACAGCAGGTGCCACTGGATGGAAAATGAGAGATTTGGAAAACTTTCCTCCCACCAGCTGGACGCAGGAACATTTCAGTTGTTAAATGGCTTTTGCAGCGTGGTTTTTCTGAATGCAAAATGGTTCAGATGAGAGTTTATGGTACCCTCTGAGGTAAGAAGCAAGTAGGTTTTGTTTCCTTTCATTTGAGTTTGAGTCACTCCTGCTCTTTGGCAAAGAATTCAGTCAGTTGATTGTATTTGGTGAATGTGTCTTGAATGTCCCTGACCCCAGAATTCTGTGATGATTGGCACATCAGACTGAGGGACTGAGCTGGTGCTGAGGCTGGAGTTTTGCATTTTCTTTCCCCTTTAAGTGAACTGTCGAAGCTCCTGTTCTGCTGGTTAGTTAGCCAGGCAAGGCAGAGGCACTGAGGTCATTCACTGCCCTTTCTGAGCAGAGGAGGGCCATTGTGTCTGATAATAGCTGGTAACACTGAGCTGCAGCAGCTTATTGCCTTCTTAGTCATTTGTGGTGCTCATCCATCAACCCCACTAAGGCAAAACTAAAGAATAGAATTTATCAGTGATTTAACTCAGAAGGAGCCAGGGAGTGCATTAATGAGTTTATCATAATGGATGTTTTTACAATGCAGACAAAATATGGTTTAATATTAACAATGTCAGGGAAGAAATCAAAGGCCGGATTTCAACAGTTTTGACTGCACAAATAAGAAATCTCCTAAGAAAGCTGCTGGGAGCTCTAGAGCCTTCAGGGAGGGCTGGGGAGGACCTGCTTTGTCCCAGCATGGCACCTTGTGAAAGGATTTGCCTTCGTGGAGAAGAGCTTGGGATGCATCTACAGATAAGGAGGAAAATCAGTGGCATTTAGTGGCTCTTTGCTTTACATCAGAAGCTCAGTGCTCAGAGAGAAAATCTGGCTTCTTGGTTTCAAGGAGTGTGTGAGGCCAGTATTCAAAAGAAGTAGAGGAATTTGTGGACTACATTGTGATGTAGGCAGGATAGTTACTGTTTGTTTTTAGTCACTCAGATCCTTCCTATTCCCTGCAAGAGCCATGAGATTTAAAATGCTTTGGAGAATGTTGTTGTCAACACTTATGCACTGTTGAAACTGGGTCTGATATAGGAAGTGGCAGTTGTGCTACACAACTCTTTCCCTGTGTGGAAAAGCTGCAGTTTTTGTTCATGATGCTGCTAGAAATTTATTCCTCATGGAAGGAGCTGCTTGTTAAGAATGAGTCCAGGTAACTGGAAGAGGAGAAAGCCACAGGAACTTCTAGAAGAAGTATCATGGGGCAGGCAGAAATTCTGACCCCATCTCAAATTGATCAAAATATAAAATCTGAAATGGTAAGAGAAGACGTTTTTATTTCTTTTCTCTCTCTGTTTTTTTTTTCTGGATGATAGTTTTGCTATATTATGAGACACACTGCCCGGGAGAGGCAGTGATCCATCCAAACAAGCACTACTGTCCAGATATGTAATTATCAAGGTAATTATCAAGGTTGGAAAAGACCTCCAGGAGGCCAGATACCAGAGAGGCCTTAGCTGGGCAGGCAAGACAACATCACTGCACCTCAATGGCATTTAAGAAATCACAAACAAATGTTGGAGTGAACCTGAACTTGCCAGGTACGAGGTGTAACCTCATGTGACGTCCTCTGATCTCGGTGTGTTTGGGATGCTGCCCACTCCTCCTGCTGCCTGTCTGTGCTGTCAGGGAGCTCAGATAATGAGGGGAAAAAGACCCCAAAGCCCTGCAGCATTCTGGTTCCTATGGCAGTAGGATGTGTTGCACAAGTTGGAGCCTCGCTCCACTCAGGATTTGTTATGATCGAGTTGGTGTCCTTATCTATTTGTACACCCACAAAGTGTGAATGTCCCTCTGGTGTCACTTTAAACCTTTCATTCTTTAAACTGTTTTCACTTATCATCCTCCTTTACCTGTGCAGCAATTTAGTACATTCCTGTCAGGACTGGTGTGACTGTCTCACTTCTGGTGTGGTGATGTTAATGTAGAGCTGGGAAAAAGAAATAAATCACGTAAAAAGAGACCTTGGGCTTGAGCAGCAAGTAGGTGTTGCTGAAGATCTGCCTGCAGGGAAAACCAGGGAAGGGTTTCACGTGGTGCTTAGAGCCTGCAGCACACAAGGATGTTATGGTGTCAAGGTTTTACGTGCTGTGTTATGTTTTGGTTTTTTTGATAGTTTTTTTGTTAGTTTTTTCCCTTTTTTTTTTAAAGATAATTTTAAGTTGGGCATCATTACCAATAAGACAGAAGCCCTGTCCTGAGCTAGGCATCATCCCCAGAAGAGCCTTGTCTTCTGCAATGCCTCCTGTGCATCAGAGCCGTGAACCACCCAAACAGAAACCATGCAAAAACAAGAGACCTTTGAGTTTTGGATCGGGTCTATTTCCAGAAAAGTCCTTTGTCCTCAGGCATTTCATTTGAGAGCGTGAGGCTGCTGGTCAGTGACAAGTTTAATAACTCACTTCTGCCATTTTGCTTCAGTTCTGCTGTGGACTTGTGCCTGTTCATAACTGGTTACACCAAAACTCAGCAAACTGTTCTAAGAGGAGCTGGCATAAAATCCTGTGTGCAGAGAACTGGGCTGGTTTGAGCAGGCTGGCATCACCTCACATCTGCATAAACACTGCGTGGAGATGTCCCCAGGCAGAACAGGGCGTGTGTCCCGGCTGGAATGAACACAACTCTGCTGTCCTCCGTGGCAGTGGGAGGTGACACTTCAGCCCAGCTCCCAGACCTCTCCCAACCCTCCCAGAGCAGGAGCACATCTGGCAGCTCTGGATCTGTCTCTGCAGTCCCTGCCTGCCACCAACTCAGTTGTCTGTCTCCAGGTTACTTATTGTCCTTTGTAATTGTCTTTCCCCTCATTTCTTTGGGTATCTCTTGGAATATGTTAAATGAGAAATATGAAGGTGACTGGGCATAATTATTCTCTGGTGAGTTAACAGGGCTCTTCAACAAGAACTGAGTGATTATAAACATTAAGTCCAATTAGGAATGTGGATAGCTGTTCTGTGGAGAAACAGACTTGTACATTTTCTGAGCTGTGATGGATTTCCTCCCTTGCAGAGCTCAGTGTGTTTAGCTTTTCTGTATCTGTGCACCTCCTTGGAGGAGAAAATGCTCATAAATACTGGGAAGCATCCATAGTACTGTCAAAAAAAAGGGTGTGTTTTGACTTTTTCAATCACTAGCCCTGTGAATTGCAACAGGATCTTCAAGGAGGAGTGGGAGAAATACATCAACCTCCAGGGAAGAGAAATGGAAAAAAACCAAAATTAATGAGGAATAGAGAAACTTGCAGACCCCAAAAAAGGAAAAGGCATCAATAATGGAAGGCTCTGGAGGGGATGTAAGCAGCTGGTTCATGAGTGCAGGAGGCTGAAATTTGCTCTAAAGCAGGCCAGGTCCAGCAAATCAAGAGGAGATTGTCACAAGGGCTTTGGCTGAGGAGGTTTTGGGGAAGACCCAAAACATGAAGAAGAGGATCAGAACAGACTTTTAAATGCTGATGTAGTGTTACAGTGTTCATTAGCCACCCAGATTTTGGTAACTGCATGGGATCTGAGCCGTATAATCTATGGATTTACCGGGGATCTCTAGAGCCAGGACACTTGGGGGTCACCAGGGGAAGCCCCACTGCAGGGAGGTGAGGGCAGAAGGGGACTCCAGCTGTGTTCCTGTGGTGGCAGATTGCAGCACTTTGTTTGGCAGTCTGTTTAATGCAGCATTTAATAACAAACCTCCTCATTCAGCCTCAGAACACAGGCCTTCTCAGGCCCTGAAAATCTCCAAGCCACTTTCCCTCTGTTTTTTTTTTTTTATTGGCCCCAGCCATAAAAGCCTGCAGACTGCTATGTATTGCTGGCTTCTGAAGTGCTTGGCATCTGTGGGCAAAAAGCACCAGACAGGAATAGACTGAAAAAATCTGCTCAGTACTTTATTTGCAGTGTTTACCAAGAAATGGGCTATGAAAGTGACGATGTACTTCAGATGGTGCAGCCTGCTGTTGATGCAAAGGATGAGCTGTCAACATCAAATATTGCAAAAAGTATAAATCTCACATGCCATGAGTCTTTTTGATGTAAATGAGACAAAAAGGCCAGGAATGGGAAATGCACAGGGTCGTGTTCTGATGATTTTGCACAAAGCAGATGCTTCTGACAGTGAGGGAGGCAAGACGGAGCTGTAAGATGGAGCTGATTTGCCTGCCAGGTGCTTGCTACCAAGGAAAATACTCTTTTTCTCTGCCAGGCTGCCCCTGCTGAGGACATGGCTCCAGTTACTTGGTTAAACACTCTCCTGCATAGCTGGCTCATGTCACTTGTGCAGGAAGGAGTGATAAAGTGCTGCGAGCTGTGATGGGTCAGGCCGAGGTGCTGACCATAACATTTGCTAAGTAAACTGCTAAACTGAACAGAATGTGCGAAGGGGGGTCCCAAGCTGGGCTTTGGGAGGTGAACCAACAGACAGCAGATCATCTGGGCAGGGAAAATGCCAGGCTCTTAAATAGTCTACTAGAAATATGTTCCTAGGGCAAGGACTTTGCAAAAATAAGCCCAGGCTCCAAAGCAAATGAGCTGAGGCTGGGCTGTGGCTGCCAGCTGCCTGTGGGGAGAGGCATGAGGCAAGTGCAGGGCTCCTGCCAGAGCCCTCGCTGCTTTCCTTGGGAGGGGTTGATGCCTAAAGAGGCCAACCTGGAAACAGAGACCAGACAGGGGTAAGGGAATAAAGGTGGATATTTATTGGAAAAGCCTTCAGAGGCACACCCTGAGCAGGCCAAAGGCTGCACCCGAGATGGACCCCGAGTCACGAGTTCTTCACACTGTTACAGGTTTGGTCCATTTGCAGATCAGCATAAATTCACCAATTAAACTTTAGCTAATGATGGAACTGCCCCTCAGCTCGCCCCCCTTCTCAAGGTGCTGGGTTACACATTTTGGGCCCGGGACGGGCTGGGTGTCCTTGCAGAGCAGGCCCGGAGAGGCTTTGTTATGTCTGTGTGAGCATGAGAGAGCAGCAGCTGACAGGCTGCAAGGCAGCTCAGAGTCACACACTGGGAACACAGAATTTTGAAAAATATAAGAGTTAAACCCTAAGGCATCAGAGTGGAAGTGCTGATTGTGTTGTTGCAGGGAAGGGATTGAATCCTGAGCAGGAGAGGGTCTGTGGGTGTGGAGTAGCTGCTGTGGACAGGCTGTGGTCCATCATGTGGGCTGTGCAGGCCAAATGCAGCTCCAAGGTGGATGAGCATTGAAATGTTGTGCTGCTCTGAGGCCTCCCCTCTGTGACATGGTTTTAGAGGTCAGAGGTGTACGAAGATGCAAGGTGTCTCCAGGGTAGGCAGGGAATGGGCACAAGCTCTCAGCTGTCATGCTGAGAAGAATTTAATAGCAGCATCTCTGTGGTCAGGGCTGTTCTGTCTGCGTGGCTTTGACTGAGAGCAGTGCTGCAGGAAGCTGCTGCAGAGCAGGAACAGCCTCATTAAATCTGAGCTACAAATTGGAGCCAAAGAGGCTCCTGATGAGTCACTTGAAGACGAAGGAAGAGCAAGGCTAGAAGTAGAAAGCAGAAAAGGTAGAAAGCAACAGGTAGGTACAAGATTGAAGCAAAATGCCCAAGAAATGTTCCTTGTCAGGCTCTGTCCCTGTAAGGGATCTTCACTTGGCTTCCTCACTGAAACTGCTGCATTGAAAATGAAATTCCTTCTCCATCAGTTCCTCTTGTAATTAAAGAACTGGAAAGAATCCACATGAAATCCCTGAACTACATTGCTACATTCGGCCTGCTCCCCTCCTGCACTGGTAACGTGTCAGAAGGGTTTTTGGGAGTTGGCTGGGAGTTGACTCTGATTCATCAGACCTTGGCCAGAGGAAGCTGAGTCCGAGCCCAAACCACTAGCACTCCATTGGAGATTAGTTTGGAAGGCTGTGCTTAATCAGAGCTTGGGCACAGGTGGTTATAGTTTAGCCAGTCTCCAGAATAATTATCTTTTATTGGTTGTCTTTGATCTCAATGCCCTGCACCTAAGTTGTTGTGCAGGAATGCAAATACGGTTTGGCTTGGCTCAAGCTCCCTTCTCTGCCTGAAATGTTCTGGGTTAATGCATCCCGTTCTGTTTTCCTTCTCATTTCCTTCTTTACCCTGCAGCCTGGGTGACGCCCATGCTGCTGTGTCCGTCTCAGCCTGGAGTGGCACGTGTCACCCAAACCTGCCATGCCCATGTCCTGCTGCTGTGGCAGGGTTGTCCCACAGTGGGGGAAGCTCTGGGTCTTCCCAGGCTCCTCCAGCACCATTTCCCTCTGCATTTTTGGGTAGTGGCTGAACTATTTCCATGGGTTTAGCCCTGTAACTCCACATCCACACAAAGTGTCTACAAAACAACAGTCTGAGATGGAGAGCTCTGGCTCTGTCCTGCTTTTGAATGCTTGTATGGTACAGGAAAGGGACAAGGCTTTTATTCCCTGGGGAAAGCCTGTTATTAATTTCAGATGGGATTCCTTTCCCATCATGGTAAATGTTCTGTGGGGTTTGCACTGTAATCACAGGGCTGAGAAGATACCTGGGATCCGGTCCAATGTCACATTTTATCTTTGCACTCTATCTCCTTGTTTTCTGGGAATGCTCCCTCTGGGAGCTATTTTGAGACAGAAGAGGCTGTGGCTGCCAGCCCGGGGCTGTGCAGTGCTGAGGGGCTGGTGGGCACAGGCTGCTGCTTCCCTGGCACCTC
Organism: Oriolus oriolus; assembly: GCA_013400235.1. Classification (NCBI taxonomy): domain Eukaryota; kingdom Metazoa; phylum Chordata; class Aves; order Passeriformes; family Corvidae; genus Oriolus; species Oriolus oriolus. The sequence goes on from VXBT01003995.1 coordinate 1,070,673, forward strand.
CAGCCTGTGTCACATCAGGGTTTGTTAGAGGAGGCTTAATTTGAGCTTGCAGGGAGCCAATTCTGTCCTGTCTGGAGTTTTGGTTATGTCATGAGTTATGGCACTGTTCATCCCCACTCTTCCAAGTGCCACCAAACTGTTTTTCAGCCTCTTCTATTTTTCATCTGGCTGGTCTTAAATGGTTTTGTTTTGGTTTTTTTTTTTTTTTTTACACCACTTCCCAGGCTGGTTTGATTCCTTGGATCTTGGTGATGTTACATCAGGGCACAGAATAGTAACTGTGTTTAGAGTAACCAAAATAAAAGTGACAGAGGCTGTTAATCAAGAGAAGTCAACTGGGGTCAGGAAGAGTTTGCAGCCATTTTGCATGAGCCAGAGAGGAGGTCTGAATCGTGCTGCTAAACAAGATGAAATGTGCCTGTGGCCTCCTCCACCATTCCTGTGTGAAGGTGTTGAAAAGCTGGGGCTTTTTTGCCTTAACTTTGTGAAATGTGGCAGCCAAAGTCACTGACCAGAAGGCGCTGGATCCATTTTACCTGGGGTCCATATGCCCATGGCAGCCTGGACTTACTCCATGTAGTTTCAGCTTCTGAAACTCTTGGTGTCTGGTCAAGGAAAGGAGAGACAAGCACTTCCAGAGGATACATCACCCTAAGGTTTGATTTATCCCTGACCAGCACTAATTTCTTGAGGTGAGTCCCAGTGACTGTGATCCAAAGCTCAGTGCTGTAGCTTGGATCTCAGAGCTGGGCAGGGTGAATGCAGATCTGCTCAGCACACGGGCAGAAACCAGAGCTGAGGAGTGTTAGCCAAAAAGTGGGCTTTAACTCATCTAGAACTGCAGCTTCAGCCTGAGATATCATGTCCCTTTCCCTTTAGACAGAGATTCAAGAGGAAAAATATTGGAGGAAATGAAAAAGGATTTAAAAAATGTTCGATGTCGTTGTCTCACGTCGTGCACATCCACCCAGTGAAAGGAAAATGCAGATGCTCTGCAGGCTCTTTGGCAAGTTGGATTTTGAAAGTGGGCGGCTCTGTCTGCCTGAAGTGGTGCCTTGGTGGCAAAATACCACCAGCATCTGTGCAGTTCTGTGGGCCTGTGCTGAGTGTGGCTGTAAAACATGGAGAATGAAGTGCTTTCCTTGGTGATGCTACGGAGAAGTGCCAGGGGACTAGAGCTGGTAGGGAATGCTGCTGGCTTTTACAGGGAGGTGAGGGGAAAAGATACCAGCGGGAAACAAATACAGATGCAATTTCCTGACTCAGTGACAGAGCTCATGAGAGAACATTGTTCCCTGAAATAGATATCTTTATATAGACTTTTTTAGTTTTGTTTTTTTTTTTTTTTAGGAAAGCTCTCCTGAGCAATGGCTGCAGAGGCTTTGGTGTGTCTCTTCTGTGCAGGGGGAGACTGGTTTTCCCATTCCTGCTTTTTGAGATAGCAAGGAAAGAGGAGACTGTAATGCAGGAAGCCCCACCAAGGGATGACCAGCCAGAATGGCTTTGGAAAAACCCCAAAAGCAATGAAATTTCCCAAGCCTGAAACACTGCTTTGTGCTGTAGGGCTGGATGTGGCTCACATGCCCTAAACTGACACGTTTCCTCCTGGCCTTTGGGGCCACTGGGGCTGGACCAGGGTAGAAGTTCAGTGGATGTGTCTTTTGTTTCTGCAGCGCTCCCAAAGCGTTGCACATCTGCACGTCTTTGAGCAGAGCCCGTTCACACCTCCCTCCCCTCCTCCAGTGTTTCCCTTGGCACTTCTGCTACCAATCACAGCCGTATCTTGTTTGACTGAGTCGTTCCGTCTCTGCTTTCCTCAGCTCTCCTCTCTCAGCCAAGTTGTAAATCTGGGTTTGTGGCTGATATTGCTCCCAGGGAAGCAAACAGGGAGAGTGCAGACAGAAGGCCATGACTTCCCTGAGGAATGCGACCGAGTGGAAGAATTGGCCTATCAGGTGGAATAGATCCAAAGTAGTAGTCTGAGAAATGGGACTAGTGACCCAATTTGGAAGGAAACCACCCCTGTTCTAAGTGCTGTCTTCAGGGGAAAGCTTTTAATCTCTGCATTCCTCCCCCCTGAGATGTCGTGCTGATTTGGGGGTCTGAGTCATGTCAGTTGTTTCATCATTTGTATTGCTTGTTCGTTTCATTTGTTTTTCATCACATATTCTTCCTTTACCAAGTTGTTTATGAGACTGACCTACAAAAAGTGTTTTCCCAGGGGCTGTCCCACCTGAGATCTAAGTGGCCTCACACACAGGTCAGAGAGCTCTCACAAATCCCACAGAGCCAGCACAGAAAACTTATGATAAACAAAAGCAAGAGCATGGATTTCTGGTGCACTGAGTGGGTCTGGCTTGTTTGGGGTCAGAGATGCTGTTTAGCTCCTGTTTGCTTTCGGAGAGGAGCAGCCTGAGGGATCGGTGGTGTAGTGTGACTATGTTCAACCTGCTCTAGCGTTATCCTGCCCCACACTCTCTGTGCTTTAGACAAAGGCTGGCTAAGGGAGCTTTGGGGGGCAATAAAGGCAGTTCAATCACAGGAAGAGGCTGTTTGCATGCTTTTTTAACACATATTGAAAAAACCTTCCAACCTGGCATATTGAAAGATAATAATTCCACACTGCATTTGGCTTTTCATTGGCATGTGTGGGTGTGTCACATTCAATGGTGGAGGATCTCTAGGCTGGGGGAGTATCTTCGCAGAATCACAGAATGGTTTGGGCTGGAAGAGACCTCGAGGAACATCTTGTTCCAATCTTCCCTCTATGTGCAGGGCACCTTCCACAAGACCAGGTTGCTCAAAACCCCATCCAGCCTGTCCTTGAGCACTTGCAGGGGTGGGATCTTGGTCAGTCATGACAAGGAAGAATGGGAGAGCTTCACTCCTTGCCCTGCTGCAAAGTCCTTTGTCATTGAGAGTGGCAGTGCTGCCCTGCCTTCCTCCTCCTCTCCAGTTAGGAATTCTCTTAAGGCAGCCACTGTCCCCATCTCAGTCTAACTGAGCAGTGCCTGAACACAGTGACGCCTCAGGACTCTCACTGTTACACAAATGGCCACAATAGCTGCTTTTATGCACCTGATCGATTCCTGTCACCTGCTTGGGACAGATAAACTGCGGATCAGTGGTAGCTGAGATCAAGTATTGAGCATTCAGTAAAGCCGTGATTAGCAAGGACCAATTCAGCCGTGCAGCCCTGTGCAGCATCTTCCACTGCAGAAATGAAACAGCTGGAGGAAGAGGATGGTTAGATCTGCTTAGTGAATCCTTCAAAATCCTTGGGGGTGATGCTATTTACTAAAAGGATCTTTCAACGCTCCTTGCAGCTGTAGAAACATTCTGTGTGCTGTTCAGGGCTGTGCTGTCGGCAGCAGAGCACTCAGAGTCAATGAAATAAAACCTGGCAGCACCTTTAAAGATGGTTTAGTGCTCAAGATCTCAGGGAAAAGCCACTGCAAACAGCCTCTGAGTTAGTGTCCCACAGGAGCAGAGAGAAAGAGTCCCAGCCCTCTCTCTCCTGGGGAACAGGCCTGGAGTCTCCACTCTCTGCATCTGGTGGGCATAAGCTAAAGAAATCTATCCTGCAGCTTGATAAGGAATTTAAGAGATTGTATGGATAGACTGGGTTTACCACAGACATAAATAAATGCTCTCCTTTTGCTCCAGTTGCACTGTTTATTAGCCATTGCAGTTTGATAATGATTACACTCCTATATTAAAGCCTTGGCTTAATTCCAATTTTCCTCCCCACAAATCAGGAACAGTTGCATTAAGAGTTGGTCTAGTGGCAAATAACAGAATGTAGGGGCCAGAGGGGGTGATGTTAAGCAAAGCACAGCGGTGAGGAGATCCAGCAACCCTTGGTACCCTGCACTGGGAATGAGCACCAAACCTCACCCTCAGCCACTGCAAGATACCAACAGCTCATCCTACCCTCATTTCGAGGAGGAAAAGCTTTTCTGATGCAAACAAGTGGTTTCTGCTTGACCCCAAGTGGTTTTGGACACTGTGGAAAGGAGGCTGCAGACCTGCCTGGTGCTTGATCTGTGACAACTTCTGAGGGTATTTCTCTGGCCAGAAGTATTTGGGAATTCATTGCCCTCCATGGTTATATAAGAGGCTCCCCCTGCTGTAGCCACAACCAATACTATGAGTGAGGCTGGAACTAAACCAGAGTGCAAACTTGCCCCATATTTGGTAAATTTCTTGACTTACGGTATGTTTGCAAAGCCATGGGGAGCAATTACTTTGGCCAAATATTTATACGTTGATGAGTTTCTCCCCATTGCAGCGAATTATCCACAAGCAGTTTAAAATTTGATGACACACACAGATAATTTCAAGTAGTTCTGACACTTGCATATCATTTAAACGAGTTCACAAAATAACTTCTGGTTTGTAAATTGGAGCGACCAGTGCAGGAGCACATATGGAAAAGCTGAGCTTGGATCCCTGCTGATTAGTGCTGGCACTTCAGACACAGCCTGCTCTTTGTGCAGTTTGGACTGTGACCAATTCAAACTTTTTACAGCAGAAAGAGTTTTCTAGAGCAGCTTTAAAGTGAATGGCAGAAGATCATTAGTTGACATGCAAATAAAGAAATTATCTCTCATAGAAAAGACCTTTTCCTTCCTACTGAGGAATTGAAATTTGTTTTGCCGCTTTGAACAATCTCATCTCCAAACCCTGCTTGCGTTACTTGGCAAGTGCTGCCCAAATCTGATAACCTTGGCAGTGTGCTGCTTTGAGATTCTCTGTTTTGTAAGATGGCATTTGCAGAGCTGCTGTTGAAATCCCAGCTGAAGGAAGTAATTGCTCCACTGCCCAGTAAAACATCTCAATGAGAGCAGGAAAACAGCTGGCAGATTGAGATGAAGCCTGATTACTTCAGCCTGTCCTCCCGGCCTGCAAAGCAGCTTTCCAAAGCAGGAGGGATTTTGAATGGGGTTAGTGGGAACTGGGAACATGGTCTTTGGATGTGCCTGATGAACACTTTCATGGCAACTGTGTCCCGTCTTGGCAGGGCCACACGTGTGAGGGTGGTGGCCACGAAAGCTGCAGTGAGTTACAGCTGGAGCTCTAGGACCAGACCAGAGTCTGTTTTTTCAGCAGCCTCAGCTAAGAATGGCTTTTACGGCCTCTTCTCCAGCACTGGGTGCTTTGAGAGCCCGTGCACCATGTCATGCTGTGGGTGTCTCTCGGCTGTTGTCTCTGGATTTGCTTGTGGCTCTCTTGTCCTTCCCAGCCACAGGGTCCCAGCAGTGTCTGCTCAGCTGAGAGCTGAGGGGAGATTCGCCCCACCTAAGCCAGCACTGTAAAACCAGATGGGCAGTCAGTGGGAGAGCTGGGATACCTGAGCCTGTGAGGAGAGGCTGCCTCCTTTCTCTGAGCATCTAACTCAGGGCTGGGTGACCCACCTTACACTGGGGGACCACTGAAGACTGCACTCCAGTTTAAGGTGGCTGTAAAATTACTAGAAATAGTATTTTACAAATGTGGCTGTTGCCTCAGAGCTAACACTCCTGGGAGCCACCAGCCAGCACTGAGGCCACTGTCCCCTGTTCCTGCTGTCCCCAGCAAACCCTCCCAGCGTGACCAAGCGATGTGTGCTGATGAACATGTACTGGCTCCTTTCAGTCTCAATTTCTTTACAGACCAGGCACCAGCTTAAGCCCCCAGGGTTTGTTTTTGGACCCAGCCCAGGTGAAGGCCAAAGGCTTCCCTGTGCACAGCAGTGCTTCTGTTGAGGCAGACCTGAGCACTGTGAGACTTTGCTGGCCTGTGCTTTACTCTCGTTTGCTTCCTGTGAGGGTTCTGCAGCTCCATAATGAAAACCAGCTCTAAAGTCCCCTGTTCCGTAGTGCAAGTGCTCATGGTGATGGAGAACCTTTTCCTGGGGGGGTGTAGGTCTGTCTTGGGGGAGACTTCACTACAATTTATGAGTCCAAAACCTGGTGTCAGCTGTAGAAGAAACTATTGGCAAAGAAACTCTTCAGGCACCCTCTGCTTATGTGACTGTTTCCTGCTGTATCCACCGCTCAAAGTCAGCATTAGTGGAGATTCCAGCCCTGTTGTGTCTGCCTGCCGCTGCTGCATGGCAATTTATCTCCACACAGCTGCTACTGAGGTTTAAGAACTTTGTTCAGTCACTGAGTCTGCCCTCAGCTCTGATGATACCAAGGATTTTTGTGCAGTTTGTAAAATCTTCCATTCATATAAATGCATCTGAATCGTTTCCATGGGAACACCTGCTCCATACAGGGAAATATTTTTTTTTGCTTTTATGAATAAATATGAAACCTTGCTACCTTGGACAGCCTGGGCTAGAAAAGGAGTGGCTGCTGGCTAAGAAATAGTGCATGAGAGGCCAGCCCAAGCCCTGTGTCAGCACAGCCAGACACAAGGCCAGTGCTCGGGGGAGAAAAGTCTCAGAGCTGCGCTCAGTCGGAACCCTCAGGTGCAGCTTGGAGCAGGGTTCCTGGTGGGATGAGAAGATTTGGACTTTTCATTTACTGACTGAGGGTCACCAAGGTGTCACAGGTCTTACTGTCACCGCAGTGTCACCTGGAGTGGGTCCTTGTGAGCAGCTGGTCTTCCATGGGGAGAGCACCAAGGTCTGAGGTGGAGGTTTTCCAGTTGTGTGGCATTCCATAAAACCAGCCTGTGACTCGAGGGAGCTGTGCTTCTGCACAGGAGATGGAGGGGAAGAAGGGCATCATGTCCTTTTTGCATGGAGGGAGGCAGGTGAGGAGCTTCCCCTTGAGCTGGAGCCTATGCTGGCAATGAAGCAACTTTTAAATTATTTCGTTTAAGCTTTATGTTGGAGAGAATTAAACATAGAAGTGATTACTTCAGGAAGGTCTTGGGTTTTTTGGTTTAGAGGATAAAGAACCCCTCTTCTCAACCCTGCCATGGGAGGGTACAGAGCACTTAAATTCGAGTATCTCCATCCACATGCTGACCAGTTCTGCCAGTCCCCCCCTTGCAGCCAGCTGCATCCGTGACCTGGGTTAGGTGCAGCTCTTGTCACAATGATAAGCTGAGAGTTTAATTTTGTCAGTTCATTTCTGTTTGCAAGTGTTTAGCCATAACCTGAACGAATCACAAAGCAGCCAATAAAGGATGGGATTAACCTTGAGGTTTTGTTTATCTGTTTGGATCTTTCTCTTGTTTTTGTTATTCTGAATATTAGTATGTCCTAGAGACTTCTCTCAGCTCAGACTGGTGGTTCAGAGTTGTGCCCATGGAGATCTCTGCAGCAGAAGCTCAATATACAGCATAGCTGTGATCTTTACAGTCCCCTTGGGATTAGTGGAATCAGAAAACTGGAAATACAAAGTAAAAGGCAGCTGTAAATGTGCAGGACCGACTCTATTCCTGCTGTATCCCTTCATGGCAGGGCTGGAGCTGCCTCTGAGTGTTGGTCACAGGGTAAGGGACCCTTATTTTCTGGTCACTTTTGAGGGCGTTGTCTTCTTTTTATTTTCCTTTATACTGGCCTCTGACTGTCTCACGTTTTCTCCATTTTAATCTTGCTCTTTTTCTCTCTCAGCTCAGTGTTGTGCTCGTGCTGTAGCTCTGTCTCAGCCTCTCTGTTTGTGCTGCTGTTTGTCACGTCGATTCCATGGTGCTTGGCACCTTCTGAGAGAAGCCAGCTAATCCTACTCCCAGTCCTCAATCAGAACCTACGTGGAGTGGTATTTTTCAGGCTTTACTAATTCCAGAGAGTGTTAAACTTGGAGATGAGGACTGAAAACAGAGCTGAGGAATACAGCACATGACAGTACATTTGTTACTGAGCATCCACATTAAAGCAGGATAAATGATTGCATACTGCCTGCTGCTTTTAATGAAGCCTGAATTTCCAAACGGGCTGCTCGTTTGAGCAGGAGGGATGTGTAGAAGAGCACACCGTGGTAGGTCTAAGCAGCAGAGGCCAGCAGAGGGATCCCTGGACTGCTGCTTCCCTCCTTCTCGCTTTGTTGAGAAATTCCAGGTACGACACAAGTCAAAATGCGAAGTGATGGGACAGCATCCGGCGTCTGCTGGTGCATCCGGGCTGTGGGAAGCAGTCTGTGCCTGATCTCCTGTCTGCCCTAACCCCCACCCCGCAGGGCTCAGCGTGCTTGTGCCTGCTGACTGCTCCCAGCAGGTCAAGCTGGGATTGATTTACCAGGAGGAGGGAAAGGCTCCCCAAGTCAGTGTCTGTATCCCTGACACCGCTGGAGCTGGTGTGGTGCCCACATGCCACGGATACTGTGCACGTATGGAGAGTGAGGATCATTTCAGAAAGACGGAGTTTTATTTTCCATCTCTTCTCAGCACAGAAGAATTGCAGTAACACGAGTCCTTCCGAGTGCCAGCAGAGCCCTCTTATGTGCCCGTGGGCTGGGTACCAAGTTCCTGCTCTGGAGCTGTGGAAGGGCTGGAATCAGCGGGTAAAGGCACGAACCGTTCCCTCAGCTCTGTCTGCATCACAGCTCTCACAAAGGTCAGCGCTGCGATGCCAGCCCAGCTCCCTTTCTCTCGGCTGCAATCACCACTGATGGCCCAGCGGGTGAAGCTTCCTGGAAGGTTGACTCACTGGTGTTCTTTGAAGCTGGATCCTGCTGCTTTCCTTTGAATTATCTTCCTGACAAGAACCTCCTCATGCTCCGTTCCCCTCAGCGGTTCCAGAATGACCAAGCGTGTTGCACGCTGTGCCCTGGTGGGGTGACACTGGTGACACGTGCGTGGCCTGTGGACCGTGTGTCACCCTTGGGTGGTGGCTTTCCTGCTGGGTGGCACCCTGGGTGTGCTGCAGCTTTACACTCCCAAGGGCAAAGGGTTTGCTTTGATGTGAGGGGTGCTCTGAGGTCCAGGTCATGGCTGCTCTCTGGTGTTTATCTCAAGGTGTGAGGAGGTCCCCACTGTGCTCCTCAAAGCCACATGTCCCTGAGTCCTGACCATGACACCATCTCCCTTCTCTGCCTTCCTTGCCTGCAAGGAGCCGGCTGTCAGCCCAGAAACGCTGAACTTTTAATCCCAACATGCTAATTTTCACCATTTTCTCCCTCTGCCTTTTTACCGTGGCTCCTCCTGATGTCCCTTGTCCCCGCGAGGAGAGGTGTGGGCGGCAGCTGAAGCCAGCTTCTGCTGCGTGCAGCCTTTCATTTGCACTCTTTGCCTTTGAGATGTTAACAACTCCGAATGTTTTACACCTCTTACACCCTTTCTGAGACAGCCATCTCAGAGGCAGTTTCATAAAATGGCTCCACGAACCATGATCTCTAATAACCGAGCGCTGTTTTCCTTTTGTGGTGGCATGACTTTGTCAGGAATGGCCGGCAAACCCCCAAAATTTCTCTTGAAAAGCCATCAACAACCATCTTGTCTCACCCTGACATCCTGAAGACCACAGGCTGCTTAACATTTGATGCGTTTTGGCACCCTGACTGGTTTGTGGCCGTTTTTTGGTGTGTTATTTAAGATGCGTTTTGGCAATGCGACTACTTTGTGGTTGGATTTCTGTGTGTTATTTGAACTTGGGTATGAAAATGTCTGTGATCTATTACCAGCCAAGGCCAGAGACAGACCAGTAGCCTGATTTATTGTCTCCTAGAACTAGAAAACAGCTTCTGTCTCTGTACAGGCTCATCTCCCATCCAGTACCTTAAATTCTTCCATCTAACAACAATTAAATATATCTTTGAGAGCACCTTTTGCCTTAAAACTTGTGGGGTTTAAGCCCTGGAGAACAGTTTAATACTTAAAGTAAAAGCTGCATAGCTCTAAATCCACAAGGTCTGTGTTATTCAGAAGGGGTGATTTTTAATATTAGAGCACATTTTCAGGCTTCTCTGTGATAGAAGCACATTCATTTGCAAGTAGGGAATTGTCTATCCACCTGAAATAGTTTTTAATACATTTATATAAGGCAAGAAGATAATCTGGGTCATCACTATATTAAGGATGCATTTAAAATCTTGTAGGACCAACTAAAGTGCATGTAGGTACAGCCAATAAATGATTTGACACAGGTTTTTGCAGCAGCTTTGGAATAACCAAGGTTTTGCTGTTCCATTTTTCTTCTGTAGCTCACAGAGGCTCTGAGTCACTTTATCAGTGACTATTGCAGCAATCTGCTCTTGGCAGGGTGAAAAAAAATAATGCCCCAGTGGAATTTCTTGGCTGTTTTCGACCTTAAGGGCAAATCTTCAAAGGAAAATGCTTTTGTGCTTGCTGAGCAAGGATGGCAAAGGTGGTGGGCAGGGATGCAGCTGCATGAAGCATGATTTACAGCGGGACAGGGTGTGCCCTGCCACTGTATTTTGGGGGAATTTGGCTTATTTTGCCCTGCTCTGCTGGTGAAGTGCTTTCTTGACTATAGGAAGGTTTCTGTTGAGCAATGCAGAGCTGCTGCTGGGATGAATAATTCATGGGGAAATCAGCCGTGGAAGAAACTTTCAACATTCAATCAGATTTTTTTTTTTTCCTTTTTAAATTCAGGCTGTCGCTGACCTAATTTATCTCGAGGATGAGTTTATCTGATCCGGACAGACAGGGATTAATTTAACATTAGAAGTGGCGGGGAATGATGCGATAATGAAATCTGAAACCCTTTTGCCACTCAATGCTCTTCCCCTCCCAGCGAGGGCACATCCTGTGCTGGCTGCTCCCGCTGCCATCTGGCACCCGGATGAACATGTGGCTCTGTACCTGGAGTGCTGCACCAGGGCTCAGGGATTTGGGGTTTGGACACGTTTCAGCCTTGCCACTGCCTGCAGACACGGGAAGGGGAAGCAACTTCTCCACACTCACTCAACAGGGCAGCGGATTGCTTTTGGCAGTGGAAAAACACAACAAAGGTTTGCTCTGGGAGCACGTGCAGGGACCTCGGCGACGTGGTTATTCCCGGGTATTTCGGGTTATTCTCTGGCTCTGGAGTTGTCCTCAGTGCTGGGAGCTACTGCAGCTTCATTTGGGAAAATATTTCTGGTGGTTTCATTGTTCTTTTTGCCACTGCTCTTGTTTTCTGGTGTTTGGATTTGTTTTCTTCCTCTGGTAGACTGGAATATGCAAAGCAGGGCCTGTTTTCAGAGTGGGAGGAGGGCTCTGAGGAATGAGCATCAAGTCAGAGACAGCCAAGAGGACCTGTGGTGCAGGATGACAAAGCCCATCCCGAGACAGCAAGGCAGCCTCACTTTTCCTGATTATTTCCAGGGTTTCCCTCAGTGCACCTTTCACTAGGTACTGTGTGATTAACAGCTTTGATACTAGAGTAATATTTTCTTTAACTCCTCAGTTGCTTCTGAATAGAACGTTCCCCCTTTGTAAGACATGAAAGAAGACAGGATGTATGACTCAAGGAGCTGCTGGACCTTTTTGTACTCCATAAGACCAAGCAGAGAACTCAGCAATGTCTGGAGCAGTATCACACTTTACCTTGTTTGTGGTGGGGTGTTGGCCTGGCAGCTTTGAAAAATAAACATGCAATTTGGAAGAAATTAGAAGAAGCAGAATTACTAAAAAATATCCTCTTTTTTTTTGGCACAGTTGGAACAAGGGTTGAGATACAATCCCCTGCAGCTGGTGGTGCGATGTTTGCTGAGCATGCTGGTAATTTTTGATCTCAGAAGTTGGTGCTTTTACTGATTGAGTGCATTGGTTTGCTCGGGGGGGGAGTGGTTTCTCTACATGACTTTCAGCCAGTATTGACACTGCTGCTGGGTGTGCTTACCTTGTGATTTATCTGGAGGTACAGTGTGTTTTCTTGCCTACTGCAGGTCTCTGCTCCGCCTTACCCTCAAGTGATCACCCAGGAGTCAGTGCTGGATGTGGGAATAGCTTCACTGCCACATCCCCTCCAAGAGAAGCGATTTGTGTGAGTCCTGTAGGTCACACACATTCCCCCTCAGAGCTTACAGTGGGTACCACAAGCTTTATAGACAGGCAGAACTTTCTCAGGCTGGCACTGGTGTTTTTCCAGCCCCAGCTGCAGACCCCAGTGTGCTGCCCTCCAGCTTCATTTCCCATCATCCTCATGCTTCCCATTGTCCTGAGATGGTGCTCAGCATGCTCAGTAATTCTGCCTCAACTCATTAGGTGTTCCTAAAAGGGAGATGAGGTTCACAGCAGAACAAGTTCAGACTTCAGTTACCGAGATTAAAGCGTGAAGAACTTGATGCTTTCGCTGTAAACCTGGAAACAAGCAATTATAAGAACAAGCAGTCCTAGATAATTGGAGTTTTTAGTTATTTTGCTCCATCCTCTCCAATTCAAGGCCGCCTGATTTGTGCTGTGGGCTGAAGAGGTTTTCACATGCTGCTTACCCTTGGCACAGAGCCTGGGAGCTGAGGCATTTTATTCTTCAGTGCTGTGTCTGGAGTTGAGAATGGAGTTCACATCTCCTGCCTCTAATTGTCTTTTAAATTGCTTCTGCCCTGATTTGACTGAGACGGCTTAATAGATATTCCTGAGCTCTTGATAGAGTAACAGTTGGTTTTTTTCACCGTACGGCAGGAAAGAAGAAGAGGTTAATTGCAAATGCTTTCTGTGAGGCTTGGGAAGTGCAGGGCATTAATTACCAAAGCTCTGTGGAGAGAGCCTGGGACACCTTTTGGTCCATTATCAACACAGTTAACAAGGTGCTTTATCTGAGATGTGTCTGTATGAGCAAACACACCCATCCCACAGCCTGTGCTGGGAGCTTGTGTGCTGCTAATTCCCTAATCAGGCAAGAATTGGCATAAAATCGGAGATGGTGTGTGCTGAAGGGCTTGGCTGGGAACACCAGGGCTGAGGGATGGCTGTTGTGGCTGTGGAAGGGGAGACTGGCCAGAGGTGGCTTTGGAAGCCTGGTTATCTCCCAACAGCTGAGAGAGAATCCAGTAGGTGAGGGAAGCAGGGATAGCAGGGTGGGGAACAGCAGGAACAGGGTGTTCATCCCTGCTGAGCTTGGGGACAGGAGTGGCTGAGCTGTGTGTGTCACCAGGGCTCCTGCCTGGAAGTATCGTCCCACGTGAAGTTATTTTTACAGTGGGAACAGTGCACAAAGGGTCACAGGACATTATATCCAGCCTTGCTAAGCCAGCCTTGGTCTAATGATAGCAGTCACTGGCCTCCTCCCAAAATCATGGTGATCATCACAGAGGAATCCCTCACCCCAGGCTAACCTTAGCAGACCTTTACTTCCAAGGACAAGTGAAGTTTAAGTGCCAGGTGAAACCTCAGGTCTCGGTACCCATTGTACCCTGAGGTGATGCCATGATGATTTTTTGCTTTTCTTTTATACCCCCTTTTATACACTCTTTTATATAGCTTTTATATATTCCTTGTGCCTTTGGCTTACACAGTTATAATTCTTTAGGTTCGGTAACTCCCCTTAGACCCAGTATTTCATTAAGTTTAGAAACCAAACATTCTAAAAGCCCAAAGAAACCAAGGGCCTCTCCAGAACACATTCTGTAAACAAAGATAGACCCATCCAGGGGGAGGGTCCCTTGGGTGGGGGGTCTCACCTGAGTCCCTCACTGGGGAATCTTTGATAGATGTGCTAATTTTTGCAAGGCCTATAATTGTACACTCATCACATCGTGGGTGGCCATTTTCTTCGGTGGGGACATCAGGGTGCATTCCGATGTGCATTTCATCACACCTAAGGATCCTTAAATAAATACCGAGGTAAAAACCCTTTTTCCCTCTTAACTGTGTTCAGCTCTCTTAATTTTAAGACCAGGAAAAGGCATCTGAGGGAGTTTCCCAAGGCCTGCTGTGACATCTGGGTGCTGTGGGGACCAGGGGCTGGCACAGAGCTTCTAGACTGTTCTGGCTTAGCCAGACACATCAGAGGAGGAGGAAGACAAATACATGAGAGAAAACGCCTTGAGCTTTCATTTAAAGTGACTTTGATTGTTCCATTGAGCTGACATCCCACTCTGATGCATTTCTGCACTTGCACATTTGAGCCATGTTATGGCAGTTAATCAAAACTACCTCTACTACTAATGCTGCTCCCCGGAACAGGCTGATAAAATCTACGAGAAGCCCTGAAGCTGCTTAGTTTACAGCACAAATTATTACCGGGCTCACCTTTTATGACCTGTGCTGTTGTCCTGCTTTATTTTCGTGCTCCTTGCTGCTCAGTGCAACACAGCTGCCAGCTGAAGTATGCCCCAAGTCACAGGAACTGAACATCAACGTGCTTATGACAAGTATAGCTGGATGGTTGAGGTGGAGCCACAGCATCCCAAAGTCTCCCTAAACCAACCTGGCTTTTGCTGATGCTGCTACAATCCCATCTCTGCTCCCACACCCTCATCCCAGCCCCTCTCCCTTTGCAGTCCTCAGCTGGGGGCTGGGAAGACCAATGGAGTCTGGGGACAGAAACACTGAGTCCATGCTCCAAAGCACCGTCGTGTTTTGTAATTCCTCCTCCTCCTTGAGGAGGTTTGGGGACACATTCAGAGCCACTCTGAAGGTCTCTTCCCCAGTGTGCAGCACTTCTGCTCTGTGGAAGAGCTCGACTCTGTCCACAGCTTAACATGAGACTTCATTTTTCATGCAAGTATTACAAGCCAGGCTTGCTTAAGTGCTTTGGGGCTTTGTTTCAATGAGGGATATTAAAAGTTAATTCCAGCAGCATCCTGGGAGTGGTAGTTGATGTATTTTGGAGTGACCACAGCCAGATAAGACACTGCAGAGTATTTTTTTTAAAGCTTTTGGCACCAGAACCCTGTGAATTGAACAAATTCTTGTATGATCTGTCCTAGAAATCCAATTTGTTTTGTACCTTCTTATTTTTGTTACATATCTACGCACAGATCAGTGCAATTATTTATATAGAGGAGATCAAGCTTCTACTGCAGTTTTCCTAAAAAAGCTGTGAGCAACTCCTGTGCTCTTCTGGTCAGTCACAAACTTTCCAGCTCAAATCCATCTTTGGTCACATCATTAAAGTCCCTTGTAGTGGGTTACAGCCTCCAGCTCAGCTGGAGGCAATTACTATCTGATATGTACCCTGAGTAGGACATAATTATACTTGTCACTAAGTGGCACTGTGTAAATTACTCTTTAATTGCTGCACATCAAATGAGCAGCTACCCAGTCATTTTTCTGTGAGATAAAGAGTTCCAGCATTAGCTTCATCGCTGTGGCTTCTGCCTTCACCCAGTTTCTCATTTGTTCTCTTTGGTGCCTGAGATGCATTTTTATGTGATGAGACCTTCTTAACGTATTTGGCTTTTGCCCTGTAAACCCTCTTTGGTCTTAAATAGGGTGGTAGAGAGTTTAACATTAAAAACACAGGGAGTAATAGAGGAGATGTGTTCTTCAAGTGCTGCTGTTAAGATATAATTATTGCCTATCATCTGGGGCCAGAAACCCTTTTCTGGCTGGTATGTTGATAAAATGGGGGCTGTCTCAGGGGCTGAGGAATGCAACCCTTTAGCATGATTTAGCTGGGCTGTGCTTTGACCTTTTTTTGCCTTAATATGGGGCGGATCACCGTGTCTGAACCGCATTACTGTGTGTGAACTTTAGCCCTCTTAACCCTTGATAAGTTGAGAGTTAATAGAGGGGAGGAAAAGTCTGACTGCTGCGGTGCAAAGCTCTCTATCTTATCTGGGAACATCTGGAGGCCAGGCCTTGGACCAGACTGCTTCCCTTGGCTGCATTCCCGTGCACTGGCTGCATTTGGGATGGACTGACACGTATCCTGCTTGTTCCTGCTGCTGAGGCTGGGGCAGGCACGCTCACGGTCCGCGCACTGCCCTGCTCTCAGCTCCTGGGGAACCTTCCCCAAACCACTCAGAGTGGCAGTTCTGAGCGTTTCTCACCCAAAACAGCCTTGCTTGCTTCCCACACCAATGCTGGCGGATCAAGGAGCCATTTCAAGAGGCTCAGCTGTATGGTATTGGGGCAAAATCCAGATGTGGATGGAAACCTGAGGGGAGCGTAATTGCGGGAGGATGTGTTTTGTCCCTGTGCTGGTTTTGGCTGTCGACAGTCCAAAATGTGGGTTCTATTCTCCCCTCTCTTGTGGCACAAAGCAAACAGTGCTGGTTAGCAGGGTGGATGGCTGCTGGAGCCAGGTGTTTGCTTTTTTATGCTTCTGTCCCTCTTTCTCTCGCCGACACCAGATACCCTTTGGCAAAGAGGCCCTGGAGGAGCAGCCAGGGCCCGCAGCCAGCCCGGCCTGGGTTTACATTCCAGGCTGTAATTTCTAAAGCAGTTTATGCCGTGAAGTGTGGACAGACTGTTCAGAATAACAGAAGGAACGTTTCCAGTCAGAGAAAACCTCAGCACTGCGCTGACGTGAAGCCTTTCCCGTCCTCTGCCTCAGCGAGCAGGGTCCGTGGCCAGAGCAAGCCTTCCTGTCCTGGGAAGGGGCTGCTGCCCTGGCCCAGAGCTCAGGCATTAAATTCAAAGAGTTTTTTGTTCAAAGGTATCTACCAACATGGTGTCATCAACATATAAGTGCAGTCAAAAGCCAACCTTCCAAATTCCTTTCAGCCTGCCAGCCTCCCATCACAAGGTTTTGATTTGGGTTCTTTATGGTGGTCCTTTCTCCAGAAATTCTGTCTGAGGAAATGCTGCATCAGGAAGACCCCAAAAGGCCTTTTGAGTTTGTTCTTCTTCACTGTCTTTATCCTGCCCTTTGGTACAAGACTTTCCTGGGATATGTGTGCTAGGTCAGGGCAGTGAATCCATGGGTGCTGGGTAGCAGGAGCATTGAGCTGAGCCAGAATTCCTGCTGGGACTGACTTAGGTAACACAGGATAGTATGAAAAAATAGACCTGGGTTTCTCTTGGTCTTCTTTGTCACAGCTGTGAGCTAATCTGAGGAGCTAGAAACGAAATTGTATGTATTTTTTTTTAAAGTAAGGCAGTGTTTCCCAACAGTCCAGGGATTTCAGGAACCAGAGTGTTTAAATAAAATGACTTTACATCTGAGACTTAATAGAAAACTGTGAGAGCTGGTGCCACAATATCCTGTTGTAAGCTTGATAGGGCAATGACAAATCTGATTTTAAAAGTCCTTGATTTCCATCTCTATGGAGTCATTATTTCTGCCTTGTGTGTACACTGAAAAACATAGATGGACTCGGGCATTTATTTTTCATATATTTGGTTCATTGAAATCTCGGTCAAGATGCTACTTAAGTGATGAATTCACTGTTATACAACACTGGGGAAATTCAGGGCTCCGGCAAGGACTCCTGTGGTTTAGAGCTGTAGATGTTTACTCTAGACACCCTACCCCTAAAAGAGACCTCAACACCCTGCCTTTAGTACATTCCAGCCCTGAAAATCGTCGCAGGCTGACCACACAACTGAGCACTGCTAATGAGAAGTCTTGGCAGGCTCAGTGACTTCGATAATGAGCTGCTTCTCTCTGCCCCATGGAAATAAATCAAAATGTGGCTGCTGGTTCCCAGCTCCCATGGCTTTTCCCGTTCACCAGGGTGGTTTGCTGCAGCGAGGCTCTTCTGCCACCTCTGCCTCTTCCAAGGGAGGGATTGCTTTGTTCCATCCTAACCAAACACTTTATTTACCCCGTGGGTGTTGCTCCTACGATCTCCATCCAAAGACGACCTTACATTTCTCTTTTTTTGACTCCTGTGGGCCGAGATCCCCAGGCTACAGTGAAACTTCTGGAACTGTAACAGACATAAATCTCTGTAATTGCATAAACCAATTTTCTCAGACTACCCTTTGAGAGGTTTCTCACTGTCATCCGTGACAAGTAAATCTGTGAGATCCCTCAGCCTGGTGCCTTTCAAAACCTGCCATGCTCTCCCTCCAGGCTGCTGCCAGGGACTTACTGATGGGTCAACATTTATTAAACACAGACTTCCGTAGCCTACAGCTGGCAAAATTTGTCCTGAAGGCCTGCCTGGGAGTTTGGCAGGGCTTTTGGTGGCTGGTTGCATAGGCTAGATATTACTCAAGGGAAATTTAATTTCCCCCAAAGAATACTGATGATTTCCTTTCATCCAGGCTTTCTAAATTAGACAGGCATGCAAGGAGTATAATTTCTGTGGGATGGCTGCCACAGGGGCTGGGTGCTGGTTTTTTTGGTAAATATTTGTCAATTTAAATGTTGCGTTTGCTTCTGCTGGTTTTTTGTACCCTTGTTTGTGGTGAAATCCCCAAATACCTGAGCTGATGTTTGCTGTCAGGAATGCCTCTGGGAAAAGGCACAGTGAGTGATTTGCAGGAGGCAAATGTGTCCATTTGCAAGTGTGAAAATTTTCATCAGAAATCCAGGTCTGTGGGTCTGTTTCATCTGGTTGAAATCTCATCTGACACTGGTGTCCAGTCCAAACTGAGCAACAAAAATCAGAGCATTCTCTGAAGAAATACCTGCTGGAAATGAATCCAGTTGAGTAAATGATAATGGGGTCTTTTTAAATTGTGAGAGGAGAAGAAGGAAAATGGAAGTGACACCTTTTCCTGGTCTTAAAATTAAGAGAGCTGAACACAGTTAAGAGGGAAAAAGGGTTTTACCTCGGTGTTTATTGAAGGACCCTCAGGGGCGCCGAAATGCACATTGAAATGCACCCCGAAATGCCCCCCGGAGAAATGGCCCCCCACGATGTGATGTGTGTGCAATTACAGGCCTTGCTAATTAGCACATCTATCAAAGATTGCCCAGGGAGGGACTCCAGCGAGACCCCTCAGCGAGGAACCTTCCCCTGGCTGGGCCTGGCTTTGTTTACAGAATGTGTTCTGGAGAGGCCCTCGGGGTCTGGGGTTTCCAGGGTGTTTGGGCTCTTGGCTTAACGGGATATTGGGTGTGAGGGAAGTGATCAAACTTAAAGAATTATAACTGTGTGGGCTAAAAGCACTGAGAATACATAAAAGCTGTATAAGAGAGTGTATAAAAGGGGTATAAAAGAAAAAGCAAGAAATCATCATGGCATCAGAAGAAATCATTGTCGTTGCTTCACTGTGAGCCATGGCTCTGGCCACCTTGCACTTGCTGATTACAGTTATGTGGGCATCAAAGGAGCGTAAAGCATCTGTCTGGATGCAAAGAAGCCGTGTCACAGGATGTACAGCCGGGCTCAGGAACCAGTTAATAGCATCATGACAGGTACTTTCATAGTCTGTTTTATTATGGCAAATGAGAACCATCTCCACTGCATGAATCCTTGGAACTTGTCACTTCTAATATGCCGTTAATACATCAGCTGCCCAGAGCATGAAGGTGATTGCTGTATCCATAGTGGTGCCTGCAAACTGTTCCCATATTTGCCCTTTTTTTCTTCCCCATACTCATTAATCGAGGGGCAAAAAGTGTTGTGGGGCAAATGCATTATGCTGGTAGTTTAATGAGTTTTTGACTTGTGTTCCATAGTGCAGAACAACGGATTTAGAGAAGGTCATGAGAGGGAAAAGTGCCCCTGTGGCTTTAGTGTTCAGCATAAAGTACAATTCCTTTCATCTGTCCAAGGGAAGTAAATCCTACAGCCAGGGAGCTCAGATTATAGTGAGAAATACAGCTGCTGATTTCTCTTTATGTTTTGATCATCTCCAGAGTTGATGTGAAACTCATTCACATGGTTCCTATGAAACTCATTCCTGTGAAACTGTTTGATCTGTTCCAACTGGGACTGGCAGAGGAAAAGCTGATTTTTAATAAATAAATAACTGGGTAGTAAAATATTAACAAATAAATACAGGATAAGAGAATATAGATGCCCCTGGTTGTATTTATGTACTGTAGCTTGGGGGATGGTGTGTGTGCTTTCCAATCCTTCACATACATGGAGGGAATTATTCTGGAATGACCAAATGTCTGGGTTTGGCTGGGGCAGTCATGGAATATGGATCCCTGTCTTCCTACCAAAGGTATCTCCAGTACACTCTCATTCTTGATTTTGGTTTTGGCCACAGGATTTTCCTGTTCCCCCTTCAGGTTATGACTTTAGCAATTTACCTATTCCCAGCCTGTGGCACTAGACCAAGAGACCAGTGGCACATGCTTTTAGGAAACCTGGTCTGAGGTGTGTGCCTGTTGAATATCCCAGGACAGGGTCACAGGCAGAATGGTGCAGAGCCCTTTGTTCCAGGTTTAATTTGCTACATTTGCAGGATGTGATTCAGATGCCTTTTGCCTGCTGTCAGCACAGGGTGAGTTTAACCTGCTGAGAGTAACAAGGCTTATGCACTGGTAAAGCCGTGGAATAGCGGGAGTAGGAGTGCTCTTATCCTGCAGGATACCTTCTCCCAGCATTCCCAGCCCTGTCAGCGGTCCCACTCCATCAATTAAAACCAGAGAAAAGCAATGCCAGGCTCTGCGGTGTGCCATCCTGCTGGCACCAGCAATGCTGGCAGCGGCTGGCGCGGTGCCTGAGTGCCCACATGGTGTGAGCAGCACTCCAGACCACAGCTCCTGGCCGTGCTGGGGATCCTGCTGCTGCAAACCAGCCCTGCCCTCGGCGGGAGCATCGCAGATCTCTGTGCTGAGGTTGCTCCTGTCCAGCTGCACCGGGCACTGCCCGGGCTGAGGCCAGGGAATGACATTGGAGGGGGCTCAGGACAGATGTAATCAGGTCCCTGCTGCCCAAGGGACGCTGGCTCCATCCCTGATCTCTGCAGCACATCCCTGATTCTGCTGGGGTGGCGTCTGACCGATGAAGGTGAGGTAGGGACAGCATCTCTTAGTGCCACTTACTGCTGCCTTTTGATATTCTTATTTTCTGCTGGGCCTGTAGCACGTCCCTGCTCTTTACTGGGGAGCTCAGACTTGCCAGCACCGCGGTGCCAGCAGACCATGGCCCTGAGGAAGGAGGGAACCTGAGTGAGCCCAAACCTCTGCAGAGACACGGGGGGGTCCCGCTCAGTGTCACCCTGTGAAGTCCTGCCCCTTGATTCAGGTCACCTCCTGGGGAGGGGGACTGCCACATTCGAGCCAGTGAAGATGATTTTTAAATTGCCATAAAACAGCTGGACACCAGAAGTCATGGGAGCTTTAACCATTCTAACCCTGCAACGTGAGATACAAACCAGAGTTTGTTCTTGCTGGGCACGTAGAGATCAGAATTCCTGGATGCAAATCATGCTGGAGTGCTTTGGATAGCTGCTGCTTCTGGGAGCAAATGATACCGAGACACTGAATGCTTTCCAATGTCCATTCAGCGTGACATCAATGCTGGCACTAAGATGCCTGTGTGTTCTCTCTCCCACCACTGTCTGCTTTTTCACTCTGCTTTTTGCAGTCCAAAAGCCACTAGAGTTGCTGCTGATCGGAATAAACAAAATGCAGAGTCCCACTGGAGACTCAGGATTACTTAGAGGAGAAAAAGAAAAAAGAGAAAGAAAACAGAAACGTGGAATAAATTTCAGTGCTTGTGGGGGATGAAAGGAGCCTCCTCCAGAGCAGGCACTGTGTGGGTGTGGGTTTCTCCCAGTCTCAGTGCTGGGCCAGGCCCTCCTCCTCACACTCTGCAGGGATTTCAGTCTGTGCTCTCTCTTGGATAGAGAGAGAGATTAAAAACCCTGGCGACTTCATAAGGTGGGAAAGTGTCCATTTGTGAGAAAGTTTACACTACCAAGCCCTTCTGAAAAGGCCCCGTATTGGATGCCAAGGTAATGTTTCCGTGAAATGTGGCATTGCAGGATGACTCCGAGCTAAAATCCCAGTGATGATAACATCCATTCCTCTCGGGAAGGATACAGATTCCTTTCTTGCCTGCTGTGTATGGTCTTGATTTCTAAACATCTGTCTACTTAATTTGTTGTCATTGCTGTAGTAGCACCAGCAGCCAAAGCATTTGCTATCCATCTCTTGACACCATGCCTTGAAATGGTAATTTGTTCCTCAGGCCTCAGAAAAGGCAGGACCTGGATGCTTTCCTCATCTCAGTGTCCCGGAGCCAGCTGGTCCTGCTGGCAGCAGGGAGCACTGAATTCCTCCTGTGTCTAGTCCAGTGCTGCTGGTGGGTATCTGAGCCTGCTGTCAGAGCCCCAGCTTTGCAGGAAGGCTTTCCTCAAAGTGATTATAGGGATTTGACTGATAGGTGATGATTTTTAAGGTCACTCTTCATGTCAGTGCAGCTGCCCAAGGAAGTGGGAACCAATTCCCTTCCTTCTCCTTTGGGCAATGCTGGGAAAAAAAATGGAGTTATTTTGCAGTTTGTAAAATTAGAGGTTGACTTCTCAGCCTTGGGATGTGCTTCCACACCTTGAGCGTGAGGTGATTCTTTCTGCTATCCTTTGAGGCAAACCTGTGCAGGTAAATACCTTGGGTTGATGAGAAGAGCAAGGGGCTGGGAATTAGGCAGATGAGTGAATGTGTGTGGGACTGCCAGTAAAGAAGCACATTTGTGGTGATGTACCCAGAATTTTTGCTCAAACTGCAGTGCTGAGGAGGAGGGAGGAGCTGGGTGTATAATGGGACAAACAGCGTTTTCAAAGTGCTTTGGGGGAGAGTGAAAATCCTCAGAGAAATGTGTTTTGCACCCAGCATGGCCATGAGATAAAGCACAGATTTCTGTTGTGCCTGTGTGAGCAGCAAAGACTCTGTCACTCCTGCCAGCTATTAATGTGCCATTATCTAAGTGGCTTCAGATACAACATTGTTATCTAATAATTGATTTTAAAGTGCTTGTTTGAAAGCTTTGCCGCCCGTGTGCACACCTGCTGCTTCTCCCTGTAGCAGCTTCTTTAATTTCTTATGTACTGAATGCCACGGGGATTGTAACAGAAAACACCAGTAGTCAGGACAGGTGGAAAGAAAGAGGAAAAAGAAAGATTTGCTCCCTCCTGTGTGCTGTCTCCTGCTTTCCCGGCCTGTATCTCTGCCAGAATGGGCAGCATGAATTTCACCCCCAGTTGAACTGGGGCTCTGAGGGATGTATCCATGTGCTGCAGGATGTGGGCAAGGGCTGGAGGCAGCAGCAGAGGTCAGCAGGGTGCTCGTGCCCATCTGCAGCAGCCTTTGAACTGCTGCCATATTTATGGTACTTCAAATAACAGTGATTTGCTGTAGGGCCTCAGAGCACTCAACTGCAGAGTTATATGAAGCTCTTTGATTGTGGTTTGGTCCAGCAAGGTGCAATTTTCTGCAGGATAACCACAGGCCTTACAATGCCAATTACACTGATTTTCTGCTGCTGTCACACAGTGACTAACAGCATCCAGGCCCCACCAGTTACAGAGGGTGTGGGAGCTCTGGTCTGCAGCGCCAGCCACATCTCCTGTGACCCCTGCGCTATCCACAAAATTATGAATCAAATGGAAGGTTCAGATGTGTTGATCTCTGGCTCCAGTGGGATGCAGCTCCATCCCAAAGCTCTGTGTGGGGATTCCCATTAGGTCTCGCCCCTGCTGAGAGGGAAATCCCCCCAGGATGGAGAGGCCTGTGGAGGCTGTAGGAGGGCATGGACACTGAGGGCACCTGCTTGAAGCTGGGATGGGGTCTCTGTTAAGAGACTGAGCTTCTGGGCCACACTGGATGTGTCACTGGGCACTCTTTACGTCCATTTGTGCATTATAGGTGTAATAAACTGCTTGCAAGGGGTTCCTTTCCCCCCTGGTGTGTGCAGAACCCAGCCCTTGTCCCTTTCTTACTCAAGCTGGGTTTGCTGGTTGTAATGTGCTCCTGACAAACTCCTGCTGCTGCTGAGGTTTTTCCAATGAAATGGGTGCAGAGAAAACAGAAATTCGCTGTAGCCCAATACATCTTTCTGTTTCAGGAGTGATGAAGGGCAAGTTGTTCCCACCTGCAGGGGTTTTAGGTGCTGTTATTACCAGGCTCTTGTGTTCCCCTGGCTTGGCTGAGCTGGTTTGGCACAGGAGGTGCTTAGAGACTGTGGAGGTGATGCTAAGCAGATATGATACAGATCTCTTGGAAAATTCTTTGGGTGAAAGTCAGTGCTGGTGAGTTTTGATTGCCTCCAGCGACCCTTTACCCAAAGAATACACCTACTCTTTCCAGGACTGAAAGACAGCTCTGTTATCTCTGTGGCTGATCCACCAGGAATGTTAACACAGCGGCTTGGGAGGAATATGGTGCTTTTGCTCACATGCACACCCCACTCACCTGCCTCTGTCCAGCACGAAAGGACTATCCAGTTGCTCTTCCAAACACTTCCATGCTGACATGACCACACTCATATGCCCACAGCTCTGCATCTGCTCTCCCACGCGGTTTACTCGGCTGTCCTCAGACAGTTTTGGGCTCCCCCTCAGCGGGCATTGTGAGCCCTTTCACCCTACGCCATGCCAAGCCCTGGATGAGAACTCCACACTCCCAAGAAGTACATAAATAAATAGAATGGAGATGAGAACTCCACGCTCCCAAGAAGTACATAAATAAATAGAATGGAGACAGAGAAACCTCCGCAGGAGCGGCGCTGCCTTGGACGGTGCCAGAACAATCCTGCTCCGCATCCCCGGCCAAACTTCACTCCAAAGAAACGTCTGCCATTTGATTCAGCGTGGGGATATTTTTCTTCCATTTAAAAGAGCACCCTTATAAATATCACTTCAGCTCGGGGGAGACATGCCAAGGATAACTCAGCGCTGTCAGGAGCGAAGGAGGGCTGAGCAGTGTTCTGACTTCAGCAGCGCTCCCATTTCAGCAGCGCTCCCATTTCAGCTCAGGACAGGCTTTCCCTTAGCCTCTCCCAGGCCCCACAGCCAGGAGAAGCCAAATCTCAGGGGCTGAAGCTGTCATGCACTTTGCCAGGCAGATGATTTTGGCTCACGTGGCCTTGGGCAGAGCTCTCAGGTCTCCCTGCTTGCACCCAAATGTTTCTTTCTCCCCTTTTCAACCAACCCCGCAGATCCTCTCTCTTCTTGGGAATTATTTTGTTCAGAAACAGAGAAAATGCAGAGCTGTGTGTTAGTTTATGCCAAAGAGAAGATGCAAGATAGGGCATACTGTTGTTTCATGCATTGATCTCAAAGCACTCCAGGGAGGAAAACAAACGTTGTGAGCTTTGTCGACGGGACTGTGGCAGTCCCGGTTCAAGGAGCTCACCTTCCCTCAAGAGAGGCAGAGGGGACACCCTGCCACACAGCTCCTCCTGTTTGGGGCTAAGCCGTTCGAGATTCTGGAGGAGTTTGCCAGCCCCCAGGGGACACATCCGCAGCCCTTCTCCATCCTGGTCTGGCAGACTGTTACCCCAAAACTCCCTCCCTCTGTGCGCACCAACTTGTTGCTCTGTTTGTCAGCTGTGTGGGGAGATCTGGTCTCTCTGAGGTTCCCAGGTATTCTGCCATTTGCTGAGCTTCAGCACAGCACACCCAGGAGCTCACAGGCTTGTGTGGAGAAGCCCCAGGAAAGACAATTTATACGGTTTCTAAATCCTTCAAGGCCAGTTTTCAGGTGTAGATTGCTGGCTGGGCTGCGGGCAGCTCTGGGGGCATCGGTGCAGCTCTGGGTAGTGCTGTGCATAACTCAAGATCCCAAAGCTGCAAATTCAGCAGCTTCTCTAAGGAGAATCAACTGCACTTAACTAATCCTGGGGTCATCTGACAGCAGCTTGCTTTCCTCACTTATGCCTTCCCTGCGAACTGATAGCTGATCCCTTTGGGCAGCATTTTTGCATGTCACTGATGGATTTACCTGACCAGTCAGAGAAGCTCTAAATATGCCAGTGCAGCTCTTCCGTAAGCACATATCCAGAGATATCCATTCTTTTCACAGCAGGGCAGAAAGGCTGCTTTATTACTCAACGGAAAAAAGAAAAAAAAAAAATATATTTGCTGCAATGACTCTGGAGGCAGCTGCATAACGTGGCTCAGGAAGGGCAGAGCCATCTCACAGAGGTGGTAACGAGCACAGGGTGAGGTCTGTTCTGCTGCAGAGACGTGTCCTGTCCCTTCCTTGCTCAGGAACACGGATGGTGGGGGCTGTCTAGGTGTGGAGATGTAGCACAGCACTGGCTTTGTACAGCATTAAAGCATCTCTCTAGTAAACGCCTTTGCTTTCACCATTAGCAGCTGAAATCTGCTGTTGGTGTCACGCTGCTTTTGAAGTCTCTGGTTACGTTTGTGGCCCCACTGCACTGAGCATCTGCACAGGCTTTGCAAGAGGTGTCCTGGGGAGTTTGTGTCCTAAATAGAGGAGGGACAAAACTGGAGGAAAGAAAAGGCAGGTTAGTGATGAGAACCTCAAACAATTGACTGGCTTGGGTTCACATGAAAGTCTGTGTTGGAGGCAGTTTCACCAAAATTTCTTCAGTTTCAGCCAAGTGTCTTCAGCACGTGTCCATTGTCCCCTCCATGCCGTGGGGAGGTGGATTTCCTCGTGTGGGAAGGGTACAATAACCACCTCCTGCTCCTGGGAGGGGTGTTTTGTTCTTCAAGTGATGGGATGTAGGCTGGGCTTTTGCTTTTCATCACATTTAAGAAGGTTTTTTTCTCCAAGGAAATGTTTAAAGCAGGTATTTGTAATCCTTAAACTCATCCTCAACCGCTGCACACCTGGGTTTGAGAGCCTGTGGGTTTCTCTTTTTGGTCAAGGATTTTAACATTCTGGTGTTCCTGCAGAATGGGAGAAAGAGCTTTTAGGTCTCTGCTGGCTGAGCACAGCTGCTCCATGCACTGCAGTCATTTTCCCCTTTAACATAGACAGGGAATCTGAGGGTGGGAGCTGCATGGGTGGGATGGAGCCCTCTCCCAGCTGGGCATGGATGTGCCCAACCTCCCTGGGCAAGACAACCCCAAAGAACAGCTTCAGTGGGGTCTGCTGGTGCTGGTTGTTTTCTCTGAGAGGTAATTACGTTTCAGCTCCACCCACTGATCAGGGATAGCACAAATTAAAGCTCCTTCCTTGCTGCAGTGCAGGAGTGTGGCAGCGTTTGGTGTTTGCCTCAGGGTTTGTTCTGGTGCAGGTTGGCCCAAGAGCAGATCTTTCCAGACACAGGTTTCAAAGCAAGGAAGAAATTTTAGGCAGCAGAAAGCAAATCAAGCCCCAGCAGCTTACAAAGATGTTTTCTTCCTTAATTAGCTAAACTAAATCTTAATCAGCCCTCCAGTTAGCTTGATAAATGCCCAAAGGGAAACTGCTTTTTCTGGTTTTGATCCATCGAAAAGAAGCTGGGGATGATGGTCTAATGAAGCCAGATGGCCAGAGCTGCTGTACTGAAACCCAGCCATGGAGGAGGAGGCTGGAACAGCACAGGCTGCCCTTAAAGAGAGGAAATTTACCATTCTCTGGTACTCCAAGGACTGGGAAACTTTGGAAATTCCACCTTGGATCACATGGTTTTGCACAGCTTCTGGTGTGATGGGGTAGGTCTCACTTTTGAATACTTCAAGCCCTAGTAAATGGAGTACCTTGTCGTTCATGGGACCATTTGATATCTTCACTGTTACTAATGTGGGCAGCTGAAATGCAGGTTTCCTGGAGTCAGAGGGTCAGAAATATCTGGGGTGTTCCTGGGTTTGAGTTTGGGTTGGTTTTTTTCTTTCCTGTAAACCGGTACAACTGCATTGACTCCAGTGGAAACAAACCTGCTTTTATTGTTTAGAGACTCGTGGCTTTTCCTTGGAAAGCTTAATTTGCATGAAATAAGAAATTAATAGCCTCAGTTAAAAACACAGGATAGGCAGGCTCTGTGCAAAATTAAACATGTATTTCTTCCAGAAACATCAGCCTGAACGTGTCAGTCCTGGGCTCCCTGCTTGGTTTGGCCCACATTCCTCACGTTCAGGCTTTCTTTTCCTTGGGCTACCTGCACATTGCAGCCAGTGCCAGGTGGGCCCCACCCACTGCTCTGCTCCTGCCTTGCTCCTCTCCGGGTTTTGCCAAGTGTTGCCAAACCACTTGGATATTTTTTCCTCCCTAGACTTCAGTGGAGATGCTGCTCTCAGGTGGTGGGGTCCAGCATCTCCCAGGTGGAGTGGCTGGAATGGTGAACCTCTGATCCCCGGAGAGGGCGTCCTGGGAGGGCAGCTGGGTCAGGCAGCTCTGCCTTGTGCTCGGAGCTGAGCTCTCCACAGTCCCTGCTCTGTGGAACTGAAGGAAATTCTTCTCTGAGGGTACCAGAGAGGACCAGTGACTCGCGGATTCACGTAAACATTTTGCAGTTCACATAAACACGGAGCGATTCCGTTTGTGGAATGTTTGCAGGTAATGAATTAATGATGTTGCACTCTCCTGTGAGCAGCAAGCCATAAACTGAACTAAGCAATCAGCAGGAGGCTTTGCTGCCTGTGGTTCCTGTTGTGTTTCAAATAAACACAAACACAGAAAAAGCCAAAGTGCGCTTCTGCTGCCCAGTGTGCTCAGATTTGGGCACCAAATTCAACGTGGAAAGGAAAACCTTGGAAGGAGTGTTGCTGCATTAATTCCCAAAGCATGTGGGTACCTGTTGCCACTGGGGTATGGATGAAACCTCCCTCCTTTTAAGATTTTTTTTTTTCCCTTTGTGAGATAGTGATTAAGAATTAGAAATCTTCATCACAATATTTGATTCTCATGTTCGTAGGGCTCAAAGAATTTCCTTACTGCTGCTCACTCCTAGCATCACCTTTCTTTCCCACAAGGATTAATTTATTTTGAGGATCTGTCCATTGGTGGGTGCACCCCTCGTGCTGCCTTTGGTACATCTGAGAAAAAAATAGGTCTTGGATGTTTTGTGGCTGGAACTGCAGTTGATGCCAGTGAATTAACTCTGTTATGGGAGTTCCAGGATGTCTGTCAAAGGGAGATGCCAGAATTGGCCAGGGATGGTAGAAACAGTCAGAGCTGGTGTGGCAAATCCTGCCCTGCCTGCTCCTGTGCCTGTGGATGTTCCACTCTGTCACTGAGGCAGGTTATTTCACTGATTTTTGTCATATATTTGCTCTTATTGCGCTATTTTATCATCTTCCTAGACAGCTTTAAACTAATAACAGCAGCCACTCGGCATGTAATTAAAGCTAGTAACAGTTGAAATTATGCATGCTTGAGTGGTTTGGTCTATGAAACACAAATTGTGATATTTGCACTTTCTCTTTTGGCAAAAACATGTGCTTTCCTCGCAGACAGATGGCTTCACAGGTGATCAGTGTTTGGGAAGAGTGGATTTAGCAGCAAGCCTTCAGTGTGCATAGAAAACTCTGCCTTTTTGACAGGTGGAGTCCCTGATCTTTAAGTACGTTGGTGGGGTGTTTGTTCCTGGGAAACCAGAACGAAAGTGAGCTGCTTTGTTACTACCAGCGATGGATTTATCTGCTGCTCGGCTTTCACTCAGAGATGTGGGATTTTTTTTTTCTTCCCTGCAATATTTGTAGTGAGTTTTCATTTTTACTACACTGAAAAATTGGGAGTCAGCAACAAATCACCTGCTTTTGCTCTGCCTTGCCATTTCCAGCCCAACTTCAAATACCCCTCTATACTCTGGCAGCATAATTTATTCTCTGCTACTGCACTGTCTCCTTGATTACCTTGATTCCACCACACTTCTGATGTGCCTGGATCAGCATCCTCAGCTGCAAATCAGGTCTAAGCAGGACTTGCAGATTGGATACTAATTTTGGAGATGCAGAAGTGGTCAGAATCATTTAGAACTGACACCGTTTTCCAGGATATGGCAGCTCGTGCAGGAAATAGATGGCAGAGATCCCCATGCAGAGCTGGCCTGTGTCCAGGGGTGCACAGGACAATATTCAGTGTGCCCAGACGTCACTTTAAAGCAAAGCTGCCAAGCACAAGACAGGGTCTGATATTTTTCTTTCAATGAATTCTTCGCTGTTGCGCTGGAGACGGCTGGAGTTTGATCTGGAGAAGGAGTAGTGGCTGTGTGGAGGTCTCAGGATTTAATTGTGCCTTTTGGGAAAGAAAAACCCCGAAGCAGTCAGTCTGAGCATGCTGCTCAGGCATGGCTGGGGCAGGTCATTTCCGTGGAGACATCCTGGTGTGGCAGCCACAGCAGATGCCAGTGGGGCAGCGCTGGCAGCGGGAATGTTTTTTCTTGGCAGCTCTGCCAAGGCGTGGATTTGCTCTCCAAGCTCTGCTCGGCCTTTGGCCTCTCCTCTTAATGCCCTGAAGCAAACACTGAATTGAGAAGTTTCTGAGCGAATGAATGGAAATGAGGACTCACCAGACAATCTGGAAATTGTCACACATGCCAGCCCTCGCCCGCTGGCCCCGTGAGGTGATCACTGAGCTGGTGACCAAGAACCAAAGTGCTCCTTAAATCCCACCTCCTCACCCAGCCAGCCTGGCCCACCTGGAGCTGTAAGTGAAGCAAAATGTGCACAGCATTGCCCAGAGCCTCTCTGGGAGCTTGTGCTGAGGTTTTTCTGGGTGCTTGGAGGCCAAAGAGTTCCTGGACTGGCTGTGTCCCAGCAGGTGAGGTGGGACACTCACAGGAGGAGAGAGCCTCAGCCACTGGGCTGCAGGAACAAGGAGGGAGCTCAAACTGGATGTGGGGCTGTGGATGGACTTAAATCAGGCTCCATCAGCAGCTGAGGAGGGAGGTTTGTGCTGGGATTGCTGTGGCACGTGGGAGTTGGGCAGGGGGTGGCAGTTTGGTGGGTACCACCCTGTCCAGGCAGGGTTTGGACAGAGGGATGCACAGCTGCTCTCTGCTTTCCTTCTTGGACCACAGGACTTTTTAAAGAGTCCTGTGGTTTGAACAAAATGGAAAAAGGCTTTTTTAAATTAAGTGTAAGCAAACTGATGGGTAGGGCTTCATCTTGGAGTGAGAAATTGTGCTGTTTTGCCTCCTAAAGGCTGAAACGAGACAATTCAGAATCTGGAAAAAGAAGAAATAAAAGAATTTCCAGAAGGATTCTTAAATTTCTGGGTGGATTTGCAAGTAGTTTGGGTAAACATAGACGTCATCCTTTTCTGGCAAAGACCAGATCCAGCTGAGAACACTGCGTGGCCCCAGCTGTACTTTGCTGCCTGTTTTCAGCCACCAGAGTGGGTACCTGGCCTTTCTTAGCTGTAGGAGCACTGATCCTTGCCCTGGCCCTTTTGGAAAACCCTGGTGTATTTACAGCTGTACTTTCTATGAGCTTTGAGACATTGTTAATGCTTGCTGGCTTAAATGGGCAAGAAATTCGGTGCTTTGGCTTCCACTATCTGGAGTTCAACTGGTGATTCCAGTCTGTGGGGCACCAAATACCTCAGAGATGGGGGGACTGAAGGATTCAGGATCATGGAAAAACTCCTGGCCTCACCCCACAGGAGAAAACTAACAAACACAGTCGGGTCTGAGCTATGCAAGCACACAGCCACATGTACACACACTTCCCTTTCACACCAGTTTCAGATTTTATTTATGCAAAGGCCTGCTCTTGGGTCTTTGGCTGATGATGGGTTTGTGCAAGGAGGAATAAACAGGGCACAGTAATTTTATAGCTATCATTAAACACACAATTAATCCATGTCTTGGAGGAGGCAGCTCCTTCTTTGGCTCTCACTGGCTGCTCCTGCTCCCCTGTTAATATTCAGCAGGCTCTCGGGGCTGAGCTGCTGTTGGGTTTCAGGCAGAGAACAGCTCCCTGATGCTTTGTATCTGATCGTGGCTGATGCCCTGTAAAGTCAGTTTGGGATGCAGGGCTGGGACTGATGCTGCTTGGGGAGTGCTCAGAGCTTTGCTTGTGCCTGCAGGCTTGGAATAACATTCCCTTATTGTTGCCTGAGCTGAGTGCTGAGGGATGTGAGTGTTTGAAGGGGCAAAAACCAGCTCCAGGCTGGGGTGGGAAGGGAAAGGCTTGGATGAGACATCTCAGCGTTCAGAGATGACCCAGCACTGCCAGAAGCATCACCCACAGCCAGGCCCTGACTCGGGGGTGTCTTTCCTCTTGGCTTTGTTGTGCTGATTTGACAAACGGATCACAAGCCCCTGCTGAGACAGCACAAGCTTCAAACGAGAAAGGAGAGTGTGCAGCCCCGGGCTGAGGCTGTGTGCCCTTCCAGGGAAACTGGGAATCCCAGCTCCTTTCCCCGGACCTCTGGCATGGCCTCGTGCCCTCAGTACGCTGCTCACACTGCTTCCAGGGTGCTCCCTGCACTGACAGAGCCATGAAAGGCATTTTGCAACTCTTTTCTGTGAGATGGATTGCTTGGGGAGAGCTTGGAGAAGACAACCAGAGCAGAGCTGCTGAGTTTGAAGGGGTCAGACTGAATAATTGAAGGCAGATGTGCTCCAGTATCTTTCAGTAGCTTCTGCAGTGTCTGCATTGTTGAGTGACACCTGGATGAGTCGAGATTTGCAAATTCCCTTTCATTTTGACTGTCTGATTTTAGGTGAGATGGACTGTGCTTTCTAAAAGCTCAGGCTGCAGTAGCTTTCCTTCACAACCATGGGAACTGCTCGTCCTGAGCTTGTCTGGTTCTTCCTGGGCAAGGAGAAGCTAAAACTGCCATTTGAAAGAAAAAAAAGGAGGCTAAACTTTACATTCTGACTCACAATAAACACCCGACTCTATAAGTGGCAAATGGGTTCAGGAATTTAAATTGGATATTAGGAAAAATTCTTCCATGAAGGGGCGATCAGGCATTGGAACAGGCTGCCCAAGGAAGTGTGGAATCACCATCCCTGGAAGTGTTCAAAATGTGTGTGTATGTGGCACTGGGGGACGTGGGGTGAACGAGGTGGTGCTGGGGCAATGGCTGGACTCGGTCTTGAAGGTCTCTTCCAACCTTTATGATTCCATAACAAACCTCTTCCCCTCCATCCATGGGCTCTGCTGCACCCCTGTCCCCATGAGCAACGACCATTTAAACACCTTGAAGGGGAATTGATGGTTAAATCCTGAATTCAGGCTTGGTCTAAGCAGACAGAGCTCGCTGCCAAAGGGATTTCACAGTGCAGTTCTGAGTTCAGTGCTCAGTGTTCATTGGGTTCTAATTCTGTACCTTGGTCAGGGTTGTGTTGGCATTTCATCCTCGTATCCCTGCTAATGAGGTAGCAGGGCTGATGCAAGCACAGGACTCCTATATTGATGCTGGCAGCATCCCAGAAAAGGTACTTTTAGACTCACTGAGCAAGTGCCAGACACCAGGGATTATATATTTATACTAATGATTCCTGATCATTGGGGAAAGCCAGGACAGGCAACGTGTTCTTGCTGTAGGCAGGACTCAGTCTGCTTTTTGTAGCAGAAAGGCCAGATCACCTCCAGTGAAGGGAACAAGTTGTCTCCCTAACTGAGAACCAGCACTTTTATAATTGGGAGAATTAAGCATTTCAGAGAACATTGCTTTGCCCAGGGAAAATCACATCTCCTCAATCCCTCCTCTCCCTCTGTCCTTTCCTCCTGGACGTGGTGGTGGAGGTCTGGTGCTTCAGGCTCGGTGTTACAATTTGCCAGTGGATGCCCTGAGGATAGCAACACCAGAGGTTCCCAATTCCTCCTTGGAGGAGGGCAGAGGGTGGATATGCTTGTCCAGGACAGATGATGCTGCTCCCCATGGGTGTTTGGGTCCGTGCAGTAGGAGATGCTGAGTGTTCCCTGCCTGTGGCACTGCCATGGGAAGCCTGTGCTGACATGAACCGTGGTGTAACTCCACTGCACACACCTGTGTGACTGGAGAATCCAGCCCAGTGCGTACACAGGGGTGCAGAATAAATGTGAGCGTGACCCAAACCAGGACAAGCAACCCTGGATGTGCCTCATCCACATTGTCCAGTCCTACCCCAAATGCAAACTGCATGGCGTGTCACAAACGTCAGCTGCTTTTCCTTTATTTCATTGTTTTCAGCCCTCATACAACTACAAATTCAGCACTGCTGCTGAAGGAAAAAAAAGAGCAAACTACAGCCATTCATGGGGTAACATAATTTTAAATGTTGTGAGACAGCTGATAGTATTAAAAATCATGGCCCTGTTATAGGCTTTCATTATTGATGGCTACTTGAGGAGACATACACTATAAAATATAAAGATAAAAAGTGAAAGGCTATTTAGATAGATGTTCAGCTGAGTGCTGCTAGCATCGAATCAGTGGCGCTGGAGAAATGAGAACAGACACACGGCACAGCCTCTGGACTAAATGTGTGCATGTTCTGGCTCTGCCAAGGCTTTGCCTGTACAATGTGCACTTTAAATCAAAGCAACACTGAAGTCGATATTGATTGTTCTTGGAGATATATTTTACCTTCAGGCACTGCTGTTTCCCAAAGGAGCGTGAGCAAGGACGTAAGTCTCTGTGCAGTGCTGGCTGCTCGTGGACAGGGATCTCCCTGAAATCCTCTGGAAACGATTCCTCCTCTGGAAGTACCCGCTGCTGCTGCTGAGGGACCTCTGCCTGTTCTTCAGGTACTCCCGGTAGTTTTTGGTGAGCAGGGTGTAGAGGAAGGGGTTGATGCAGCTGTTGCTGTAGGTCAGGCAGGTTGTCAAGTAATTAATGTTCTTCATCACCTTGGGAGATAAAGGGAAGGATTCATAATACTGGAAGAGGAGCTGCCATATCCAGAAAGGCAAGAAGCAAGCCCAGAAGACCAGTACTATGGTGAAGATTAAATAGAGCACCTTCTGGTTGGGCAGCCGCTTGGTCTGCTTGAAGGAAGCAGTCTGTGACACCCAGTAAATCCTGGCCAGGCGGATGTAAAGGTAGCCAATGATCACCCCCGGGCCCACGATGCTGGTGCCAAAAAGGATGGTGAGATAGACTTTGTAGGACAGCTTGCTCCAGGTGGGCAGGCAGATGCTTTTGTTGTCCCTTTGCACCAGCTGGATCATGATGAGCATGGGGAGGGTGAGCAGCAGTGACACCAGCCAGATCACCACAGCAATGGCCTTGCGGTAGCTCTTGGACCTCTTCACCGTGTCCAGGGGCTTCAGCACGGCGAAGTAGCGCTCCGTGCTCATCACCGTGAGGGTGAAGATGCTGGCATGCATGGTGAGGAAGTCCAGGCTGAACAGGATGCGACAGCCCACGTCCCCAAAGTACCACTTCTGAATGAAGTAGGTCCCGACGATGAAGGGGATGGTGAGGAGGTAGAGCAGGTCGGCCAGCGCCAGGTTAATGATGTAGATGTACATGGAGGCAGAGGATCGCAGGTAGTGGCACATCACCAGCAGCGTGTAGACGTTGCCTGTCACCCCGACCACGCACATGAGGGAGAGGATGGCCCCGATGGTGCAGATGGCAACCATGTCCTCCGTGGAGCCGGCGGCCCACGCGCCGTCCCCGGTGGCGTTGGCGGAGACGTTGGGCCTGATTCTGAACAGGTTGTCCTCACTTGTGTCTGTCACCACGTAGGGCGTGGCAGAGAAGTGGCTCTCCAGCTCGTCAGTCAGGGACATCCTCCTGGGTTTAAATGCCAGAGATTTTGCTCGTGTCACGGGGGTCTGAGGGGCTTCTTTCTGCTCCGAGAAGTGCGGCTGCTGGGAGATGCTGAACCATTTCTTAGTGGGGTCTCATCCAAGGACCATCTGTATTCTCCACTAGAGAAAAGACATCAAAACCAACATGTTAGAAATCTGCCAGAGCAACACAAAAGATCATTTAGAAGTTACCTGTCCCTGAGCACATATCTGCACTGCCTGAATGTACCAAAGGTGTTTGGCACTGAGGCCGCTGGTGTA
This sequence comes from Oriolus oriolus, assembly GCA_013400235.1. Classification (NCBI taxonomy): domain Eukaryota; kingdom Metazoa; phylum Chordata; class Aves; order Passeriformes; family Corvidae; genus Oriolus; species Oriolus oriolus. Next base: position 1,106,145 of record VXBT01003995.1, read on the forward strand.
GGGCTCGTACTCTCATTACAAGGGCCCAGCTGTGAGGTGTGTCCATGGAAAAGAGCCAAAAAAGGTTGTGTGGATCACTGGAACCACTCACTGCAGTTCGTAGTTTGGGGCTGGAGGAAAAAAACCATCCTTCCTAAATTCATAACAATGATTTACAGAGCTATCAGCATGACTGCTTTAACGTCTTTGCTACGTTCTTAACTCTGAAGGAGCGGAAGACCTCTAGAAAGGGAAAACAAACTTTAGATTTATCATTTGCAGCCAAGTGGTCTGTTCTGTGTTAGTGGTGCACTCAAAGTCCTGTCCAGCATTGCTGCAGTGCTTTCACCGAGCAGCTTCCCTTGAATGAGAAGCTCCTCCTCTGTCCTGCAGTTTCAAACTGAGTTTGAGTGATGGAGGAAAAGGCACTTTATAAAGCAAAGTGTAGTTTCCCTGTGGGATTTTCACGTCTGTAAACACAGTTTTTATCATGCTCTCTGTCCAGTGTGACACCAGAGGTTTCTGTGTGTCTGTAAAACAGATCTATTTCAGCCAGAGCTGGGTGTGAACCTGCCTGAACAGCCTTGAGCAGCGAGGTGTGAGGCTGCTCTGCAACGTGCGAGGCAACTCTGGACGTGGGAGCCTCTGCTTAGCTCAGACTCAGTGCTGCACAGATCAGGGCTGTGTTGCTCTGAATTCATTCTGGGCATAGGCAAAAGGAGAGCAAACCTGCCTCGGGGAAATGCTGAAGAAGTAGCTAAAATGCCCAGATTTTAAGGCATACCAAAAGCCTGTGCCATCCTAAAGGTCACTGCACACAGGAGTGCATTTGCACTGGGTGTTTTACAGCACTCAGATTGTCTCTTTTTCTTTGGAAAATGCTGAGGGGGACGGGTGCTGGACTGCCTTGCCCTTGTAGGGCTCAGCAGGCAAAGACTCCCCTCTGCCTTGTTCCACTGAGAAGGTTGGATTTGTTTAATGCTGGGAATTTGCAGCTTTTCCCAGTGAGTTAGGTGTCCCTTTGCCTCCTCACCAGCTCTGACTCCTCTGCCTCTTTCCTCCCACTATCTCCTTGGCAGGAGGATTACAGTCCTCTCCTGCTGCCCTTGTGTCACCCTGACAGTGACCTCTGTGGCGCTGGAGGAGGGACAATTTTCATCCTCTCCGTGACTTGCCCTCACCTTCTCCCCATTCCCACCTGCTGAGGATGACGGGTGCTACAGAGATGTCACAAAAAACTCTGTCTGAGAGAGGACAATCCAGTACAAAGGGAGGAAATTTCCCCTCACTCAGCAACTGGGATAGAAGTGCAAAACAAAGAGAAACACACAGAGCCCATCTCCCTCCCCAGTCCCTTGAGTACAGGCATCCAAGTGGGAGTGATGAGCGTGGTCCTGCAGTGGTCAGTGCTCCTTCAGGACAGTGCTGCTCTGGGCCGGTCGCCAGCAGCTTCACCAGCATCAAGATCCACTTCTTGGCCCTTGTAACCCCAAATCTGCCTCGTCCTGCTGCTGCTGTGCTGTGCAGTGCCCTCCTGCTGGAGAGCAGGTGTGGCCAGCCTGTCCTGCTCCCTCGTTGTCCCCTTTATCCGTGCTGGCGTCCGAGCTGTGCTGGTGAAGGTGTCTCCCCTCCCGTGAAGGAGGCACGGCTGCTCCGGGAGCTGTGGCTGCTCCTCTGCCACGCACTCAGCAGCACCCTCGGTCAGAAATGGACAGCTCTGCATGGGATGCTCCAGCTGAGCCCGGAGCTGGTCCCACACGCGGCTCTCGGCTCGGTGTCGGTGATAGCTCATTTTCAGGAGCATATTTCCATGGCTCAGGTGCTGCCTCCTTGCAGCTGCCTCACTTGGTGTCCCAAGGACTTGTAGCAGATTTGTGCCAGGCTGGTGCCTGTCTGTGCAGTTCTCTGGAGTGACAGCTCCTGCTGGAGAGAGCTGAGCCCGCTGCATCTCCCTGCTCTGCTCCTCTTCTGCTGAACCTGCCTTTTGCTCCATTCATAAAATTCCTACAGCACCAATTCCATTCAGACACTTCACCCGTCTCCACACAGAGCTAGAGGAGAAAAATTAAGCCAAACAGGGAACCCTTGAATCATTTTAAAGTTCCCATCACTGCTGCACTCGTACACAAACACAAACTCACACACATGCACACACAATAGAGAGCTTGTTATTCCAAGCAGCCATTCAAGCACCTTACGGTCCAGGCGATTTTCCCAGCCAATCTTGCCTTTCCCTCTGCGATATCATCCCACAGGAGTACCATGCATATTCACAGCCGTAAACAGAAATGAATTTCTCCTGCTCAAACCTTGCTTTTAAATCCGGCAGATGAAGCTTCCTACGAGAAAGACAATTTAAAAAACCGATCTAGTGGTATCAAAGCTGAAACTTAAAGAAAGAAAAACAGAAAAAGAGGGGAAAAAGGAAAGAAGAGAATCCTTCTTCATGGGCAGAGAGTGAGAGATCCCGGTGCTCCGTCGCATCTGGAGTGGCAGGGGCAGGAAGAGAGCGTGCTGCCAAGCCAAGTGTGTTTGAAATCTGGGCGCTCTTAATACTCACATTCCCCTCCCTCCACTCGTGCCGGCTATTTTTGCTCCCCGGTGACGTTAGGCATAGCGTGGCTTTGACTGCAGCCAGGGAAGAGCTGTTTAAAGAAGCAGGGTTTGATAACCATGGCTTGTTCAGCTGCCTCCCCCTGCCCGGATGGGGATGAGAGAGGTTCAGGTTGTTTCATCCTAGGACCGGTGAAAGGCAAAGCACCCTCCGTACACCGCATGGGAGAGGGCAAATTCCTGAATTCCTAATGCTGCCTGAGCAAAGCCAGCACGGCTGGGGAAGGAGAGTGGGCCAGGGAGGGTTAAAATCCTGCGGGAGGGTCAAATTCCTGCGGGAGGGTGGGCTGCCCAGGGAAACAGCCGAGCTCCTTGATTTGGAGATCAATTCCAAAGCGAAGCCGAAGTTTATTTGGGTTGGGTGGCATAAGAACAGATGAATCTGTGCAGTGGTATCACACACCACAGCATCTGAGACAGTTCAGGCTGGCAGTAACGAAATATTACCTGAGTTGTTTGGGGTTTGGATGGTTCCCCTTTGCCAGCGATACTCAAAGACAGAGTGACATCAACCCAGCACCTTGAAACAGAGCTGGGATGGGGCTGGTGCTGGGAAATGCTGAAGCTGAACTCTGGATTGTTTTGTGAGCAGCTGAACGTTGTGCTGGTTGCTCGCACACAGTGGGACTGCTCTTGCTCCCAGTTTCCTGCTTTGCCTCTGTGGGCTGCAGGGAATTGCTCCTGATTTGTGCCAGTGGGAAGTGAGGAGCTCTCACCTCTCCCAGGTGTCTCCTGCAGGACACAGGTATGTGGGAGATCCCTGGCCTGATCCATTGCCTGCTTCACTGGCTGGCACTGGGCACCCACAGTGAGCAGGTGATGCTTCCCAGCCCTGGGCTCCTGGGAGAAACCAGCACCCAGCACAGCAGCTGGCCCTGGCACATCCATCCTGCCTCGCTGTTACTGAGTGCTGCTCCCTCCTCGGCCTCTTTCCCTGGGTATTTGTATCACTGCTTCCATGTTCTCAGCCTTTCACACTCTGCCTTGAGTGTGGGACTTGAGTCTGGGTGCCTTGAGGTACATCTTGAGTCTAAGGTCTTGTCCCCCTGCAGTGGGACCCCAGTTTGGCTCCAGCTGCCCAGGGTGGCTGTGGTAGCACCTTGGTGAGCTCTGGCTGTGCCTGTCCCCACGGTGGGGCAGCTGGTGGGCAAAGCAGGGCCCTGCTCAGGGACAGGTTTTTGGGTGGGGTGAGGGCTTGTCTTAACAGCAAATCCAGGTGGAAGCTGGGTTATACAGTAAAAACAGATCTTATGTTAGCAAGGGTTGGCTGAGAAACCCCAGCCCGAACACTCTCAAATGCACATTTTGCTCTAACTTTGCCTTTTGTGTTTGGCCCTGAGAAATCTTTGGGACAGCCTGGGATGGGAGCTGCTTCTCAGGCTGTCTCCTGAGGAAGATCCAACTTCCCACTGCCCGTGTGACTCCAGGGAGCACAACAGTCCCTGGACAAGCACTGAGAGTGAAGCCATTGGCAAAGTGCTTTATTTGCTCCTGTGGGGAGTGAGAAGGTCAGTGATGTGGCAGTGTCCTCCTCCCAGGCAGAGCAGGGATGATGCCTTAGGTTTTAACTCTTATATTTTTCAAAATCCTGTGTTCCCAGTGTGTGACTCTGAGCTGCCTTGCAGCCTGTCAGCTGCTGCTCTCTCATGCTCACACAGACATAACAAAGCCTCTCCAGGCCTGCTCTGCAAGGACACCCAGCCCGTCCCAGGCCCAAAATGTGTAACCCAGCACCTTGAGAAGGGGGGCGAGCTGAGGGGCAGTTCCATCATTAGCTAAAGTTTAATTGGTGAATTTATGCTGATCTGAAAATGGACCAAACCTGTAACAGTGTGAAGAACTCGTGGCTCGGGGTCCATCTCGGGTGTAGCCTTTGGCCTGCCCAGGGTGTGCCTCTGAAGGCTTTTCCAATAAGTATCCACCTTTATTCCCTTACCCCTGTCTGGTCTCTGTTTCCAGGTTGGCCTTTTAGGCATCAGGGGGAAGGCAGGCAGGCTGTGGGAGGCAGAAGAGGTCATTGCTTCCCTCCATCTGCTGAGAAAAGCTTCCCTCTCACAAATATCTGCTGGGGACCCTCTTCAGGAGCAGGATTTGGCCTGGGTAATATGTCACATTTTCCTCTCTGTCAGTTAAAAGCTGATCGTCTCTTTGGCAATAGTTTGCGAGTGCTGGGATAAGGGTCACAGACAAAAGTTACTGAATTCTCTTTATTGCAAAGCATTTGAGATCAACAACAAAAAAAGTTGCAGCAGAATTCTCCTGGAAATCCTTCAAATCATCAGGAAAGCCATGGGGAGTACAGACAAACTGAGACACCATGGGCCAGAAGCTGTTGCTAGAGCAGAGACAAAAGCCTCTTTGCCATTATTTTCTATCCCATATATCCCGAGCACCTCCGTGCTCTGATCTGCCTGGTGCTGACCACACCGTCCCTTTGCAGTTCGGTTCCCTGTCCTCAGCCTCTCCTCCTCTCCAGCTGCCCTGTTCCCTCCTGGGAGACTGTTCTGCATTTCTCAGCTTGGTTCCTCATAGCTGGGAATTGGAAGATTCAGAAAAGTTGTCTGGGGCCAGAAGATTTATAGGAAAAAAAGTCAGGCTCCCATAATTTCCATCTGAAGCTCCTGCTGCTGATCCCAGGTGTTTTCTCAGCATGGAGGGCAGCACACATCCTCAGCCTGGCAGCAAAGATTTCTGCTGGAGCTCTCAAAACCCTCTCACAGGAGACAAGAGATGAAGTGTGAAAAGTTGTCTGGCAGCGCATAAAGAGCAGGAAATGTCACCGCACTGAGCTGATGCTGCTGTGGACTTGGTGGTGGCATTTGCCATCCTGCACACACTGGGGTAGAGCTGGGAGGGCCTGGAGATGGTGACAGCTGCTGCTGGTGTGGGTCACTTCTCTGGAGCAGCAGATGATAATTCAAATTCGCCTTTAAAAGCTGCTTTTCTGCAGTAAATCACACTCCCACAGAATACATGTCCTTGCTTACTCTGATGGGTAACTTCCACTCCCAGTGGTGATGGCTCAGTGCTGACTTCTAGTGCCTGTCTTCACTTTGCTGGGAAGACAATAAAGGAGACAGTAAAGTCCTTTTTTCCCCCCTTGTGGCAGCATCACCAAACTGAGCCAGACTCCTGCTGCTGCTGTGCCAGCCCCTCTGGGGCTGCAGCTCCTTTCTGCTCTGCACCGTGTCCCCTCGAGGCTTGGAGGGCATCAGAAGCATCCAGCCCCCCAGCACGTGGTGCCAGGGGCAGTTTGGGCATCACCAAAACCCCTCCATAAGCCCTACAGAGGGGATGTCCCAGGCCATGGGCAGCCCCAGCCGATCCAGCTGCCTGTCCCCTGGCCAGGGGTTTGTCCCCGTGGCTCGGTCTGTGGCGTGTGGGGCCAGCACAGTCACACGGGATGGGTCAGGTTGGAAGGGACCGCTGTGGCTCATCTGGTGCCACCTCCCTGCTCCAACGGGGCCATCCCAGAGCACAGGGCACAGGATTGTGTCCAGGTTCTGGAATTTCTCCAGTGGGGGAGACTCCACAGCCTCTCTGGGCAATCCAGTGCTCGGTCACTGCGCAGGGAAGTTCTTCCCCATGTCCAAGTGAGGTTTCTGCCTGTTCCTCTTGTTCCATTGCTGGGTCCCCTGGAGCAGAGCCTGGTCCCTGCTCTGAGCCCTCCCTGCAGACACTGACAGCCAGGGATGAGGTCCCCAGGTCCCCTCAGTCATCTCTTCTCAGAGGTTGCGTTGGTGGAGGTGTTCCTGCCATCCAGTGAGGGTGGTGGCACTGGGTACCAGTCTGTGGTTAGAGAGGGCTGCAGGACAGGCTGGGTCACCCACTGGCTGGGTGATTTGGGTCACATAAACCCTTGCTTCTCCTCAAAATCCAGCAGCTGAGTCTCTCTCCTCAGGGATTTGCTCATGAACCTCCTGAGCCCCGTGCACTGCTGTGAGCTCCCTGCCGAGGCAGGTGGGAACAGCTGTGTGCAGGGCCTTGAAAAATAAAGACTTGGAGCTAAAAGCACAGCCAAAAATGCCAGGTGCTAGTTAAAAGACTCAAAAGTGTGTGCCGGTTTTTAAATAGAGCATTTTGCCCTCCATGGGTTTCTTCCTGGGATGAAGAACAGGGAGCAGATGCCTCATCTGTGCCAGTCAGACGGTCCCTCCCTGCAGGGACATCTGTGTCACCAGCACAAGGTCTGAGCAGCAGCAAAGGACCCTGCAGGGCACAGGGGAGGTGGCTGGGCAGCGTTTGTTCCTCTTCTGGCACTTTGGATGCAGGAACAGGCTGGAGGATGTTGGTTGAAGTGCGCAGTGGGTGTGGCACTTCACCTGTGCCACACTCTCTTGTGGGTTTCTTCTTTCATTTCCCTTCTCCCTGCTGTGAGTGCAGCCCTGGCTGGGAGACTCAGATATTATCAGGATCAAGAAGCAAACAAGTTTAATGTTTCAGCTGGCCTTTATCTTCCCTCTCCAGAATCTCTCTGCATCATCAGCTAACTTTGTCATTTTTGCCTCCATTCCTTTTTCCCCTGCTCACTTAGGAAGGTACTGGATGGACACCACAGGTGATTATTTCCTCTGAAAATTGGCCATTTACCCCCACACTTTTTTTCTTAACCTTTAACCAGTTATTAATTTGTCTGATGACCTTTGCTCTTGGCTCCTGGAAGGTCAGCTGTTGGAGGACCTTGCTGACAGCTTTCTGACAATCCAAACACACTGCTGGAGTTATATTTCTACACCCCCATGGGCTCCTTGAGAGAGCTCCAATCTGTTCCTGAGGCAGAGCTTCTCTTTTGAGAACCTGACCTTCCTTATCCCCACTCTGCTTATTCAAGTGCCTGTTCACTCTCTTTACTCCAGTTTCTCCTAATTCACCATCCCTTACTGCTCCATGGTCCCTCTACTCATCACTGAAACCTTCTCTGGAAAACTGGCATCACATTCACCACTTTCTAGTTATTCACTACACAGAACTTGAAGCAAGAAGCAACACTCCACAGTTAAAGCTGAAGCTGTTTCATCCCTGGCCTTCTTCATAGCTTTTGGATGAATACAGTTCTGGCAGCCTTGAAATAAACTCAAACAGCAGGAGAGATCATAGTCAGGTATATTTATTTTATTTCATCGATTTTCTGGCTTTTAACTCATGGTATAAAAAGGCATGTTTTAAGGCATGTGGTGCTTACACTGAGTTGAGAATACTTGGACTGGAAATGCTTTTAAAAAACCATTTGAAAGTATCAAGTTTGGACTGCTGACCCCAGGTCCTTTCAGAAGGGATAAAGGAGCTGTTAAATGCACCAGAGAGCATCCTTTGACATCTGCAGCCCTTAATACATAACCCCTGGTGCTTTCTGGAGGGATTTATAAAGAAAAGGAACAATGAACAGGAATAATAATAATAATAAAAATAATCTTTCTATGGTACAGAACAAATTCTGCCATGCAAGGGCTGGTTGTGCCCAGGCTCTTGCTGTTCCAGACTGCCTTCAGAACTCCTTGTGATCATAGATCTTGTCATGAATCTGAGTGTTTCAGTGTTTTTACATGTCCCTAGAGGCATTTTCTGTCAATTTTGCATGCATGAATCTGGTATATAAGTCCACGTGGGGCATGTTAATGCAAACTGGTGTGTTTAAGCTGAGGGAGCTTGGGGAGCTGTTTGCTCAGACCTAAGAGCGTCCAGTGTCCCACCAGGGTGGCCAACCTGCCCCTTCTCTCCTGTTTAGCAGCATCCATCTGGAGAGAAGAATGGAAGACAGCTCCAGCCTGGTCCTTCAGCAGGTCCCTGTGCTGGGAAATCCTTTCTTCTTCGTCTCCCTGCAGGGAAGTTCAGTTTTGCACAAAGAAGCAATCCTCTTTTTCCTTGCACAGTCTCTACCTGTTTCCAGGTGATTATGTGGAATGTGCAGCCTTCTGAATGCTGAAGTGCTTCAGCTTCTCCCTCCTGAGTCATCTTTCTGCTTCAGGCTTTCTGCATTTGTCATTTCTGCTCATCACTGTTTTCTCATTCTCTTCTTTCAGGGTAAGATAAAGTGGACCCCATGGTTTTTTCTTCTGATCCATCTCATGTAAGAGCGCAGCCGCCGTGGCTCAGACTGTGACAAAGCAGATCAAAATGCAGGGGATGCTGGTTATGTCAGGGGTGCCTGGATTTGGGATTTAAAGCTGGCAGGCTGTCCATGCCCTTGGTCTGACAGCAAACCTGCTGTGCCTCTGCTGGCTCAGCTCCCCCCGCATCTGGGAGATGCCGAGATGGGGAAGATGCTGAGAAGAGACCTGTGACTCTTCCTGAGGGGAGTGGGTGAAAGAGCCTGGTGAAAAGCCACACCCTCCCAAACTGGAGCTGGTGCTCTCCCCTGCTTCCAGCAGGTGAGGCTGGAACAAGAGATGTGAACAGATTTGGGTCTCTTTCCCACAAGAGCATCCTATGTGAACAGTTTGCCAAAGGAGCAAGTAAACTCCACTCTTGGAGCCTCTCCCAAGAGTTGCACTGGATGTTCCCTGGAGCTGTAACTCACTGCTGAACAACACAGACCTTTTCCATCAGGATGATTTTTCATGACTTTAAGATATATAGTGGGAGAAGTGTAAGGAAATGGGTTTTCTCCCATTCTGACAAGAGCCCCTGTCTTCTCTCTCCAAACTGGCAGCACGTTGTACAAAAATATCCCAGCTCTCACCGGTCAGCACTCCTTGACAGAGCTTCTTGTCAGGACCTTGCTGGCAGCTTTCTGATGATCCAAGGGGCTGCAGAGACCGAGCAGGCAGGAGTCTTGGGGCTTCATGTTCAGAAATGAGAGGGGAACTGCAGGAGGGGGGAGATGGAAAGGAAAGGACCCCTTGGAGCCTTTCCTTGGGGTGAGGAGTGGTCAGGTTTGATGCTCTGCAGATGTGATGAAACAGCATTGAAGCAGACACGTCCCAGCACTGCCCTGGAGCTGCTCAGAACTTGGTGCTGTCCTGCTGGGATGGGCAGACTTCCCATGGAAGGAAAAACAGACAGGCTGGACACTGTGATACCTTGGCAATAACAGCTTGTGCACCATAAATTAGGAGCTGGCCTGTCCCTTCACCCCACTGATGCCTTTTCCTGGTCTTAAAATTAAGAGAGCTGAACACGGTTAAGAGGGGAAAAGGGTTTTACCTCGGTGTTTATTGAAGGACCCTCAGGTGCACCGAAATGCACATCGAAATGCACCCCGAAATGCCCCCCGAAGGAATGGCCCCCCACGATGTGATGTGTGTGCAATTACAGGCCTTGCTAATTAGCACATCTATCAAAGATTGCCCAGGGAGGGACTCCAGTGAGACCCCTCAGCGAGGAACCTTCCCCTGGCTGGGCCTGGCTTTGTTTACAGAATGTGTTCTGGAGAGGCCCTCGGGGTCTGGGGTTTCCAGGGTGTTTGGGCTCTTGGCTTAACGGGATATTGGGTGTGAGGGAAGTGATCAAACTTAAAGAATTATAACTGTGTGGGCTGAAAGCACTGAGAATACATAAAAGCTGTATAAAAGAGTATGTAGAAGGGGTATAAAAGAAAAAGCAAAAAATCATCATGGCATCACCACAGCTCAGCGTTGCTCCACTCTCGTGTTACCAGCCCAAGCTCCCCGCTGTGGGAAGCATAATTTGCCCAAATCCTCCTGCCACTTCTCCTTTGGCCACACCGTGGCAGTGACAGCTGTGCTGACATCCCACACCCCCTTCTGCCGCGGCTCAGGTTAATGAACTCAGGTCTCAGCCCTGTGTGCACTGAATAACAGAATGACCACGGGCTAATTCTGTGCAGACGGTTCTCTTGCATTATTTATAGGTGAGGAGTAACTCACTGTCCGTGAGGGAAGCATACGGACACCTGGCTGTCAGCATGTCATACAGCTTCTGTTTGGCAGCAGCCTGTACCCAGGTATCTCTTTTTCCATCTCCTCTTTCCAGTAAAGTTGGCTAAAAAAAAAAAAAAAAA
>VXBT01003995.1:1116708-1178985 GCA_013400235.1 Oriolus oriolus
GCCAAAAAATGATGAGCTAAAAATGTAGCTGATAAGACTTTGACTCGAGAAAGACAAGCCCTCGTCCCACTGGTATTGACTTAGCAACTCACAGCCACCTGTGCTGTCGATGTTCCCCCAGCCTGAGATCCTCCCTGTGGCTGCACAGAAATCCCTTCAGCAGAGCAGTCCATACATCCCAGCTTGTCTTCTTGCTGTAATTCCTACCTACAGATGATGTAGAGATGACACTGAAATGCTGCTTTCCAGCCCTGAGAGCTCACAGCTCGGAGCTCTCCTGCGGCGTTAATCAGTAATTCATACACCTCCTCCAAAATCCCAGCCTTCTCCAAAGCCTCCTGAAACCACAGATGAGTAATGTTAGAGAAAAGAGACTTCTGTAATTTAAAAATGTGCTTCCACTGGTATTTTTCGTAGTAAATATTAATTGAGACCAGAACTTTTTAAAGCTTTTTTTCCTGTTGCTTCACCTGAAGCCTGAGTGCTAGTATTTAGCAAAATACTGTGATTCTATTGAAAAGAAATACTTAATTTCAGTCTTTCTCATCCAGGGCTCCCTAATGTCTCATTTTCCAGTTCACGAGAGACCTCAGCATTCCTGCTTTCCATTCTTGTTTGGAACTGAAAGTAATTTCAAATCTCTGAACTCCTGGTTTAAATTCCTTTTTGGGGCTAAGTGATGATTTTCCTCATAGAAGTTTTCTACTCTCTTTTCTGCTTGGTTTTAACTGATGAGCATGTGCAAGCATTTCTCTGATCTAAAGAAAATCAGTATCTACAAGAAAATTAATGTTCTTCTTTTTATCCTGCGCAGCTTTAATTTCACCCAGCACTGGCTTCTGCCTCGTGCTTCCCAGCAGGAATTGTGTTGGTGAGGCTAGTGATTTTCTCAGTATTAGCTCTAACCAGGGAAACGATCCCATAAAAACAAATTGGTTTATTTAATAGCCTTAATCATACTTTTATGCGCAGAGAGACAAACACAAATGCTGTCCAACACAGCTTTCCTCTCCCCCCTGCACCTGGAGCCTGACTGATCGATGGTACCTGATATGCTGGGAAATCGCTGTGGTCTGCAGTCAGAGCCCGTCTTGGGCAGCACTGACAGCAATCCAGTCCCCTGCTATTGAATTCAGATCTGCAGGCATGCTCCCTGTTCCCATCAGGAATTCTCTCTTCCCAGTTCTCTGTGTGTACAGCATTGAGTTCCTGGAGGCATCACCTCCCGGTAAATCAAACCGGCACCGTGGGGACCTCACTTCTGGGAACAGCTCCCTGAATCCCGGTGCTCCGAGTCTCTGGTTTGCTCTGGGTATCTGTCGGGTGGTTTTTTTCTGGCAGCTGGATGGGCTCTCTGCCCACTCTGCTGTGTTGGGCTGGGCTCTGTCCAGCTGCTTTTCTCTTTGAAGCAGAGATGAGACCGTGACCAAGTGAGATTTTGTCTGGCTCTTATAAGGAAAACATCTCGGCACTGACCCATGTCCAAGGGAACGTGGAGAGATGACAAAAGTTTGTGCTCTCCAGGCTCCCATTAGCAGAGAGAGAAGGAAAAAAGTGGGACTTAAAAACGCTCCAACTACAATTTTGTTCTTTAGGGAATTAACAGCTGTTGGACCTTGCTGTTGCTCAGAGCAATTTATGAAGAATTGTTGTCTGACGAAAGTTTTAAGCTTCTGGGTTGCTCAGCTCCCCCGGATCCTCTGTGTCCATGTTTTGGAACATGCAGCTGCTTTGGACAGCCAAGACCTTTATCTGTGCTCACACCCTGAGGGTGAAGCAGTTTGTCTGGTCCTTGTGGAGGTGTTGGCCTGCTTGCCCAGCAGCTGGGAAGGCAGATCTGAGGGGCTGTGACCCTGCAGGCTGGGCCAGCTGCTGACAGTGCCCTGGGAGCTTCCCAAAGGCTTTCCCCAGGTATCACTGAAGGTGGAAGTATCAGAGGGCAGTCAGTGAATGCCACTGAGCGATGTGCATCCTCTTTGCCTCACAGCAAGCAGTCCAGAAGTCAAATTTTATCATCTCTCTCAGCAGTCTTTCAAACCAGAGCCGTTGTTAACTTGCAGCAGTCCAGCAGCAGCACCTCATGGGGTTTCTCACGGGGCACATTTGTCCTCTCCAAAAAGGCCACACTGCATTGCAAGGGCACTGCTCTTCCCTCACAGCTCCCTTGCAGACCTGTCAGCTTTGGTACCAGATGCTGGGATTTGGATTTATTGCTCTATTGGGAATGACCAGGGAAGGGGAAGAGGAGGATGGGTTTTGCTTTAATTTATTTTTTTCCGTTTTTCCCCCTCAGTTTCTCATGGCACTTGGGCTGGCAGAGCAAGGAGTAGGTGGGGAGAGGTTGAGCATCAGGTGGGGCAGCTGTTCGTGCTGCTGAGGTGACTGCAAGGCTGGCTCGGGTGCCAGGCACAGGTGAGGATGCTCAGACTCCCTCCTTTCCAATTTCACAGTTCATTTAGATGCACAGACAGGAGAGGAGGATTACTGCAAAGCCAGCCCTCGTCTCTCCTGACTGCAGAATCAGAATGGAAATGGAAATCTCTGAACCCTGAACTGGCTTACTGAAACCTTCTCAGGGTGAAGGATCTGGAGGTATTCCCTGTTCTGCCTCTTCTGGGAAAGCTCTTGAAGAGGGGATGTATCTTTTACTTGGAAAAGAGAAAGATTTTTGAATATTATGCTGGGGGTTTAGCTGCAGCTGTGTCTTAAATGATTTTGAGAATAAGAGCTGACTATTTAGAGTGAGAATCTGCAGTCTGAGCAGGTGGAGGGAGGGTGAAGCATGGCCATCTCCCTTGAGGGGATTAGGGAAGCTTTCCTGGGTTTACTCCTGCCTGTGGAGCAGAGACTGGAAGGAGGGCTGGGAGCTGCTGACACACATTGCAGGGAGGTCAAGGCAAGGTACAGAAAAATCTGAGCAGACAGACCGTGTTAGCTGATAAATGTGTGAGTAGGTGACAGTTTAAGGGTCCCTGGGACATTCCTGCCTCCCAGAGCAGAGGAGGCTGCAGGGTCTGAGTGGGAGCTGTGCCAGTGACTGAGGTTGATGGGTTTCCAGCAACAGTTGTGGGGCTTGGTGTTCCCCCTGCTGCAGCAGAGCCCCAACAGCCCTGCTGGGTGGGGATGGGCTCTGTGCTTTGGCTTGGCCAGAGGTGTCTGCCAGGTCCTTGCAGGTGTGTCAGGTGCTGTGTCCTGGCTCTCCAGCAGCTTCCAAGGGCCAGCACTGGGCTGAGCAGGGGCTGTGATATCTTATCTCTGCAGGCAGGAGCTGGGCTGTGGTGCTTCACTCTGTGAGGATCTTTTGGAGAAGTTGCTGCATTTTCCTGCTGCAGATCCTGGGAGTGTTTTTGATCAGGGAGTGCTCCTGGCTGGGAGGAACCCCAGGGCTGCAAATGAGAGCAGCCCTGGGGTGGGTACCCTCTGTCCTGTATCACATCCCAGATCACTTCCCTGCCCTGGAACTGCCATCCCGAGAGGATCAGCAGTGCCCAGAGCCAGACCCAGTCCTGGCACTGGCTGTGACATCCATGGAGAATGGCTGTGATTGCTCCTTTCTCACAGCTCCAAAAGAATTTGGAGATCTCTCCTCATCTGCAGCTCATCTCTGGCTCTGAATCTTGGCACATTTAACTGAGTAATTCCCTTCCTAAACTGGAAAACCTTAATCCAGCGGGGCAGAGGAGTGTGGTAGGGAGAGTGTGGTTCGGGTTTGTTTGGTGGGCTGGGGTTTTTTGTTTGGTTTTTTTCCCCCAGGCTTTTCTGTGTTATCAGCACGTGCCCAGCAGTGGTACTTGCTTGAGCAGCTATAATTTCCTCATTCCTTCCAGTGTAAACCTGCCCAGCATCTCAATGCTGCCATAAGATGTTTCCTCTGAAGAATGAGAGGCAGCAGCAGTGAAAAAATCATCCTTTATATAGGTGGACCTGTTAGTCAGGATGATGGTATAATCAATTGTTTATTTATCTCTGCCACCTCTTCCAAGATCAGGATTTATACTGATTTTTTTTTCTTTTTTTCACCTCTTTGGTAGATCTGTCTCTGCTTTAAAAAGCCTTGCCAGCATGTTATAGCCAGTTTCACTTTGGAAGGTGCTGAATTTGAAGGAGCAGACTGAAGGCACCAAGATATTAATTTCCCTATTTCTATGCAGTTATATTTATTTTCCTATTTCTATGCAATTATGCATTGGTTGTCAGCAACTTCAAGAAATGCAAACCAGGCTGCTTTTTTTAATGCTTGTGAGCATCAAGAGGCAAAGAAGCTGTGCTGCCAGCCTAGAACCATCCCCCAGCCTTGCACCTCCAGGGAACAGGCTGTGGCACTTCATCTCACCTGGGCAGATGTTTGTGAGGTAGAGGAAGAGCCCTCATGGGGCTGTTTGTGTTACAGCCACCTTGGGATGCTGCACTGTGGGCCGAGGCTCTGTGGCTTTGACAAAGCAAAGGATTGTAAGGAGGCATCGAAATTCCTCCCCTAGTTTTTGGGGGATTTACTTTATTCTGATATTTTTTAGTGCCTTGCAGTGGCTGCTGCCCACTGAGCTTGGTAGGAGCCTGCAGCTGGTTCTAAGGTGGGGGATTTGAGGGCTTGTAGGGGAAGGGCAGGGCTGTCCCTGCCTCCTGCACATCCATCTGCTGGGGGATGGGATGGGATGGGATGGGATGGGATGGGGTGGGCTTCAGGCAGGAGGTTTGGGTGCCCCAGTTTGTGTTGGATCACAGCTCCCAGCTCAAAGCAGCCGGAATCTGAACTTGGTGCTCTGAAATCTCTCGCTGAGCTTCTGTGTGAATACAGGTTCAGTCACAGGCAGGCAACACTTGGGTGATTGGAACTGACCTCAATGGCAACTCAGGATGCTGTAACAACCATCTTTATCTCTAGGTGAGATGTTAGGAAAAAATTCTTGCCTGTGAGGGTGGTGAGGCCCTGGCACAGGGTGCCCAGAGCAGCTGTGGCTGCCCCTGGATCCCTGGCAGTGTCCAAGGCCAGGTTGGATGGGACTTGGAGCAGCCTGGGACAGTGGAAGGTGTCCCTGCCCATGGCAAGGGTGGGACTGGATGAGCTTTAAGGCCCCCTCCTACCCAAACCCTTCTGTGATTCCATGATATTCCTAAACACACAGAGATGAAGGTGACAGATTGGATTAATGCCTCTGCCAGTTTGGGTTTACTCCACCCAGCAGCCCTGCCCGGCTCCACCTCAGTTTCAGTGCTCCTGGTCTCAGTGGTGCTCTGTTACTATAACCCTGCCTCTCCTGCAGTCTCTTCTATTAATTAACCCAGCATCCGGGAGGGAGGGGAAATTTTAAAACTAAATTATGTTTGGGGTTTGTTTTTTTGTTTTTTTTTGTTTTTTTTTTTTTGGTATAGGAAATGCTATTTCAGGAGGGACTGTTTCTTTTCTTGCAGTGGAGGGCAGTTTATGTGGCTCTGTGCAGTGGTGAAATAAAGCCTCAAATTCAGTGTTTCCCATGCAACATTGCTAATGTTTCTATCTGCTAAAATAGGTTTAATTTGATTGACAAAAATTTCTTAACTGTTGTTAGACAGTGAGTCGACAGTGGCAAAGTAATCCATAACTAAATCCTAGTGGATTAGTTCTGCATTTGGGATGTGGGCACTCTTTGTATTACTGTCTTTACTTTCCCTTTCTGATGAAGATTTTTCTTGCTGCAGGGAATGCAAGAGGCTGACGTTGTGAATGAGGCACCGAGTTGAGACTCGGGAGGTCTGTGTGAGGTCTGTGTTCAGCTTCCAGCTCCGTTAATCCTTCTGTAAGCCTTATTGAAAAGGATTCCGCTCCTGTAAATTGCCTTTGCTAAAGCTCCAGGTCCAGTTGGAGCCTTCAGGCTTTATCCGTGAGCTGAGAGAGGAGAGTTTAACACCTAATTGGGGAAAGTAGGGAGCTCTGCATTTTAAAGGCGTCAGGCTGCAAAGATGGGGCTGGGAGGCAGCCAAGCATCCCATGAGGAATGGTGGGACTTGCATCTCCCCCAGAAAAGCGTCACTCTGGGGTGGTGATTCGTGCCTCAGCCCTGACATAGCTGTTCCCATATCTGCAGCCCCCCAAAAGCTCTGGCTGACCCATATGGTGATGGTTTCTATTTTGGGGGCATTGCTTGAGGGGTGGCAGCTGAGCTGCGGCGGAGTCACTGGGGAACTGGGTGGGTGCTTAAATAGGAGTTCAAATTGTGAGATTCAGTAGGGAAGCTGCAGCAATAAATAAAATCTCGTGAAAAATGGAGTGGTGACCTTGCCAGCAAGAAAAAAATCCAACCTGCTCAGTGAATAAACTTCACATATTCGCATTTCCCTTTCCCAGAGAGGTGAGGGCTACTTAGATTCCTCCTCCCTGGCAAAGTCTTTGGCTGTTCACTGGGGCTATGCAGGAGCCTTTTGGGTACTTGGAGTTTCCAGCAGCTGAGGGGAACTCCCAGAGCAGCACTGCTCATCCCAAGGGGGAGGGAGGAGCAGGCTCAGATGTCCGCTCTGCAGCTGTCCCTGGGAATAAAGGACAAGAACTTTGACACAAAGGCTGAGGCTGCAGTGAGCCAAATGGGCTGTGAGGCTTCCCAAGAGCTGCCAAAGGGAAAGGGAAGGAAGGTCCAGACTGTTTGATGAGGCTGTCTGAGGCTCTTCCCGTATCTGCTGGTTCCTGGAGGAAGGAACTGGGTCTCTGCCAGGGTTTGAGTCATCTCCTTCTCTCAGCTGTGGTGATGTTCCCTCTGGGCTGCACTCTGCATGTGGGTGACTTCCCAGTGAGATGGGGACACCTGGAATCCTGTCTGGGCAGGAGCCAGCAGAACTGCCCTGTGGCCCTGAGATGGAAGGCAGAGAGCAGAAGGGAGAAGGCACCGCCTGCAATGTGGAGGCAGCAACGGGGAGAACTGCAGATGGGGTGTCTTTCCTTACAAACTAGTGAGGCTACAAATAAATCTGTCCTTTCCCTGCCCTCTGCAGGGCAGCCAGACCTTCCCCTGCACGGAGCCCCAGGTGCTGTCTCCGTTTGGTTTCCGTGGCACTGCCGGAGCACAGGGGCTCGTCTGGGAGGGATGTCCCTAAAGAGCCACATCTGTCGCTGCTGCCTGCACGGCAGCTCCGGATGAGCTGGTTTGCTCCTGCTGCTGCATTGTGATGAGCTGGGCTGTGGGGACAGGTCCTGCATCACTGGTGACTCAACATCCCACTGAGTCACGGCGTTAATATTCCAGAGTGAATTAGCACATGTGTAGGAGTGTGTGCCCGAGCCAGGAGAAAGTTACTCAGCAGGGATATTGTAAAGGAGGTGCTCTCATTAGCAGAGTGGTGTGCACATTCCGGGGACTACTGAAGTATTTCTGTAGGCCTGAAGGAAAAGCCTGCTGGAGAATAAAAATACAAAATTAATTGCAAGGCATTTGGGTCTTCTACCGTGAAGTACAGCAATCCTGATCTGTGATTGTAATGATTACGAGTGCAAGTTATTAAAATAATTTTAATGTAAAAATAAATTGCATTTATCATGGAGGGAACACTTGGCTGGAGAAGATAAAAGTGTCTGTGCTCAATATACATCAACTGCAATTGCTGAAACATTTTTGAGGACCACTCAAGATTTAGGGTGCTTGAAATGCTGCTCCTCCATTACAAGTATTTCTACAAAGGCTTGTGCAGCTCTGAGTTTGTGTGTGTGCAAAATCCTTCGGTGGTTTTTGTGACTCACATTTGAGTCATCAACCTGAGCACCTGCTGAAGTTTTGAGGAGAGATCAGATGCATCCTTTTACAGGAAACCTGGTGGCCAGATGAAGTGAGGTCATCAGTGAGAAAGTGCTCGATCCTGAGAGGATGTGTTATCCTTGTTATCCTTCTGGATCCATTGCTCTATCCTCGGAGCATGTCACCCCATTTTTTCCAGTTGAATGTCCTTCTTACTCCTTTTAATCTCCTTTGAAGGGTTTGTTTTGTGTTCCTGCCCCTCATAGAGGTGTTGCATTGTGCCGTTTGCGCATTTGATAATTTGCTGTCCTGTCCTTAATCTCTCTTTTTTCTCAGCCTCTGAATTTGGGATGAAACAAATATTTCAAATATTATACGGTTAAGAAAATGAGTTGGTCTCTACAGATTCACCTGTTCTTGTAAAGCCTCAGCTTTGCTCCAGAGGACGCATTCTGCTGATAAACAGCTGCCTGTGGCACTCCAGGCGTGGGCTGAGCAGGTCTCCGCTGCTGTCACTGGCTGTGATTTTGATTTGTGGGACTCTGGGACAGCTGTCACCCGTATTTAGGTCCTTCACTTTATTTGTGTCCCTGCTGGAGTATTGATTGAGCTGGTCCATGGCTCTCTCTGTGGGTGCAGCCATGAAAGCCTGGGGGCAGGTTTGAGCTCGGATGTGGCAGTAAAAGGACCACGGAGAGGTGATCTTTTTGGGAAGGGCCAAACAGGGAGAAGTCTGCTGGAAGAGTCTTTCCCATGTGATTGGACATGATTGAACTGAAACCAAGCAGACAATGGGAACAGGTTCTGGGAAGCGAAGTTATTGTTCCGCCTACACTCTTTGTGTTTGTTGTCGTGATCTTTGCTCTTGTTTGCTTGCTAAGGACTGAAGTTGTGATTCTTCTCTTACTATGTTTTTGAAAGTTATCTGATAAAGTGTATTTTTTTCTTTGGGATAATAATTACCTCATTTCTTGCAGAAGATTTGAAGATTAATGTTTACAAAGTCATAATGAAAGGAAGTGATTTGGATCTCTTGTGACTAATGTGCTGAATTGTTTTTATTTCTTTCCTTGTACATGACTCAGTACAGGAACGGTGACGCTCTGCTATAAAGAACTGCAAACACAGGTGGTTCCCCCGCATTTCAGGTTAATGGTATGGTAAATACTAGAAAGGTTTGGGTTGGAAGGGACCTTAAAGACCATCCAGTTCCACCCCCTGCCGTGGGTAGCGACACCTTCCAAGGGAGAAGCCTCTTGAGGCTGATGGTCTTTGTGCTGAGCTGAGGAATGCTGATGAGAGGTCTTTAGTGCACTGAGGTTGTCCTGCTTCTCCAGGAGCCAGTGCTGTGCTCTGCAGGGACCCCACGGAAGGGTTCAACACACGCTCCTCCCGTAAGGGGGCCAGGAGCTGCAATTGTCAACAGACACATTATCCTGGATTGTGCTCATGAAAGGGAGCAGAGGCTGCAATAAACGCTGGGGGAGGCTGCCAAGGCCAAGAAACCTTTCTGAATCCCCCAGCCAGGATCCTCCCAGTTGATCCGAGCTGGTGCAAACTGGAGATGCTCCCCATGAGCTTTGGAATGGCTCTGCTGTCCCAGCTGCCAGCAGCGCTGCCACAGAAATGAGTGGCATCTTCCCTGGCTGAGCCAGACAGCTGCTCTGTGGAGACAAGCGTTCCTTTTATGTTACATCCCTGCTCGGGGTGGGGGTTTTCTACCTGTCACTGCCAAAATGTTGAGGGAAATGGCTCAAGCTTTCAAAGCCCAAAGCAGCACATACTGAATCCCGCTCAGCTCTGCTGGGAAGTGTTTACTTGGAAAGCCTTTAGAAAGCACAAGAAGGCAACAAAACAAATGCACAAACACAAACTTTTTTCTTCCCAGCAATAATCTAATCATCAAAAAGGGAATTCTCATTTCAGTGACTCCTCAGGCTGGGGAAGTGCAGATAAAACCAAAGCTGGTTAGAACAGCATGAGTTACGTTTCCTCTAACAGCCGCTTCTAATTTCCTCCTGTTTTCCCTGGAAAGCAAGGAGAGTCTCGTTTCTTTTGGACATGATAGGTTTGGGGAATGCCAAAACATTTTCATTTTTCAGTTTTCTATGATGTTTAAATGTGGAAGCAGCGCTGCTGCATGGTGAGAGATGCTTCACCGTCGCAGTTGGAGACTGAAGCACGTGGGGCTGGATGTGCTTTGGCAAAATTTTTGGCTCAGTTGTTGGATCAGGAGAGAGCTGTGGAGCTGGAGGGGTATTTGATTTCAGTCCCTATCACTCCAGTGCACAAACTGTCATGGGCTGTGGTTTCACAGGTGTTGATGTGCTTGTGGATATGCTCCTCCTGAACCAAAAGCCTGCTGGTTTAAAGACAATTCCTCAAAACTCTCACAGCAGGCAGGCTCCCTGCGTTACAGGACCACGGTGTCTGGAAGTGCTCCTGGGGTTTCTCTATGGCTGAAGTTACGCCTCTCTCACCTCACCTCACCTACCTGGCCTGTCCTACTGCCATCTCTGCAGGGCGCTGGATGGGGATGGGAGAATAAGAGGCACAAGGCAAACTCTGAAGGAGCTGGAGGGCTTTGGCCTGTCCTTTGCAGGATGTCTGAGATGGAGGTGAGTCCCATGAGCCAGATGCCCCCGCTGCCCTTGCTGGAGAGCAGAGCCTGTGGAGATACAAGGTGACAGTTCTGGTGATCAGCAGAGGCAGCAATTCCTGCCTGGAGCCCGCTGATTTGGGAGTGTGCTCCTATTTTAAAATTGCTGTTTCCTGTGGAAATATCCCTCCTGCCTGTCACGCTGCCCAGTGATTGCATTCCTGTGAACCTCTGCTGTAGCCAGTGGAGTGAGGAAATGTTCAAGTTCCCCCTTGATCTTCTCATGCTTGCTGGGCAAAGCGGCAGAGCAGCTTTAGCTGGGTGAGTGCTCTGTGTTAGCCCCTCACACCAGCGATAGCTACACCTGCTACAGAAGATATTTAAACAAACATCAGCGCTTCTGCAAGAAACCTGACACAGCCGTGCTGCTGAGGTTTGGCTGTATCAAAAAGGAAAATTAAACAAACCAAAAAACCTGAAACTCCTTCATACACGGGTTGCAGCCCAGTTAGCTGGAGCTTTGTGGAAAATGACTTGTGCAGCAGAAAGCCATGGGATGAAGAGTTGTGGTTTCAGGATCATGTTGCAGAAAGTCTTTAAGCAGATGAAGATGTTTTGATGGTGCCTTTCCAGGGAAGAGGTGTTCTCTAGCACCCATCAGAGCTTGCAGTCTCTATCCCTTCTTCATGCTGAGTTACTAGCCCTTTTTTTTTCAGTCCTCTTTTCTCCCCCCACTACGCTGTACACCCAGGGTGAAAGCATGGCTGGGCTTTATTCAGCTGCTCTCAGCTGGTCCTGAGAAACATGAAAAAGATTCATTACACCGTGAGGATCCCGGACACCACAAACCATTTCATGAGGAGTTAAGAAACTCAAGCTGTGAAGCAAAACTTCGTTTTTCCTTTTTGTCCCCTTCTTTTTAGTGTAACAGCCTATGCCTGTAAGAAGGAGAATTTCTATCCCTTCCAAAATTAATGGCTTTTCAAAATCTGTATTTTTGTGAGCTGTGGCTGTTTTTCAGAATGTGTATGAATATTTCACCTTGACTCCTCAGCAGCTACTGGTGGCCACTTGCCCTGCATCCCCCTGCTTCACCCACCTGCAGACATCTCCTGTCTGGTTGTTCCACGCTCCAGGCAAGGGGAGCACCCGTCCCTGTTCCAGGAACTCTCAGGAGTTTAACATCTCTAATGTGCTCTAGCACTCAACATGCTGCCCAGGTTTTTAATTACATCATGGTGATTAGCAGTCCAGAAAATCACTTGAAACCAATTAAATAATGTGCACCTCACTGAAGACTGCTGCGGGCTCTGGGGGCTGCTTTAGAGCAGTCACAGTTGATAGGGTTTTAAACAAGTCCTCTCCCCCTCCCTGTAAATTATTTACCGTCTTCATTATTTTTCAGCTCCAACAGTAATTGTTTTTTAGGGGTTTAGTAAAGCTGCTATTATTAGTGGTAGCAGTAAAATTTCCTCCTGTATGTACCCCACCATGTCTGGGTTGAGACCCTAAAGAGAGCTGTGGCTTTTCTGACCCCTGGATTACTGCCTGTGATTTTAATGCTCTCATGCAGAAGTACCACACGTTCTGCTGCCCAACCTCCCCCTGAGTAAATCAGCCCTACAGCCCAGTCTGGCCTTAATGGAGCAGCAGTGGATGATGCACTTGAGGTCATTACTAATAAATACCCAAACCTCTCCAGAAGCAATGGGATTGAGAAGGGCTGAGAGCAAAAGGTGTTTTTCTCCTCCAATCTTTTTTCAATATGTAACTGAATGAGAATATGTGTTTGCATGAGAAAAGGTCCCTCTGGGGGCAGATGTCCCTGTCCCTGACCAAGGGGGCTGAGAGCAGCTGTGATGCCCAAGGGGAGTCTGTTTCCTCCCACCCTGCAGCTGCCCCATGAGCTGCCTTGGCTGCTCCTGCAGCCTTGGGGACCCCAGCTCAGAGCAGCCAGAAAACTCTCCTGGTCACCTCCTGGTGCAGAACCACCTGGCATGGTGTCTTGTCCCAGGGCCTGGATTTATTCTGCCACACAGAAAAAAAATCAAGGTGAGGGGACACCCGGTGTTCAGGGGGGGATCTGCTCAACCCTTGCGAGTCCCCTGCACAAGGCTTCGAGGGGCTGCTCCCAGCACCAGTGTCCAACTGGCCCTCCTCTCTCCTTGCAGCTTGGTGGAGAACTGGGGCCAGTTTCCCCTTCAGCAACCCAGTGCACCTTTTGATGTGCTCTAGAGGCCCTCTCCCCACAGCACTTGCACCAGCTGTGGCTGCTTGCCTGGGCTGGACCAGAGGACAACAGCCCTCAGAGCTTTATCCTGGTGGTTGCCAACCTGCCCCCTTCGCTCCTACACCCCCACAAAGAGGTCGGGCTCTGCGGTACCCTGAAAGGAAAGGGATGTCCTGAAGGCACACGGGAGTGTCTGAACACGGGGCTCTGGGATGTCCCGAGGGGACGTGAAGGCAAAGTGGGGTCTGGAGGCACCCTGAGAGCACCCAGGTGCCCCGTGCTGAGCCAGGCCTGTGCCCTGGGAGACACCCTGCCCTTCCCTGCCTGGCTGGTGGGTCACTGGGACCCGTTGCCGGGGGCAGGTTCCACGTCAACAAGCACTGGGACGCGTTGCTAGAGGCAGGTGCTGTGTCACAGCGGGGCCCTCTGTGACACCCCACTGCAGCACGTGCGGTCAGCGCGCCTGCTGCCCACAGCGGACGGTGACAGGCGGGAGCCTGGAGCTGACTAGGAGCCCCTGAGTGCAGCCCGGATCTTGCCCTACCACCCCTGGCAGCCCTTTGGGACTGAAGTGTTTTACCAAGTGTTTTACCACAACTCCACCCCAACACCCACCCCAGCATCCCCCCAGTATCCCTTTAGGATATTGTCCATCCTAAAGGATGGAGAAGAGGCCCCCTGCCTCCCCCAGGGAGGCCTGGGAGGGGGACAGCTCTTCCCAGGAGAGCAGCTCTTTAGACTTCCAGCCCTTCTCCTTCTACGACACGACCACGATGCAGCCACTGCAGCTTGGTGAGCGAGGGGCCCCGTGGGGCTGGGCAGGGCTGGGGCCCACAGGCGCACCCTGCATGAGTCCAGGACCACGTTTTCCTGGCACGATGACAACAGCGGTCCTGGGGGACAGCCCCAGCACAGCCTCTGCCAAAAAAACCAGCAGAGGGGCTCCAGGGTGTGGGCAGTGAGGGGCAGTGGGCCTCTGGACCTTTCCTGCCCATCAGCCCAGGGCACTGGGGCCTTCCCAGCTCCTCTGCTGGTCACCTCCAGCCACGAGCTGCACAGGGAAAAGGCTGTGCCAGGGGAGTGGGCACGGGGCTGGGTGGAGGGTAGGTCTCCTTGGCTCTCTCCTGTGGCCAGAGCCTCTGCAGCCCTCCCTGCTCTTCCCCTCTGGCAGATGCCAGCTGGTTGCCTATATACGAGGAAGCAGAAGAAGCTGTGGATTTCATCATGGCCTTCGTCAGCACCCTTGACAAGGTAACTGTGGCCGGTTGTGATGCCGTGATGATTTTTTGCCTTTTCTTTTATATACCTTTTATATACCTTTTATATACCTTTTATATACCTTTTATGTATCCTCAGTGCTCTTAGCATGCATATTTTTAATTCCTTGAGTCTGATAACTTAGCATAGTCCCAGTATTTTGTTAAGCCAAGAAACCAAACATCCTGGAGGCCTCGCAGTTGGAGGCCGAAAAACCCTGCGCTATCCTGAGAAACCCAAGTCCTCTCTAAAACACATCCTGTAAACTAAGATTAAGCCCATCCAGGAAAGAATTCCTCAGGATGGGAGGATATCATGCTATTCATTCAAGCCTCTCATCGAAAAATCTTTAATAGATATGCTAATTTGCAAAGTCTATAAATTGTATATGCGCTCTATCGTGTGTGTGCATTTCGGCGCATTCCACCTTGGCAAAGCGGTGCACCTTAAAAAACCTTAATTAAACACCGAGGTAAAAACCCCTTTTTCCCTTAACCATGCCTGGCTTTTAATTTTAAGACAAAGAAAAGGCAACAGTTGGACAGTGGCTGTGCTGGTGTTTGCTGGGCTGTGGAGGGGTGCTGGCTGGGCAGAGCTGCCTTTCTCACAGGGCAGTGCTCTGGTCCTGCTGGCTGTGTCCACCCTCCCACACTCCCCGTTTGTGTCTCTGTCCCCCGGCTGCCAGGACACCCACAAGTTCACATTTCTGAAGAGCATCTACGTCCTGTGCAAAACCGCCTTGAAACGTCGCTTGACCCAGGGCCTGGATTTATTCTGCCAAACCTGCGAAGTGGTGGAGAATATCAAGGTGAGGGGACACCTGGTGTTCTGGGGATGGGGACAAGCACCCCCGGCACTGGCACCCTGTGTGGACAGCGCTTGGGTGGGTCAGGGACTGGAGGCACTGGGTGCTAGCAGCTGCCAGGTCCCATCCTGGTTGTGTTCTGCAGGAAATCCTGGAAAAGGAGCCAAAGGACCGTCTGTCCTCACGGGTCCGGTATCTCGCCATGATTGCCATCGACGAATTAAGGTGGGACCTTGCCCCAGAGCTCTGAGGCCACCTGCACAAGGCCTCAGGAGGCTGCTCCCAGCACCAGTGTCCAACTGGCCCTCCTCTCTCCTTGCAGCTTGGTGGAGAATGTGCTAGAGGGCAAAACCAAAAGCCTCCTCTCTGCGTGTTTCTCAAGTGTCTTCTGGCTTCCCCCAGAAAGGGAAATGCCACACTCAGGTGCTTCCCTCTATGTCAAGGTAAGTGCTGGGTGAGCTCCAGCAGCCTCCAGTCCCTCTGGGCAGCTCCCTCATCACCCTGCGCTGCCCCATGAGCAGAGATCTGAGGCAGGCTGAGGTCTTGGTGTTGCTTTCCCACCCTTATGCCTCTGTCCCCTTCCCATGGGCCTGGTTGTGTCCTGTGCCACAGGCTGCTCTGTCCCCAGCAGTTTGTGTATCCCCATGTCTCTCCTGGGCAGTTCAGGTGTCCTCCTCAGGCACTGAGAGTTCAGATCAGTCTCCTGGGGGAAAGAACAGCAGAATCACAGGCACTGCTCTCTGTCCTCTCTGCAGACCCTGAAGGCCATGGACACAATGCTGAGGACATTGGTGCTCAGCTTTCCTGTCTCCAGTGTCAGCCAGGAGCTGCAGGGCATCTTTGAGGTCTGGCACAGGCAGAGTGGGGGTCCCAGGGCTGTTCCTCACCCTGGAGGGGAGGAGTTGCCCAGTCCAGTGCTGAGCAGGCAGAGCGTGGTGTGGGGAGGGTGTTCACCTCCCGTGAGGAAGCAGGGGCTGGCACCAGGCTCCTCTGAAGCACAGTGGCTGCAGAGGGTGGCACCTTCCTGGCCAAAAGGTTGTCCTGGGACCTTTGTCCAGGCCTGTGAGGGACCCCAGGGACAGGCACCCCACTGCAGGCTTTGTGTGAGGTCAGAGGAAGCCTTGAGGGATGGTACAAGTCTGGCCCAGGGGCAGAGCTGTGTTTGCTTTTGGTGCTCACCAGCAGCTTCTCTCATCCCAGATGCTGCTGGACTTCACCAGATCCGAGAGAGAAGTTGTGCAGGAGAGGGCTGTGGGGAGGATTGGTGTCCTTACCTATTTGATGTCCAACTATTCCAGTCTGAAGGTAAGGACCAGGCACTCTCCAGCCAGGCCATCTCCCCTCCCTGCCACTCTCCATGCCAGGGCTGCTGCCCAGCTGGTTGCTCCAAGGGGTGGGGCCATAGAGCCCTGCAAAGCCCAGATTCACTGGGAATCCAGCCCTGGGCACACTCTTGGGTACAGGTCTATGGCACCAACTTCCTTCTCTTAGCCCTTCTTCTCATTCCTCCCTTATCCAGGCCTCTGTCAACTTTAGAAGCGACAGTTCTGGACCTGTCTGCCCTAAAGACATCTCAATCCCAGCCATGGGAAGGCTGCTGGGACGTCTCATTCTTTTCCGATATTCCAGTGAACAGACAAGCTACACGGCTTTCCACGCTCTTTTCTCCCTCGCTGAATTCCTCTGTAAGTAAAAAAACAAGAGCAGCTGTGGCCTTCATCCAGTGTGCACAAAGACTTCTCTTGACAGATCTGCATCCTGTAGCATCCCAGCTGTCACTTTGCTGCAGAAGCTGAGTGCTCACCTCAAGCCCAGGATCTGTTTGTTACTGGTCCCCTTCCTTCCAGGACCTTGAACCCCACTGGCTTGTGGCCCCCACAGCCAAAGCTACAACTGACTCCCAGGTCCCAAAGCCGAGCCTTCCCTGTTAGAGAAGAGCAGATCCATCACCCTGGCTGGTCCCTCTTGCCT
The DNA here is from genome assembly GCA_013400235.1 of Oriolus oriolus. Classification (NCBI taxonomy): domain Eukaryota; kingdom Metazoa; phylum Chordata; class Aves; order Passeriformes; family Corvidae; genus Oriolus; species Oriolus oriolus. The sequence goes on from VXBT01003995.1 coordinate 1,133,268, forward strand.
GTAGCAAGAAGCTGTTCCTGACGCCCTCCAGAAATCCTGACTGATTCTGTCCTGCTGTCTTGCAAGCAGATCTCAGGGTGGTTTGATGACCTTACTGACTTTTCTGTGTTTGCCCTGCTGTTTAGACAAGTCAAGGCCAATGGACGGGTCAGACCAACTCGTTTGGGAAGCTGTGACCACCTCCTCGCTGTGTTCCCTGAGCACCAAGGACTGTACCCAGGTAATGAGCCCCCTGCCCTTGCTGGGACTCTTGTCCATGGCAGCAGCAGGGTATTTGTGTGAGCAAAGGCGCCCAGAGTCGGTGGGGCCGGTGGGGCCTCACTGCCCTGGCAAGAAGGTTCCTGCCATCCCTGAGCAGGGACAACACAGAGGCTGCGCTCCGGTGTCCCGGCAGCAGCTCCAGCCCCAGCAGCAGCTCCAGCCCTCCTGGCCCCCAGCAAGACCCTGGTTCTCTGTAGGGCCAGCACGCCATGCCCATGAGCCCTCCTCCCTGATGTGGAGAGCCCTCTCTCCACACCCTCTCCCACGCAGGCACTGCTGCCAGCACTGCCGGGAACCTCTGCCCAGCCAAGCAGCACCACCAGGGCTCTCAGTGGCACATGTCTTCCTTCCTCCCTGCCGTAGGCCTTTGGAAGATATCTCCTCTCTAGCGAGAGGACAGATGTCATCCTCGAGGCCATCGAGGCGATGAGAGATGGCAGCATCCTTGACGAGGAGGTGCCCAGCAGCATGCTGGATGTGGCCATGAAAGACCCGGAGTTCTGGCTGATGGATGTAAGTGCCCTGGGGCTGGACTGCCCTGATCTTCAGCCCTGTCAGGCCTTGTTCCTCCCTCCATCCCTTCCTCACAAATCCAGGTGACTTGGGCAGCTGAAGCTGTCCAAAGGTGGCAGAGAGGAATGGGCGGGGCAGCTGAGGACATGGTTGCACTCCAGTGGCAGTGCCATCCTCACCTGTATCCTCTCCAGGTGCCCAAGATAGTGAGCTGCATCCTTGAAAACCTGCCACGCATCACCACAGAGTCAGGCTGTAAGAAAGTGGAGTCGCTGTTTCTCCTGATGACCAAAGAGTATGGCTCGGCAGTGGTCATCAGCCTGTGTGAGATGGCTCTTCAAGGAGACAGGTACTGGCCCTGACAATCTGAAGGGCTTGCTCCATGTGGGGAGAGGGACCCCAAGACTTTGTGGCTGCCAGATCCAAGGAATGCTGCAGGACTTCCCATGGAATCAGGCTCTCCATCCCACAAACCTTTCCAGCTCTCTGGCGGGTTGGCCAGGCCCGCAACAGCCAAAGCCGGCCAAGCCAGTCCAGAGCCAGCTCGGTGCTCCCAGAACTGCCCCTCAGCCCTGTCCCACCTCCCAGACAGGGCCCCTGGGGCCCCCCAGCCACGGGCTCTGCTCTGTGGGGCTGGTCCTGGCCACAGCGCTGTGGCTGAGGCAGCCCCTGGCTTCCAGCTCCGTGCAGGAACTGTGCGACATTCTGTCCTCCATGCCTGAGATTCTGGACAAGGTCCTGACGGAGTTTGCCACCTTGCTCCGGAACCAGTGGTGCAACCTTCGCAGAGAAGGCTCCCGCGCCTCTTGCAGAGCTGTGAGTCACCAGGAAAGGCCCCGAGCCCTTTCTGTGAGCCCTCTGCCAGCACCTCATGGCTGCGTTCGTTCCTGCAGCCGTCCTTGGGGCAGATGGACATGGAGGAGGTGGGTGACGGGCCCAGCGTCTGGAGTGATAAGGAGCATCCCGACATGGTGATGGCCTTCCTGTTGCTGGAAGTCCTTGTTGGGCTGTCGGAGAGAGCTGAGATGGTGAGCAGGGTGATGTTGGGGCAGGCACGTTGGCAGCCAGGGCCTGGGGCCGAGTGCAAGGCAGTGGCTTGGCCTGGGCTGGGAGTCAGGATGTGGGGTGCTCCTGCCATGGTGGGGCCTGGGGTGGCTGCCCTGGGAGGTCTCCAGACACAGCCTTTTCAGAAAATGAAAATTCTCTTCTTCATAAAGGCAAAAAAATTTGATGCCTTCCTGCCAAGCATGACAAGGATACTGGAATCTGGCAGTGAAGATGAAAAGCTGAAGATCATTGTGGTCTTCCGAAATGTCCTGGGTCAGCTGAAAAAGGCAAAGGCCAGCTCCATCGCCGTGATGCTGGTGGGGAAGGTGCTGCCCCTCTTTGACTCGGTGAGGCTGACGTGGGAGCCTGAGCCCCGCAGACGAGCCCTGCCCTGCAGCCCTGCCCTGAAAGCAGCGCTCGGAGCAGGATCAGCTCTCCTGGAATGGATTCTGGGCTTTGCAGCCCAATGCTGCTCCTGCCTGCTCTGGAATCTGACCCCGGAGCATCGCCCTCGCCACAGCCACGGGCAGGGAGCTGCTGCTTCCAGAGCTCACCTTTCCTCCTTCCCACCAGGAGAGCAGCCAGCTGCGAGAGCTCTCCCTGCGGCTCTTCAGAGACCTGCTGAGGTCTGTGTTGAGTAGGGACGAGAAGAAGATGAGGAAGGAGATGCAGTGTGCACTGCTCCCGCTCCTCTTCCGTCTGAACGACCAGTTCCCCACCGTGGCCAAGGTATGGATTTCAAGGCTGAGCACTGGTGTGGGGGGGACTGACACCTCCCAGGGACCCTGGGCACTGGGGCAAGGGCTGCTGGCAGCAGGCAGGGCTCCCCCAGTGCAGCCCCCGGGAAGGGTCCCTGCAGAGCCAGCACAAGCAGGGGTGGACAAGGTGGCTCGGCCTTTTCCAAGACCTGCCCTGCCTGCTCCAGCAGGGCTCGGCAGCAGCCCCTGGCCACTGAGGCAGCACCTGAGGCCTGAACATGTGTGCTCCCAGAAGCCCAGAGGCTTCTCAGGTTCCCCACAAGTGTCAGGGGCCAGGGCTTCAAGCCTCAGTCAGTTGCCCATGGCAGTCCCTTAGAGACTCCAAGACATTCGGGCTAGGACAAGTCACAGCTTCCTAAGGGCAGGATCACGGCAGGAGTAGAGCCAAGAGGTCTCTTTGCCCAGGCCCTGGTGCCACCTCTGAGCTCATGCTGTCCTGCAGGCCGCCAGGGAAGCCCTTTTTGCTGCTGCAGAGCTTCTCAGATGGAAGCAGCTCAAGCACCTGCTGCAGAGAGAGCGGATGTGGGAGCTTGGAGAATGCTTGGTAAGGACAAGCCACAGGGCCCAGGCTGGGTGAGGGCTGTCCCTGCCCTGTGTCTGTCCCCATGAGAGCCCAGGGGAGCAGAGCCTGTTCCTTTGGCTGCTCGCAGGGCTGGGCAGGACCTGGAGGACCTTGTTTCTGTCCTCAAGAACAGAGCCCCTGAGGCTCCTGTCCAGGCCCCTCTCCCCTCCCTGTACCCAGCAGGAGGGAGGGCTCAGCAAGGAGGGGTGCTGGCAGGAGGGACTGCTCCAGCCAGCTGGGGGGCTCTGTGACAAGCCTGGAGACATCCCTGGTGCTCCCTGCAGCTGTTGAGGAAGAGCAGCAGGGCTGAGGAGTACATGCATCAGAGCCTGCCCTACCTGAAGGACCCTCAGTCCTCCGTGCGTCTGGCGGCCGTCAGGTTCCTCAGTGAGTCACAGCCCCCGGCCCCTTCTGGGCCAGCCTGGCCACGTCCCTGCACTGCACTGGCAGCAAGGGGCAACCCTGTGGCAACCCCAACCACCCCGTGCAGAGCCTCAGCCTCCCTCTGCCCCCTGCCACAAGCTGGGCTTGGTGGCCGCCTCGCTCGTTCCCACTCCTTTTGGCTGCCGGTGGCCCCTTGGGTCAGCCCTGCCGAGCGGGAGGGTGGCAGGGCCGGGGGTCACCCTGCTGGGAGCACCCTGGGAGCAGGGAATGACAGAGCTCTGTGCCCAGGGAGCGCCACCTCGCACATGAGGGACCAGGATTCGGAGACTCAGGCCGACGTCCTCAGCGGTGAGTGCTCTGCAGGGAGCCCGCAGGGGCTCTGCACGCACGCGGCTTCATCTTGGCTCTGTTCCTTTCGGTCCCAGCCCTTCAGCCCTTGGAGACGGACAGGGACATCTCCATCAGCTCCTTGGCGGCCTACACTGGCTTGATCCTTAGAGCTCCGAGGGTGCAGCGAAGATCGTGGGTCATTCTGCAAATGCTGTGCTGCTGGTGCCGGTGAGCTCAGCAGAGTTGTAGTTTTTTGTGGATTAGTTAATAAAGGTGGAAAAACACACCCAAGCCTATGGTATCCTTCAGATGTGCAGTGCCCTGAGTGTGCTGAGCAGACTGTGTCCTTCTCGGCCTGTCCCACGGGCAGTGGGGATGCTTCCTCCTCACACCCAAATGCCATCCCAAAATGCCCCAAATTGCAGGCACAGGGCCCCAGATTTTGTGCACAGGGCCTCAAATTGCATCCCTGGTACCCCAAAATGTCCCTGTGGGCCTTGCATTGTATCTGTAAGGCCCCACAGTGTCACTGACAGACTCCAAATTCCATTCCCTGTATTCCAAAATGCCCCGCTCAGTCCTGGAGTGCAGCTGTGGGGCACCAAATGATCTCTGGCATCCCCATTAAGTCTGGAATCATGAGGGAATTCAGCCCTGAGTGGACCTCAGCGGGTCCCAGAGCTCCCTGGGAAGTGCCGGGGGCTTGGAGCTGGAAATGAGCGAAGCGCTCCGTTTTAAATGTGGCATCTCTGTTTTCCACCACAAGAAGCCTCATCCACACGCTCTGTGGAAAGCCTCCAGCTCCTCACCACACATCCCGAACAGTGAGGAGGTGACGCCATCCCCAGGCGCTGGGGGAAATCGCAGAGGGTTTGAACAGCGAGAAGGAATGGGCAGCAGGGGCACCTGCGGGAGGAACCAGCGCACCCTTGCCCTGTTTGTGTCCAGAGGGGCAGAGCGAGTGCAGGCTGCGGGCTTTGGGGTGCTTTCACCAGCGATGAACCTCCAAAATTCTCGGGATCCAGACTCCCTCTGACACTGTCTTTTGAGTGCTAGAGGGTGAGGGCATTGCTTTCTTTCTGGCCAACAGGTGTGGCTGACAAATCTGGCCTCCACACTGACGCCAATACAGAACTTTTCCATTTATTTATACATTTTTAGCAAACAAAGAAATTAATGCTCATTGATTCTAACTTACATCGCTCGCTTAATTAATTAGTATTCTATCCACTACTGGTTATTCATTTCTCACTCTTTGTGCTACTTTGCTCCACATTATTTCGTCCTTTTATCACCTTTTTCTCGAATGGGGAGTCTCCAACTTTCCAGGCCTTCATCTCCTTGTTGACTGTTTTCCCTTGCTGTGCCTCAGCTGTCCTATAAGTAGGAACTTGTCATGCTTTGTCACTTAATACTAAATCTGACTTTTGCTCATACCTTTTTTTGAGATAATTTTTTAAGTGATCTCAAACCCTCTCTCATTCATAACACCCAGGTGAGGGACAGCACCGTGGGGCAGCTGCTCGGGGGTGTCGGGGGTCCCCTCGGCTCCCGGCTGGTCAGCTCGGGGGTCCCTGGGAGGTCCCTGCTCTGTCCCCGGTGTCCCTCTCCCGCAGAGCAGGATGGCCATCAAGTGGCTGGTGCTGGGACTGGCACAGGAGCTTTTTATGCCAGACTGCTCCAGGAGAACACACAAAATCCCAGTCCTGTGCTGCAAGGAGTGGCAGCAGTGGCAGGCCAGCAAAGGGCTGCTTCTGTCCCAATCTCTGGGCCAAACTTAAATCAGTGGCTGAGGGTTCATCTGGTTTTTCCTCTCCTGTGCTTACCCAGGAAAGCTGCTGCTCCAGGTGTGAAGCAAAGGGAGGACAATCCCTGCCCCGAGCATGTTGCCTGCTCTGGAGATCGGTTTTGTTGGAGTTGAGCTGCTAGAGACTTCCATCAGCTCAAATAATTGATTCATATCTGCATGCATATATATATATATATATAAAATTAGAACATTTTTTTAAACAAATACTTGCTTGATTTTACTAGTTCCTTTGTTCTGTGTCTTTCTGTTGGGATCTGTGCCTTGGTGCCCTGTTTGGGCACTGGCCTGATCTCAGTGAATCTTGTCATTCTCCTCTGTTTGCCTGCAAATGCATTTTTCATTTTAATTAAAATTTCATTTTAATTTTTGATAAAGTTGAGCCTCTTCCACCATCCTCTGCAATGAGAACTGAATGACTTGTGTAAAGCTCTTAGGCTGGACAGGTTTATTCTCCTGAATATTTTCACTACAACAATCCAATATGGGGTTTTTTTAAGCGTTACTGTTTTTTCTGGCCAACCACAAGCAGAACAGGAAGGAAGCTTCAGGAAGATCTTAGGGTCCTTCCTAAGGCCATCATGCCTCCGACAGCAGCCCATAAACACATCTGTCAGTGGCTTTGGAGCAGATGCTGGGCTGTTACATGGAGCAGGCCGATGGCTGGCTGCCCTGGGGAAGGATTACACTTTGTGAATGCTGTTATGTGGTAGTAACATTACCTACAAACCTTGTTCCCACCTTCGAGCTGAGGATCTCCTCCAGAAGAAGACTCTTCTCAAGCCACAGGTTGAGAGGATGGAAGGTACACAGCTACTGGGCAAGTTGCTGGCTGGAGTTTGGACTGTGTGGACACAGGGAAGCTGCAGCTCGGGCTCCTCGGAGCGTGGTGTAACCCTCTGGGCTGGGTGAAACATCTCAGTGAGTGCAGCAGGGGAATGTGCGGCTGGGGGGAAATGCTGCAATCCAGCAGCTGGAGGAAGGAAATCCACCTGAGCCACAACTTGGGGAACACAACTGCTCTCTGTTCCCTGCTGGCTGAGGAGTGAGAGCCCAGGCTGAGGCTGTGCCTGCTCTGTGCTCGGTGTCGGACACTGAGCACTGAAGGGGCACAGAAGCACTGCAGGGACAGTGGTGAGGCTGGGAGGTGGGAGATGAGCTCAGGGGACAGCCTTAGGGTGGGTTTGTAGCAGATACCTGCCACTGAAGAGATGCTTGGTGTTAGTCCAATTAATACCTCGAGTTAGTGCATGCATCTGTTTTTTCATTTACTGGAAATGCAGCACAGCATCCAAGCTGCAGAAGTGCAAGGATGAGGTTGTGCTGGGCAGTGCATGATTTGAGGCACAAAAAGTCTTAATGGACAACTTCTATGATTTCTTTTGAATTGGCACTTCTTATCTGCTGAGTATTTAGCCTGTCTCCCTGTGGAAATGTGTGGGTTCCCCAGGGACCATTTCTGGCTCTGTTAGGACTGGTTCCTCATTTGAGGTTCAGAGGTTGTTGTCCCTTTCTACTGCTTTTGGTTTATTTTAAGTAAGTTGTAGTGATTTCAGGGTTGCTAAATATAAAAACAAAAGTAATTTCCAATTTCCACCGTTCTGTGTGTAATGTGATCCTGTGCCAGGGCTGGGACTGCTGCTGTGACACAGAGACCAGGTAGGAGCTTTCTCCCAGACACTACATGCAAACACCATTTCACCAAAATCCTTCTCACATCTTGGACCCTTTTGAAAAAAAGGATGAAAGGAATTGATCCCTTGCAAGCGTATGTGTGGAAAAGGAATAAAAAACCATATTGTGTCCCAGGTGTTTTCATCTATAAATGGTGTTACAGCTCACCTAGCCCTGCTTCAAAGCCTTCCTACAGCTGCAACTGCAGGAAAAATTTCAGTGCCTGGATTCGTGTAAATGAAAGCATAAGCAGAGTGGGAGTGATCTTCTGCCCTTCTGGAGGGAGGTAGAAAGAGGTCATGGAGAGCTGAAAAAGAGGAAAGGACAGCTCTACCTGGGAAAAAGCTTTTGAGTAGCTGGCTTGGATCTGACGTGGAAGTGGCTGCTGTGTGTGTTTCCCAGTATGGTGTGTAGCTTAAATATTTAACATTGAGAGTGTAAATCCATTATCTGGGTGATCTGGGTGTTGGAGAATCAGCCTGGCACAACCCCCTGAGTTTTCCAGCAAGATGATCTGAATTTCTCTGACAGCAATAGCGGTGCTGCTGGAATAAATGGTTCATAGGTTGGGAGATGCTGCCTGACTTTGGGAAGGGGCTGGATGTGGTTGGGCTGCTGGAGCAGCCCTGATGTCTTGGGGTGAGGAAAAAAAGGAGTGGGAGGATTTGAAAGAGAGTTCCTAGTGCTGGTTGAAGTCCAAAGCCACAGCTTTACTCCTGCTCTGCCTGAATTAGGTGTTTGAACCTGGGACATGAGCATGTTACAATTCTTAGGCTCTGGGCTGTCTCTACAAAGAACAGAAATGGTCCCGTCTTGAGACTTGGTCAGCAGCTCTGATGTCTCAGAGGTGGGAGGTTTTATTTTAGTCCTTCAGCTAACTCATTTCTCAGCTTTGGAAGTGTTGCTGCTTCTGTTTACATTAAAGAAACTTCTGTTGTGACAAAACCATTGTGAAGGGCACTTACTCCCTGGGAAGGAAAACACAAATTTTGCCTTTCCTTTCTCTAAACCAGTCAATTCACAGACTATCTCTGGGAATGTCAGGCATTGTACAGACATCCTAGGCTCTTGATGAAAGATGATGTTGTTTTTTATGAATTACATTATCTTACTCTGCAGGAAACAGACATTTGTCTATTTAATTTTGTTCTAAAAAAAAAGAAATACGTGAGAAAATAGAAACAGCGGAACGTGGGTCCTGTTTTTCTCTGCTAGATGGATTTACCTGCCTTGCTTTTCCTTTTCCTGCTGTCACCTCATGTTATCAACCACCAGAGCGAATCTGGCAGGGGGCTCACACTTGATGTCTCGTTCCTGTGGGCTGGCTGGGGGAGAGGGCACCCAAACGCTGCAGAAGCCACAGGCATTCTGCTGGTCCTGATGGAGTGTCTGCTCCCCACGGGTGACAGTGACACCTTCTGGTGCTAATCTGGTCTCAGAAAAAGCATTGTTTCCTGCCAGGGTGAGGAACACAGACCCACAGGCTGCGATGTTTGGGCTCTGAAGGCATTGGGAGGCTGCAGATGGTTCTAATTGACACAGATTTTGCAATATGTGGATTTATTCTCTTGCCAGCCCCTGGGGATTTACATGTCCTGACCCTCTGCCCGAGGCTGTGTGACTAATAAATGATCTCTGTGAGGTGGCAGAGTACCAAGCACGCATTTGGCAGGCAGGGGGTGCTCAGCAGCTCTGCCGTGGCTCCCTCTGCCATGTGTTTCCCATTTTCATCCCGGGACAGAAGGTCAGAGTTAAATTCTGTTTTGCTCCAGGAGTGTGATATATGTAGAAAACTCTACGCAAAGGAAATAGACCCATTACTTCCACTACTGTCTGCAGTGGTCACTGTGGCTGCGTGTAACTGACCACTGACCTGAGTCCCTTTGTGTCAGCTCTGCCAAAAATTGATGAAGACAAGCGGTGACGCTTTCAACTTTATAACGTCATGGCTCTGTAAGCGTTGGAACCTTGCAGCTGCAAAAGCTTCAGGAGGACATTTCCCAGTGGTGACGACAGCTTTGATGTGACCTTCAGTGACGCCTGAGTGCAAAGTGCACGTCCTTCACCTCCAGCAGCGGGACCTGCAGCTTCGTCCTCCTGCCACCTCCCTGGGCATGAAGCAGTTTTTTAAAACACAAAGCTGTGGGAAGGCCAGTTTGAATCCCAAGGGTCTTAAATTACCCTGGGATGATGGATCCCACCTGCGTGGCAGTGCCAGGTCCTTCAGGGTGGTGGAGCCTGTGCCTCACTGACCCATGCTGTTCACAGAGGCCTTTTGGCTCAGCTGGAGCACAGAGGGGATTTGAAACCTAAAATACCAAATGGGACTGGAATTGGCATGAGATGCACAGTAGGACTGTGTGCAGCTCCCAGCAGCATCCTGCTGAGCACAGGGAGAAGGGTCCCAGTCACTGATCCATTTTCCCAGAGGGAAGCTGGGGACAGACGTGACACAACCCTGAGATCGTCTGCAGCCCACCAATGAGGCTGTTAAAGATCCACAATATTTTTCAAAGCAGAAATCGTGTCTCTTGTCTGCCTGATGAGCTGGGATGTGTTGGTGGAGCTCTTTCCAGGGCTGGATATGCTCTCAGTGGCCTTGCAGAGTCTGAGTCCATAGATGAGAAGGGAAATGAAAGGAAGAAGTTGATTGTGTAGCATGAAGCACCCAGGACAGCTGAGGGAGAAGCCACTGCTGTCCAAGCAGAGATGAGTTTCAGATTTCTCTCATATATGTTTACGGTATTCACTTGGTCTCCTCAGTCTCCAGCCATTTAACTCACACTTCTTAAGCTTCTGTTTCCTTCTATTGTGATGGGTCCTGGGCGGACCAAAGCTCTACAGTGGATGTTTACTCTCAGATAATCCAAAAGGATCTGTAATTACCATCCTGGAGCAGAACCGATACATCCTTCAAAAACTTCTGCTTCAAATGTTTTGTTTCCAGCCCTGGAACTTTCACCTCAGTTTCTCTTCCTGTAGCTCCAGCAGTGGAGGGACCAAAGATCCAGACTTTTTACGGGAAATCAGCCTAATTCCCTGAAATAACAGACTCAAAGGAAGGTGTCCCTTTGAAGATTCAGAAAGCTGTGTTCTCACATGAAATTTCCGAGATCTTATCACATCATGCCAAAAATGTTTTCTCACTATTTTATGATGCCAACATGTTTGATTTATCTCTGCTTTTACCATTCTAACATCAATGGCATCAACAAGCTGTGTTGATGCTGAGGTTATGTAATCCATCTATTATGTCATCCATTCCATGGAGTGCACTCAGGGCCAGGATGAGCCAGCCAGGAGTGCCCTGGCACCCAGCACCCAGCTTGGGTGAAACACAGCCCTGGGTTCCCTATTTCATTGCTAGAACCACAATCAGCTCCCTCAGCAGGCACCAGAGCTCTCCCAGGAGAAGCTATGTGCCTGAAAACAGGCATTGAACATCTTGTAGTTGATAAGTTTTTTTGGCTGTTCTATTTTTTTTTCCTCCCCCAGCCCTACAATAAAAATGGAAATCTTTCAGCAAAAGAAAACAATGATATTTCTTTGTTGCAATGGCCAGTTTGAGCTGTTGCATAACAGTTCTGTGGCCATCTACATTCCTGTGTAACTTGCTCAAGAGCCAGGCTGGTGGCTGAGACCGAGTGCTTTTCATCCTGGGAGCTTTAATTCTTTGCAACTGTGCTCCAGTTTGTGGTGCTCACCTCTGGACTGGTTCTCAGCAATTGTAAAGCGCTGATTTCCTGATCACCTGAGGGCCGTGCTTGGTGCCACTGTACTTCACTCCAGATCTTCACGAGCTTGGTTACTTTCACAAGGGGCGGTAGGTCACAGACTGGTGAGAAAAAGTGGTATTATTCCTGGGTGGAGTATCAAGCTGTACCAGGTGGAGAAGGATGAGAATGTCTTGTTATGCAATTATTTCCTAGATCTTTCATTCCTTAGGGCATCTGTGTAAAAACAGATCTTGTTTGGGTAATGTCTGCAGCAAGTCAGAGTCGTGCAAATGGAAGGGATGGTGTAAAGAAACCCTGAGGAGAACTGAACATGGTCTGATATAAAAAAGTGATGACTTCCCTGGGAATTAATCTAGAGGAAATGTGGGGTGTGAGGTCCTGATGTAGTTCCTGATTGAATGGTTCTTGCCAGTGTTTTGCAGTTTTGTGTTACAAGTTTCAATGACTTGTATTTGAGCCAGCTTTGTGTTGAAATAAGTGTACTCAGCATGTAATTTGAATGCTTCACAAACATTTTATGCGTGTATGGATGGAAAAATCCAAATACAATGCCCCTTGGCTAAGCCCATTCTGTTCCATCCATAATCCTCTAAAAACCCAGAGCTGTTTGGATTCAGGGCCTGCTGCCTCACCCTTTTCATCCATTTTCCCTCATGCTCTTCTGAGCAGAAAAAAGGAACCAAGTTAAAACTCCAAGCCCGCTTTACTTGTGTTTATTTCAGAGGCAAAGAACATCTTGACTTGACACTTGTGGAGGGCAAACCAGCTCTGCTGGCTTGGGCTGGATCCCCACATCCCATCTCTAAGGATGACCAGCAACCTGCAAGCAGCTGGTGTTCCCTTGGGACACACCTGCTGAGCAGGCGGGTGCTGGAGACTCCCTGAGCTGGAGTTCACATCAGAGGCAAAGTGTTGAAGAGCTCTGGTTGCTGCACCTTTCTCCCACGGATCTGTCTAATGCCAAATGTTCTGAGGGTTTCTGGGCTGGCCCCTTGTCCCAGAGCAAAGGGCCCTTCTTTCAATCGTTTTAAGCATAGAGCACAGTGATGGCTTTTGTGAACCTCACTTTCTTGTCCTGCAAGGACAGGGGAGGTGACATTCCTTGTTTCTCAGGGTCATTTACATCTTCATGGCCATCTCTTGCACATCTGTGTTGACTCCTGTGCCCTTGCTCTTGCAGCCCGTAATTCCCCCATTGCCCATGTTTGCATATTTTTCAGATCTAGTTTATATTACTGGAGCATGAGCTAATGGGATGTGGACATGTTCAGCTGTTCTGATCTGTGTTTTCTTCCAATAGTTCCTGTTGTTGTGTTTCACTTCGATAGGACAAGAGGAAATGGCCTCAAGCTGTACCAGGGGATGTTTATTTTGGACATCAGGAAGAATTTCATCACTGAAAGGATTCTCAGGCTTTGGGAGGTGCTTTCCAGGGACGTGGTGGAGTCCCATCCCTGGAGGTGTCCAGGGAATTCAGTGCTCTGGGCTGGGTGACAAGGTGGGGATCGGGCACAGGTTGGAGTCAAAAATCCAGGAGGTCTTTCCCAACCAAAATGACTCCAGGATTCCATGAGAACTGCAGGTAGCACTGAGCTACTTTTGGCCCATGTGCCATAATCCTGATGTCTCTGTCTTGAAGAGCTGATTGTGAGTTCACTGCTGTGGTGGTCAGACACTGAGCTGATTGACCACACTTCCTCAACTCAGTTCCCTTAAGGCAAAACTCCCTTCCTGCTTGTGCCTTCACATCTGAGTAATGAATTTACTGCCGTGTTAACAAAAGGAAAACTGCCAGTAAAGAGTGCTGTATTTCTATGTCTGTTTCTAAATGGGAATGAAAACATGAAAGGCTTAATTTGTCCTCTGATTTAATTCGTACAGTGCCTGCTGGATAAGCAATCTTGGGTAACAATGAAGCTGTGAGTTGCCAGGGTTGTACTGCCTGAAGTCATGTTTCTCTCTGGAACAGATATTTTCTGTGTTACACAACTGACAAGGCTTCAACTGCAAAATGTTAGCAGTAATGAGGAATATCCGGGGTACATCGATGAATGAGTATCCTGAGGGACTGGCCTGGAGCCTGCCAGCATCTGGCTGTGCCTCATGGAAGAAAAACATCTCTCGAGAAGGCTTAAAGTCAGTGTTGGAGGAACTGGTGTGAGTCCTTGGAGAGCACCGGTTACATCAAATGGAGTTGGAAAAATTAATAAAACTGTGCCCTAAGCAAGAGTCAGACTTTGGTGTGAAAGAGTCAGTTGAGAACAACTAGAATTTGTTTAGAGAAATAGCTTCAAGTTGTCTTTGTGCTGGGTGGGAAAGAGAAGCTATGCTCAGGTAAGGAAGCCCTTGGCTGCAAACCAAAAAAGCCCCACTGATGTTTCAGAAATGGTGTTGCCATCTGCAAGATCCTTTTGTGCCATGAGCGGAAATTGCTCCATGGCTGGAATGGAGACCTCAACACCAGCGTGGTCCAGTTGGGATGGCCAGGGGTGAGCACAGCAGAGAGGGAAACACAGAGCTGCAAAGGGAATTTCTTCTTGGATTTATTGCCTTGCCTCAAGCAGTGGAACCAATGAGCCTTGCTGCAGAGTGTCTGTAGGGGAACTGCACTGGACAGGACTCACAGCTGCCCTGCATTGCTGGGGTGTTCCCCACCTGATTCTCCAGCTGCAGTGAGGTTAACACCTTCTACCTCCTCAGTGTGCAGGAAATATAATAAAGTCACAGCCTTGTGGTTAAATATCCATTTTGGAGAAGGAAAAAGGGTTCAGAATCTCCAGATTCCTGGTCCAATGCAATGTGTACAGTAGGGGAGCAGAAGACAGGCCCAGTGGTGTCAAGAGGTCAGATGTCCATACCACTAAACTCTATGTGTATTTATCCTTTGGAACACACATGTGAAGAGTGGTTCTTCCTTTCCAGCTGGAAGCAGTAATGATATCTCAGGCCAGTGTGGAAGTCCCCCGTGTCACAGGGCTCTCCTGTGAGATAGGAGATAATTAGGGGAAATTTCCTGGTCTCTCGTGCCATGGCTGAAATAATTTCCTCTGAGAACAATATCTGCATCACAAATCAACCTTATTATAAATGGCCTAATTAAGAGCAGTAGAGTTACATGCAAAGCCTGAATCTTACAAGGAAGAATACTGAAGGAGGAAACTTTTCACTGTTAATGATTTCTTTTCCCTCTACACTGACCCATCTGTGTATATTCTTCTCTGGTTTGCACAGACTGTAGCATGTGAACAGTCTGTTTCAGGCTCATGAGGTCTTGCAAACTTCTCCTCTGCTGCCTGCAATGCTGGGATTGCCTTCTACTGCCTGTTCCTGCTTAATTTTGAAGACTCCAATTCCACTGGTAGGTTTTCTTGGTGCTGCTGAGCAGCACGCTTGGCTTTTTGCTAGCCCGCAGTAGGACACCTGCAAGGGGGTAGGGGTGTAAAATCTCTTGGGTTTTGTGTTGGGAGAAATCGTTTAACAACTTATTTCACAATGAGCTCCTGGGGTTGTTGCTCAGAGGACCCACTTTTTAAAGTCTTGAGATGGTTAGTTAATGCAAGACAAGGTGTGTCATCGTGTTGTTATAAAGAAGTCAGAGTGCTGGCTGTTGAAGAATTTAATAGAACATAAGTTTTTCAGCTGAGAAGGTGTTTTACAGCCCATTGTGTATCTCAGTATGCCACTGGGGTTTAGAAGATGTTAAACCATGGCTTTTTTAGGGGTGAGGGGAAAGGGAAGGGAAATGATCCATTAAAACTTATATATTTATGTTACCACTGAAGAATTTCTGTAAGATCACCTACCAAGCTGTTCTGTTACCTCACAGGAAACTTAGACAAGGGTTATACATTTGTCTGTCAGCCAGAAACCCTGGGTGCCACATTTGTCACACAGCAGGGACCCCTGGCTGGAGGCAGCTGGGGAAGGATGCAGGGTGCTCTGCCTATGCATGGGATGCTGCTGGCTGCCCGAAAACGTTTCTCATTTTCCAGCATCCGCTTGCAGAAGGCAGTTTCCTCCACCCGCCTTTGGGTCATGCTCCGCTGATTTTTGTTCTGAAGGGAGAGGGGATGGGGTAGAGAGTAAAAAAGCCTGAGCCAAAACCTCTAGGAGTGTTGGAAAGAAGGCAGCACCAGGAGTAAAGCTCGGGAAGTAGATGTAAGAATGTACTGGGGAGTGATGCTAACTCAACTCTGAGTGTGTGATTATTACCTGGGGTCTCAGCCATCAATTCTGTCTTTGATGCCATGGAACATGAGCGTAATGGCAGCCAAAGGTCCTGGTGTTGGCTGGAGCATCTCTCTAAGACAGAAGCTGCAGCCCTGAACTCTGCAGCTGGATTGCTGATGTGGTGATATGGAAACCTCAGGCAACTGCATCTGGTGAATCTGGGAAAACCATGCCTGAGAACAGCTTCCTTGTGCGAGCAGCTGTCTGGTGGTGCACGGATATTTGACTGGTGAATTATTTGATCACTTGAATTATAGAGATCACTTTTGTGATACTGCCTTCATTTCTGTAAACATTTATGGCTTTCAGCGTACTTCAGCCATAAATTACTCCATGCACTATCTGAATGACATACCAGATTAGCAAGGGAGTCCCCAGCAAACATGAAAGTGGAGGTTCTGCAGATAAGTGAGACTGGGAAAGCCTTACATAACTCGTGTGCTTTGTCTCATGGTCTCAGACACCTGGTATTTCAGGAAAAATGAAATTTCCTTATGTCCTCTTTAGCACTGGAGAAACAAAGATTTGTTAAGGTCACCACAGTGTTTTTTTCAGGGAGTAATTGAAGAAAATGTGGGTCCCATCCTGGATTTAATTTGCAGTTTTATCTTTTATGATCCTTCTTTTATTAAAGGAACGGTCGCAACAGCTAGCTTTGGTATTGCGCAGTAAGTAAACAACTTATTCTGATAAGTAGTTCTAGTTTCCTTTCACAGAAGCCTTTAGATCCTGTTTTAGACTGTGATGGAACTGCATTGTCCAAAACATTGTTGGTTCACAGAATCACAGAATATTCTTGAAGGGAAGGGACCCAGAAGGATCATCAAGCCCAGCTCTTAAGTGAATTGCCCTTTTGGGATCAAACCCACAGCCGTGGCATTATTAGCGCCTGCTCTGACCAACTCAGCTGATCTCAGGTTGTGTCTCTGCAAAACCAGAGAGGTTTTGGATCTCTGCTCCTGTGTATTCTGATCTCTGGGATGCTGTTGGGTACTAACTGTGCTATAGCAGTCAAGGGGACGGCACTTGGACATGCACAGTGGGTGCACAAATGCTTGGAAAAGAGTGCTGTTTCTCCTGAAAAACATCAAAGCATTTTGAGGTTAAAGGGTAACAACAGCAGATGCAGTTCTGCCTTGGCACTCTTGGAAGAGAGTGTTCTAGGAAATGGTCTGCCTTTTAGAGGAAGCTCATTTCCAGCTTTTGCAGAGGCCTTGGAGCATTGCTGCAGACACTGGAGCTGCCAGTGTGTATTTCTTGCAAGAGAATGGTTGCTTGCATTCCATGCAGTAATTTTCCAAACTCTGGTTTTGGAAACAATACAAAACCAAGACTCTGTGGAAGAGAGGTGCTTTATTCACACTTTCTGTCTCCCCAGACAAGATTACTGTTCCAGGGTGATTCAGCCAAAGTGTACTTCTATACACAGGTCAACAGTGAAATGGAGCACAAGCACAGGTAGTGCACGAGCTTGGCTTGTAGGGAGAGCAGCTTCTTGGCAGCTTCAAAATAACTCTCCTACCACTTAAATTAAAAAAAAAAAATCATAAGAGAAGCTGCCTCATACTTGGGAAGTGATTGGATCATCCTGCAGTGAATGAGTGAGGGAATTTTGGGTGTGTGCACACCTGCTGGACCTGGCACGAGCTCCTGGCAGCAGGGGCTGCTCTGTGTGCCACAGCACAGGCGTGGTGGGCAGCTCCTGGGTTGGTCCTTGTTGCCTTGTGATATTCAAGATCACCTGAATTTGCTCCATCCAGCTTCGTGCTGTCAGGAGTTTTGCTGGAGAAAGTGCTATGGTATCAAGATGATGCTGGCTCATCCAGAACCCTGCGGATTTCCGGAGCAGGGGACGGCACATGGGGGACATCACTTTTATTCCATGCTCATCAGAAGCAAAGCTGGTGAAATGTTTGTGCCCTGGCAGTGGGGTCCTGCCCTGTGTGGCCCACCAGCCACGGGAACTAACAAGGCTGAGGATTCCAGACCTGAAGGGAGCCTACGAGGGAGAGGGAGAGGGACCTTTTACAAGCACATGTAGTGACAGGGCAAGGGGGAATGGCTTCAGACTCACAGAGTAGCTTTAGATGAGAGATTAGGAGGAAGTTCCTCTGCTCTGAGGGTGGTGAGGCCCTGGCACAGGTTTCCCAGAGAAGCTGTGGCTGCCCCATCCCTGGAAGTGTCCAAGGCCAGGCTGGATGGGATTCTGGACAACCTGGTCTAGTGGAACATGTCTCTAAGGGGTGTGACTAGATCTTTAACTGGACCTCTGAGTTCCCTTCCAACCCAAACCATTCGATGATTCTATGATTTACATGGAGCCCAGAGCATGAGGGGATCCCTGAGCTGTGCTACCCCACGGGACACTGAAGAGTAGCTCCAGTAGCAGAGGAGGCTCATCCCTGTGGCTGCATCTCTGTTACCTGAAGCCAAAGAAGATTGGTCAAAGGTTGGACTTCATGATTTTGGAGGGCTTTTCTAACCTTAATGATTCTATGATTCTAAGCAAAAGATCAAAATTGTCTACAGTCCCTCTCTCCTTGGGGTTAAGAAGTTAATTTCTTCTCATTCCTGCCCTTGGTCGCTCTTCTGCTTCCAGGGCAGCTCCTGGAAGTAGAGATTTCCTCATGAGGTGTCCATAGGGACTTAGCACAAGCTCTTTCTGCCTGCAACATCTCATGTAGCTGTTGATTCCTTTTGCAGTACTTCACTGGTGCCAAAATATAATTGGTTTTTCACAGTAGCCTCTCTTCTCACTCTTCTGAGCAAAGTTGAACGTGTCTGCTCAAATTTTGGGGGTAACTTTGCCAGAAAACAGCTTTGGTTTTTCTTGTGGCACCTAAATGGTGGATGACTTGGCAATGAAGAGCATTTTATGTCCCTACAATGCTTGCCATAAACCATTGAGGTTACCCTTTTTACGTTCCAGCCATAAAATACCTCCTGCTCCAGATTAGCAGGGGAATTCCTCACAAATATGAAAGTGGAAAGTTCTGTAGATAAGTGAGATTTGGAAACCAAAACCAGTGACAAAACACACTGAGACCAACAGTCTAATGGGACAAAGACTATTACTGCTGAGACTTGGGACAGATCTCTGTAATGCCTTATTACTTTCGATTTCCCAGAACATGAAATAAGATATATAAGACATTACAGTTGCTTGAAACAAAAAGGAATAGAAGCCCAAAACACCTCTTGTAATCATGCATATAGCTAAGAAAAACTGAGGTTCTTCTGTGTTCATAGTATTTGACTTTCATCTCGTATCTTCTGGCTCATTTATCATGTTGAGTTTCTGGGTAAAATTCTGGTTAAAGTTAACATGGATATTCTGGGCTGATAACTCTGGATTCAGGTAGAAGGGGTTTTGTGCTGTCAAGACGGATCAAAGTATAAGATTCCTTGGCCACAGGAGAAAATTCATGTTGGAGGTTCTCTCTCTTGGAAGTCGAAATGAAGCCTTGTTCAGGAGTAGAGTTTCTGGGATTATTGCAATATAAATACAATTTAATTAAGGAGAAGGTGAAACTCCTTACTGAAGACATAAATTACTAACAATTTTTTCTGTTTATCACATAGATAGTCAAATGATACAAAGTGCAAACTCTGTACAAACTAAAACTTCTCCAAGTAGTTTTTGGGTACTGAAGTTTTTTGCCTGCTCCTGGTAATTCTAGATTAGGCAGAACCCTGAGCTTCTGCTCTCTGTTTGCAGAAAGCAGGTGTTTGAGGAGTTCGGCATCACTCAGTGGGAACACTGAAAATGTAAGAATCTCATCAAGACAGTGCCAGGGGAGCTCAATGCTGTGTCTCTGAGGAAGAAGTGAATCTGAAACAGCTTTTGTGTGGTTTGGTATTACCAAATGCTGTTCTTGGAGACTAACCCTTCCTGTGGAAAATGAATTGAGACAGAAGAAAAATTTAAATTTGGGTCCTATTCCCAGAATACTGATATCTTTAGTGCTGCCAGCTCGCACTAGAACAGCTGCTATTTAGGTTGGCTGGATTTGAGTGAAGGGTTCAGTCCTGTTAGCAATTCCTCAAACCAAGCAATATTCCAGGAGCCCCAAAACCCCCCAGTGTGCGTTTTTCTGCTACATCCCACAGCTGCAGCTTGCTTCCTTGTGCTAATCCACACCACACGTTACAGGTCAGGCCAGTCCTGGCTGAGCAGCTCAGCCCAGCCCAGGGCTCTGCTGCCAGGGGCTGTTTTCGGGTGTGAATTTGGTGTGAGGTGGTTGGGACTGGTTGGGACTGGCACACGCGTTTGTTCAGAGCGTAACCCCGCTGTGAAGTCACTGCCAGACAGACTCTGCTGAGAGCCAGGGTGGGTGGCTGTAGGGAAAAAAAATGCAGACCTGGGACGTTCTGCAGGAGTGGCTACATCAGCTTGTGCTTCATCCCTGGAAATGATTACCTCATGACTTATTTTCGTCAATATTCAACTTCTCTAGGGATGTTGAAACCTTATTTACATTCTGGAGGTGATCCTTCCGGGCCAGGGCAGGTCCTGCCTGAGGGAAGGGGACCAGGTAAGGGAAACAAGGGGGTTTGTTGTTGGCTTGTTTGGTTTTGGCTGTGTTTGTTGTTTTGGTGATTTGGGTTTCTTTTCAAGGAAATGTCTCCAATTTAGTGTCCTGAACCTGAAACATGAGAGTGTAATGGTAGACAAATGTCCCAGTTTTGGAGCATTTTTCTAACACAGAAGCTGCTGCCCTGAGCTGGGACTGTGAGAGCAAAGCAAGCAACCCACATTCACTGGAGGGGCAGTGCGGGTGTGCAGCACAGTGATTAAACTGAAGGCTGGTAAGTTCTGTATGATATCTGCTAAATAAACCCCTGAAACTGTGTTTCCCTATGGCTCAGCCTCCACATCTTCCACTACAAGGGCACAGGTGCTGCAGTTCTCAGCATAAACCAAGCATGTTAATCCCTCCAGGAGCACCCATTTTGTCCTGGAGCAAAATTTGCAAGCAGGAACTCCTTGTTTGGACTTTCTGAGCTGTGGATCGTGTGATAAAAAACAAGGTCAAAGTGCAATTAAGCAGCGGCTTGGTGAAAGGGTGAACTATGGTCTGAGAGAAATTATTGCTATTCTTAGATCCAGCTACAGTTTATGGCAGCCCAGGGCTGGGACTGCTGCTTGTGACTGGCTGGGGGACAGCTTGCCCAGGGTGGTACAGGAAAAACAAAGGTGTGCCAAAGGCAGTGGCCAAGTCGAGGCAAAGATCTTATGGAAATATCTGGGGTTGTAGGAAGAGGGGACAGGAGAGGGTCAGGCTCTCTCCAGGTCACCCTCCTGTTGTAACCTTGTGCTGCATTTGCTGATAGGTAAAATCTGCTTTGACAGTTTGATCTGCCTCCTTGCCGCCTCCAAAAATCCCCAAATAAAACAGGGAGAAGAAAGCAGCAGATCTTACCTCTACCCTGTGCTTACAGGCCCTGAACTTACAGACCCTGGGAGCACTTGCATGGCCAGGTAGTGCCAGACTGGAGAGCAGATCTCAAATCCAGTCAGCTCACATTGCTGTTGCGGTACCTAGAGGGACAGGGTGGCTGCCAGGTACTTCTAAGCGGGTTGCTGGGAAGTTTTTGGGAGTGTGATTGTTTTTTTCCATGTTTTCCAACTGCGGACCCCGCAGTTACCACAGAGCAGCACAGTTTGCATTGTTTGCATTGTTCTGTGACAATGCTGACTTGCACTCCAGAAGTGAAAGTAAAAATCCAGCTCTTATATCTGGGTGTATTAGAGATGGGAGGAGCCAAGTAAGTTGCCTTTTTCCCTGAGATCCCAGTGGCTTCTGCATTTCCTTTGGAAGAGGAGCTGAATGAACTGGATTTGGAAAGGCTGCGCAGGCACTTGGAGAAGGGAAGTGAAGTAGCATGAAGGTTTCCTCGGACACAAACAGCTTTTGAGGTACTCATACTGCCCTCTTCTTTAGAGGGTTCTGTCTTCCAGCCTGTCTGTTCTCTTACAAATTCTTGCTTTCTAGTTTTTAAGTAGACATTCAGAAACAGGCACTGAAATGTCTGTGGCAGGAGGGAAATTATCAGTGTGCTTCACATGTTCTCTGCCAGGAAGAGAACACACTCTCATGTGTTCCTGGTGCTCGTGATCTTTGTAAGTCAGTAACACCATGTCTGTAACCCAGACTGGCAGCTTCCAGAGAGCTCTGTGTGAACTCACACTGATTGTGAGAGTGCAGGATGACAACAGCTTCCTCAAGTGGTGCATTTATATAAAAGTGGGAGTGACCACAGCAATAATAGAATAAATGTACTAGCAGCATTTTCCTGTTCATGTAATTCCTGAATAATTTTTCCCATATCCATTAACCTTCTTTTTTTTTCCCACATAGCTCCTTAGCATGTCTTGCTAATATCTTCTTTTCCAAAAGTGCCATCCTGTCATGTTTGCAAATAAGGGAGAATTTGTCAGAAGGGTTGCAGGAGAAATCCCTGCTCTCCTCCTTTCCAAGGAGAAGCTGCCACCCAAGCTGGAGCTGATTGTGCATTTCCCCAGGTCCAACCTAACTCCTGAACAATCCAACCTGGTGGCTTTGGGTTCAGAACGAAACAAAACAGAACCCAAACACAAAGCATTAGTAGCTAAGGACAGTGGTTTTAAAATAGAAGAAGTTAAACCAGTAAACCACTTCATTCTACTTAATGTACTGCAGGCAGGAAAAAAAACGTTAGCAATGTTTCCTCATGAAAATTTTTTTCAGAGCAAGCGGTGGGAAGCCAAAATGTGCTTTACACTTAGGATTTTTTGCAGAGATTTCTCAACTCAACCACAGTGTCATGCTGGTTGCTCTCTCTGCAGTGGCTTGTTGGAGCTGTGGACAACAACTGCACTCATACACTCACTCTGGAAAGAGCTCTTTTATCGCTTCACATGATTTTGTTTCGTTTTGTTCCTTTGTTTTTATTGCAAAGGCTTGTTGGGAGTGACATACAGCAGAGCAGTGAGGGCAAAGTGATAAAGAAAGTGATACCAAAATGATCTCTACTGTGTAAATACTTCTCCTTTTCTGGGAAGGAACTTGGAGCAGAAAATAAAATCTGTAGGATCTTCTGAAGTTCATTGGGTTTTATTCTGTTGCTGCTGTGCTTCCTTCAGTAGTATTATTTTCTCCAAACTGACTGCAACTTAATTCTTCTCCGTGGGACCCTCAGGGTACTAGGAAAATCTTATAGAGATTGTGGTGTCTTGTTCCACCAAACTGGTTCTGACCATAAAAACTAGAGACTAAAATGCTCCTAAAGCTATAGAGCCCAGGGTGTGTGGCTGGAAGAGGGAAAAGGGGTGGGGAAATTCAGTGTTCACAGCTGGAGAACAGCACTGGGTTTTGGGTATATGACTGTGCTTAATGGTTGGTTGGAGAGGGAAGGACACCTAAACCCTGGGGCAGCAGCTCTGCTCTGCTGGCTCCCGTGGGGGTGTTGAGGGGACTCTGCTCTGGTCACTTGGAGGGTCCCCACTGAAGCTGTGCCAGAGGCAGAAAGCCTGGGGACACACACTGGAAAGGCAGTGAGCTGGTTTAACTTGGGCTGGAGTAGGAGAAAACATGTATCAGAGTATTCCATGTCATTAGCTTTTCACTTTGAGCTGCTGGAATGATGCCATTGCATTGGAGACTGAATTCCCTTCTTGTCTTGGCAAACACTGGAGTTATTTATTGTCTTGTTTTTGTTACAATGCCGTGGGAGAAGGAAGAGGCTGAAAGTTTCAGGTAGTGGTGTTTCCTCAAACAGATCCTTTCAGGAACAAAACCAAAGGACCTTGTTAGGGCTCTGTAGTTTTCCTGTGAAATCCACTTTCTCCTGCAGGTGATGTCAGGTGAGCTGGTTTGTGGGTCAGGTGTGCCCTGGGGGGAGGCTGGGTGTGAGTGGCTGGTGTTTGCTGAAGGAACTCCAGCTCCTCCTGTTCATTACTTTATTCACCTACTGCTTGTCCTGCTTTTAGGGTCTGGCTTTGCTCTATTACAGATCTGCAGACAGATCCAGCAGCTCTGAAAAGTGGAAGTTTGTATTACTTTGAAAAGAAAGGAAAGCAGGCGAAAAAACTGAATGAAAAATATTTTCTGTCCAAAGAATGTGTTTCACTTTAGATTTGAGTGTTTTATTGGAGTAGATTTAAAACTGATGGCAGGAGGTGGCTAAGACAGCTGAAGAGTCTCCAGATTTTAAGACAGATAAGTGGGAGGGAACAGAGATTTGGTGGATGGTGTTCTGGTTTTGGAAACCAAAGAGAAGAGGGGGAGAAGGAGGGAATGTCACCAGAGAGAAAAGGAAGGGAGATGTCCTTTGAGCAGAACGAGGAGAGGGGCAAGAAGACCACACAAGGGAGGACCAAATGAATGAGGATAGAAGATACAGACCTCAGGCTGAAAACTACTAGGGAAAATCCAAATCTTAACCTCTGGTCACATAACTCTGCCAGATATGCTGCAGCTGCTCTGCGCAGCGAACATGCTCTGGGGTATAAATCCTCTGAAGGGATTTAAAAGGCAAGAAGAGGTGGCACTTAGGGACATGAACTCATGGTGGATTTGGCAGTGCTGTGTTACCATATGGACTCGATGGTCTTGAGGGTCTTTTCCAAACTTATGGTTCTATGATTCCAAAATGATGTCAATCCCTCGGAACTCTGCTCATCTGCAGGGTGGGAGGGATAGGAATTGTTAACTGTGCTTTGCAAATCAGGAAATGGGATGAAGTAATGTGTGAAATGTGAATGATTAGGAAAAAACCACTTAAAGCATCAATTTTTTGATGTGTGGAAAGAGGATGAGAAGAGATTGCTTTTAATAGTTGGTGGGGCCAGAGGAAATCCTTGCAGGACTATCCGGGTGAGCAGGAGCTCTGTGCATAAAGCGCAAACGGTTCCCTCATGTGGTGGTGGAAGAGGACGGATCTCTCCTCCGAGGGTGTGTGTGGAGCCTGGCTCTGTCCAGCATTCCCTGGATTTGCATCCTGCATAGGGGTGTCGAGAGCCTGAGGTGTCCCAGGTTTTATTCCATAGCAAATTTTGCAGCTGCTCTCAAGAACTGGGTCTGCACCTGCCGGCAGCCGGAGCGGGTGTGTCCTGCAGGTCGTGCTTGCCCTGCATGACCTGTTTCTGGGAAATGGGGCAGAACTCTCAGCAGATCAGGATCAGCACAGTCCATGAGAGATGAGCATTTATCACCCTCTGCTGAATGTATAATTAGGAATTAATACATAATCAATTTGGAAATTTCCTCAAGGTACTTCTCAGGCAGTGACAGCAAAAAAGTTGTTTTAATGAAAGCTCTTGGTGAAAAGCTCCCAGGAACAAAGCAGTTTGCGTTTTCCAGAGCTGGTCTGGTGAGGAAAGTTAGGTGAATTTTCTATAGTTTTTTTTCTTATTTGGAAAGTATTTTACTAAAACATACATCACAAAGTCGTGACAGTTTCATTTAAATGGTTGACAATGAACTTCTGACTTAATCCAGGGATGTTTTGAAAATAAATACTAGGTTATTGTTTGTTTGTTCATTTGACTTGAACAGCTATTTCCCATCAGAACAGAAATTAAAAATGGAATTCGATTTGACAATAAATATTTCATCTTAGGCCAAGTGAAACATTCATTCAGCACAATGCATCTTCCTTAGTCAACTTTTTGGTGTGTTTTGGAAGTGACAGCAAGTCAAGCTGTTATTTGCTGCTCTGACTGAGTGCAAGGCCGCTGCCTTGACGAGCCCAGAGGATCTGGGCACCTGCCCAACAGGCTCAGGAGGGATTTCCCTCTCCCTGCAGAAGGACCTTGTGTCTCCTACTGCTGTGCCTGAGCCAGAGGTGCGAAGGGGGGTGAGCTTGGCCCTTGCAGAGTGCAGTAGCAGCTGAGCAGTGTGAGGGCTCCTCTGCCTTGCTCCCACCGCAGGGACCTGGGCTGGAAGCAGCTGTCCGGCGCTCGGCCTGGGAGCTGTTTTCTGTTTGTCTGGAGAAAGAGAACAGAGACACTGGGTGCTAAGCAGTGCCTTTAATGTCCCAACAGGGAGAAGACTGAGGGAGGAGCCTGCTGAGCCTGCCCTGGCACCGTGGAGGATCTGGGAGAGCTCCAGCCCCGCTGGAGCTGAGCCCCACGGGCAGCCCCATGGACTCTCCCCACCTCCTGCGTTTGGGTTTCCTGCTCCTGGCTCTTGCTGCTCCCCGTCCAAGTGAGTCTCTGTGTTGGACCTCGGTGCTTTTCCCTACACAGCTCAAAACCTCTGAACTGCTAGGAGATAGCTCCACTGTGCCCAGTTAAAACCAAGACCACAAAACCTCTAAGTTGAGAAGAGAAAATAAGGAGCTGGAGGCTGATGTGTTTGACCTGGCACAGTCGCCTCTTTTGGGAGGGGTCACTGTTTGGGTCTGTCTGATGTCAGATGAGGCGAGTTCTCTCCCAAAGGAATGACCCTCTCCCAGGAGAGTCTGAGTGAGGAAACCTCTGAGGGACACTGCACCCAGAGTGGGCAGTCTGGCAGCTCAGCTCTGAACTTTAGGGGTCTTGGGATGTGGCAGTGTGTTGGAGGGACACCGGGTGGGATTGTGCCAAGGCGTTTGGGAAGGAAAGAGGACAAGAACAGACGAGCTCAGCAAGAGGAACGTCTTTCAACTCACTTCCCAAGCTGCCAGCTTCCCAGTTCAAAAACCAGTGGAAGCAGTGGGGGAATTCTATCACATTTCTACCCCAGAAATTATCTGGGCACTGGCCCCAGGACTGTACAAAATTTGCCCATTGGCAGACAATGTCTCCTAAGCCGTGACTGGGCTTTTCCACCAGAACCCATCCTGTTCTCTAACATTAAACCTCTGCATAGAAAATGGGTAAAAAATGTTTTTTTCTTTGTTTTTTCTGATTTAGATACTGCCATGTCCACTGTTGGCCCTGCTGAAGGGACAGAAGACTCTTCCTCTGGCAGAACAAGGGTGACACTCTACCACTGTAAGGACTGTGAGAGCAGCATATGCCAAGCTACGCCAATCAGCTTTGAAAACTTTGAAAAAATCACTGAAACACAAAACAGATTATTTTCAAATGGACTCATTGAGATGGTGACCAGAGAAACACACATCCTTGTGTGCTTTAAGCAAGAAAATTTTTTTCCTGAAGGAATTTTTGGCATCGTCTGGGAGGAAGCTGACAGAGCAGGACGCTCATGTGGCATCCTGAATTCTGGAGGTAGGCTTTGCTAGGAGCCTGCATATTAACTGATGGAAAACATCTTTCTGGGTAGGAAACTGAACTGTTCTGTATTTGAACTGACAGTGAGGTTAATGAGTGAACTAACTCCTGTGAAAAAAGTTTAGAAAGTAATTCACAAAAGTCAATTCAGTTGTCTCAGGTCAAACACTGCTTAAAACTACACTGGCAGAGATTCAGATAAGCACATGTTACTCTCATTTTTTATTTTTTGGTTTTTTGGCAACAGCAATTCTCATGGTTCCATATTGCCAGCTTGCAATATGTGAATCCCAGCTGCTTCAGCCAGAACACACCCAGACCCAGGTGCAGCCTCAAGAGCTGCTCTGTGCTGCTCTTCTGTCCAATTCAATAAACACCCAGGAGCATCTTCCTCACAAAACTGCCAAAATCAGAGATTCAAACGCCTGTCAGTGCATGGAGCAAGTCGCTCCAGGAGGGCAAAACTTCCAGAGGTGTAACTTAGTTGAGCTCCATCCAAGTCAAGGACATTTCTGTCTGTAGCTGGTTCTCTGCGAGCAGCTTTTATCACCTCTCCTGTTGGACTTTCAACATCCTTTCTAATTTTCTTGCTAACAGGAGAAAATAAAGAAAAATCGTTCTCAACATTTGTGTGCCTTTGTTCAGCCTGAGAATTCCTTGTGTATTTAATTTCTGGCCACCATAAACCATTTCTCTCCTGTATTTATGCTCACCAGTGCAAAATATCAACATGCTGTCATTGCTGTGTAGAATTTGGGTGACACTAAAACACCCACAGTGAAAACTGGAAATTGCTGTAGACTGGAATGCCTGTATCCCCTCAGAGGGGAGGGGGTGGATGTGTAGGTGCAGACAAGAAGGACTTTTCCAGATTCTCTTAGAAGAAGAATAAGCTCTATAATGGCACAGTGGGATGCAGGGTTGGTAGGAGATGAACTCTGGGGTCTCTGAGATTTACTCAGCTGCTGGTTCTCTCTTGTTCCTCTTCTTTGGTTCCTGTTGATAAAAGGGAGCTGCAAAAATTAGTCGTAATTATTATTCGAATGGATTTTTATTGCATAAAGGTAATAATGAGAGTTTTACAGATGTTTTGTTGTTCTTAATTGCATGTGAAAACTTTCTTACCTTCTTAAATTATTTCCATTCTTGATTCTCAGAACAATTAATCAGCTTTAATGAGAAGGAAATCTAATGACAACGGTTGATTTGAACTGTTGGGGAATGAAACATCTCCAGCTTGTAACAATCATAGCAATCTCCAGCATTTTGTGCAACATGATTCACTTTTTAAATCTATTAAACTCTTCAAAATCTTTAGCTCTTCACTGAAGATCTTCTCCATGATCCATATTTATAATCGAAACTTTTTTACCTTTCATCTTTCTCAGAAAATGGAAGCGCTAACATCAGTAATGAGGAGAAGAAGATTTGCTGTGAAGCAGAGACAGATGTCTGGAAACACAACCCTCCCCTGAAGTGCTATCCTGAAATGAAACCTGCAGAAACCAGAAAACCAGCAGGTGACATCCCTGCTGAGGGAATTCTAGATTTATCTCTTCTCGTGTTCACCTTTTGCTTTGAGAGGGGTTTGTCCAGACAGCTTGATGTGAACAGAGTTTTACATGGTCAGGGAGATGTTTGGAACACAGGGATGCTGAGGGAAAGGGGTACATGATGGGTATGCAACAAGTTCCCAAGAATTCCCCCTGCCAGTGACAAATGAGACTTTGCCTTCAGACTAAGAGGACATTTGTCACATAAAGGTATTTTTATATTGAAATTTCTTTCACAGTAGAAAGCCCCGTCATTTTCCTTTGGTCATGGACAAACAGGTCTTTAAAAACCAGCCAAAGTGGATTTCCTTATTGGCCTTTGAACCCTTCATCAAGGATGGGTCTCATGCCTCTTATGGGTTATTTCAGATGAGATTGATGTTCAAAGGTGTCTGTTGTGGTGGAGTGCCAAGAACTGGCTTTGAAGGTTGATAAAGTCGGCATTGTGACAGGTACTTTCCTTAAGATATGATGACCCAGAGGCTCTTTGTTCTGTCCTTCACCAGTCCCTTCTCTCTGTATCAGCTGTTGTGGGGTGCACTGCACAAGCACCAGGCCCAGTTCCTTTGTGTGGTGTGTGTGTGAGGCAGCTCATGCCTTGGCACTCCTGCTTGCTTCAGTTGGACTCTCTCTTTTCTTCTTCTCTCCAGGTAATCCTGAATGTCCCAGCAGCCAAATGAACAACATTGGCATCTTGCTCACAGCCACCTTCCTTGGGTTTCTCGCAGGAATGGGCACCATGTATTGCTACTTTTGGCACCGGCATGCCCAAGGTACAGTCTGACAAATAGTGTGTTCCCTGTGGGTGCCACACCTGGACGTGGAACAAGCAAAAAGGGTTTTCCTCCTGGATCTCATCTCCAGGGTGTTGTTTATGATGTTCCTAATGATGTTCACTGCCAGCAGCCGGGATGACTTCCCCTCCCACGGCTGCCGTGACAGTGTCCATCTGGTGGCTTTGTTATCGAAAATAAGCACAGAAGGAATTTCCTCACTGCTCCCTCCTGAGATGAAGGGGAAATGCTGGCAGGGCCAAGTGATCACAGGGTTCAGCCTTCCCTCTATGGGATCCTGTTGCTTGGAGCAGTCCCAGATGGCAGCATTGCTGTGCAGCTTCCCTGGCAGAGATGTGTCCCAGCCAGGAGACTGATGGACATCCAGGCATGGGCAGACAGGGCCTTCAGGAGAGTGGTTCCCTCTCTCAGCCCTGCCCACTACAGAGCCAGCTTTGATTTAAGAAAGAGGATTTCCCTAAATGCATCAAAGAGGGAAGTTTGTTTTGCACACCAATATGCATGAAGAGAGGTGGGATGGGCTCTGTGGAGACTTCTACAGGCACCCTGTGATCCTGCCATATGGCTTTCCCCCTCTGTCCTGTGTCCACTTGGCTCCAGTGTTTTTGGCACCTTGTGTATGCCTGAGGCTGAGACTCCTCTCAGGTACTGAACAAGTCCATCCCCTAGGTGGTGATGTTGGTTGCTTCTTTCTGAGAGTCAAAGGATTAAATTCCCAAGTCTGAATTTGTTTCAGGAGGAGTTGCACAAGCGCTCGCAAAGCCCAGCAAAGACAACGCAAAACCAGTCTCACTGCAGTTGTTACATCAATAGATTAATGGATATATTGGTGTGAGGGATAAAAAATTTACCACTGGTGACTCCTTGACATCCTGCCCTGCGGTGCAACATCCAGTGATGTCTCAGGTCTGTCCTAGAGCCCCTCTAAGGCAGAGGCTGATGGGTCACAGCACCAGGGCAGGGTCTCAGCAGAGACCTGAAGCCACATTCACGGCCATGAAGCTGCTCCCCTTGCGGAGCAAGAGGTGGCCCAGTAGCAGATGGGAGAGGGGAGCTGCCTGGAGGACTTCACACTCCAGGTTCCCAAGCTTAAGATACAGGTATTTGGTTTATAATTCTAACTGGAATCTGCTGTTTCTTTGGTGGCCTTACAGATATTTTTCCTTCATTTCTGCAGCTTGTAGACAAAACAGATGGGCTCCTGACAGGGAAAACCTCACGCGTGCTTGAAAACAAGTTACAAAGGAGAAAACCTCTCTGCCAGCAGCATCCTCCTCCTCCTCTCTCATGATGGACAGCAACCAGCTGAACACAGACTGATTTTTCTATGAGAACTCCTGCTCTTATATTCACAAATAGTCCTGTTTTCACAAATGTACCTTCACCACATCCACGTCTTCCCCGAGCACTGTGACTCTTGTCCAGCTCCAGGCCTCTGTGAGCAGCACAAGCAGCACCAGGAGCCCACATCCCCTCCTGGTGCTTGGCTGCAGACAGCAGCCACCCCAGGGTGTGTGGCTGACTCAGCAGCACGGGCTGAAACCAGCCAAATTCTCTCTGTGACTGAAAGTGTGAACTGCTCTGAACTGCTTCCCATGCCCTCTGCATGGCTTTCCCTTGGTAATGCCATAGCAGCTCCCATGCATCTGTATTTTTTTAATTCTCAGGTCGTCTCTGGATTCACAAAAGCCTTTTGCACAGCTGGCTGGTTGGTTGAACGAGAAGGGTTTGGTCTTTTGAACAGGCATTTGATTTTGCCCTGACCCACAGGCTGAGGACATCTCTGTGTGTTTGTTCCTGTGCAGGGGTGGGTGGGAGACTGTGCCCAGCTCCTGCAGGAATGGCATTGGATCACAGAGGCCTTGGTCTCCCCCAGGCTGAACAGACCTCTGGTATCAATCTTCCTGACAAATTAGGCAAGGTTAGACAGTGTGTGAAGAATACAGCCCCACAGGAATCCCCACTGGGTACTTGGGGTCTTGAAATGATTCCCCATTCCCACTTGATTTGAGTAAATCCTCAGCTTTTGCATTGGATCTAATTTAGTATCGGGCTGTTGAGCGAAAATCAGTGGCAGCACAAGTGGAAAAGCAAATCCCTGAAGCAGTGTGAATGTTTGCTGGATCATTTTTCCATGGTTTCATTCCCCATAAACCTGTAGCTGAAACTTCCAGGAGAAATCCCAAAAGGATGTAGGCCTTTTTTTCACTCTTGAACTTTGCTACAGTCAAATCTAACAGGTAAAGTTCATAATGTAGAAGATCAAAATACTTTGAGTAATTAATTTTAGAAAGATAGAAGAGCCTCTGTGCTTAAATTTACCTTTTGTTTGGCACAGAAGATCAATGCTGTTATGGGTTGGTGGGTTTTTTTCCCCTCAAGGCTTTACAATCACACTTTAAACTCCCACTCTTAATTCAGATCTCAGCTGATTTGATGCAAATTTTCCATTTTATTGTGGTGGAATGCAGTCAAACCTTCCTGAAGGGATGACAATCCAGGTATTCCAAGGCTTCTAGGTATTGACTGAGTTTATGGTGTTGATGATGCAGTTGTCAACTGTGTTTTATCATGAGGAATGTTACATTTACTCAATAAATCAAAAGTAGGGTTGCCTGTAAAAAGTCCAGACTGTGGATGAACTAAGAAATAGAAGGAAAAAGATTTTTCCTCTTTATGTAGCATCTTATCACAATTGCACTTCCATTTTTTTCCCACAACAAAACTGCTGGAGGCTTTTGACAGAGTAGGGCTGTATAAAGGGAGTGTGGAAGGTTTTTTTGTATTACATTGTATTAACTTGAGGTATTCAGGTTTAATGGTGTGTACATTTAATTTTCACTCTGTAACAGCAGTTGGGGCCACAGAGCTGGGCATGTTTTGAGAGGAAAAGTTATGTAGACACCTCGGTGAGATCCGTCAGGAGACACAAGTCACAGACTGGTCTTCATGTCTCACTCAAACACTCTTTCCCTCACATCTCTTCTTCCTATGGGTGATTATGCAGATTGTGATATTTGGGGACATCACTACCAACTGTTCCCCTTTGCCCCTCCGGAGCTGTGTTGTGCTGGTGCACATCAAAGGTGCCACATCTCAGGAAAAGCAGTGAGAACTTGCTTTAAAAATCTACAGTGTTTGTCATCAGCAAGTGCATTTTGCTGTTGAATATACACATGGAGGCAAATGTTTTTAATCATGGGATCATGGAACGGTTTGTCTTGGAGGGGATCTTAAAGGTCATCTTATTTTCTCTCATGAAATAAAAAAATGACAAACGATATTAAGGGGCCTGACTCACCAAAAGCCATAATTTGATAGCTGTTATTTCATTTGAGGTGTCACAATAATCACAATAAAACTTTGTTTTAAACACTGGCTGTTCATTGTGTGGTGGTGCCTCCCCCCTTTTCCAGGCCGCGCTTTGATCTCAGAAATGCTGGTTAGGCCTCGGCCCTGATGAGCAGCCCTGGCTCAGCTCCTCTGGAGTTTGTCAGGAACTCTGTCTGCTCCAGGCACTGCTGCTGTCCAACGAGCTCCTGGCTTCTTTAGGAACAGCCTTGGAAATGATTTTTCTTGCCTGGAAATGGCACAACATCCCTGCTCTCACACTTCCAAAGAACGCGTGCCAGCGCGAAGTGGGGCCAGGGTGAAACATTGCTGAGACCCTGAACATTAATTGGTTCAACGCAATCAAAACTTCGGTAACTGCAGAACTAAGATGTAGCTACTGCTCATTGCTGACCTGCAGTCTAAACTGAAAGTCCAAATACTTGTAATTAGGCACTAATTACATCTAGTTACATTTTAAAGAAGGGAGGAGCCAGGATCCTGCTTTTTCTCCGGGATTCCGGGATCCAAGTGACTTTGTCGTCTCCTGGTCAGGGCTCTGGAAGAGGAGCTGAAGGAGCTGGAAAAACTGCACAGGCACTTGGAGAAGGGAATGGAAGAGGCCTGAAGGCTTCTTGGACATGAACCATGTGTAAGGTGCTCACTCTGTCTTAAGTGGTTCTGTCTCCAAGCCAATCTCTTCTCTCAGAAATTGTTGCTCTTTCTACTTGTTAAGTAGACATGTAGAATACAGTTGGCTTTCTGGGTTGCAAGTTTAATTTTACCTTTGAGAGAGTACTTTGTTGTGGTGGAAAAGACTTTATTATCATGGTAAACTTTGGAATTAATGATTGTCTTGGCTTTGCAATGAAGTTAAAGGAGAAGGAAAAGGCTGAGAGTCTCAGGTAGTGATGTTTCCTCAAATAGATCCTTTTAGCAATAAGATCAAAAGACCTTGTTAGGGCTCTACAGATTTCCTGTCAAATCCTCTGTCTCCTGCCAATGATCTCAGGTGGGCTGGTTCGTGGGTCAGGTCTGATCTGGGGGAAGCTGGGTGTGAGTGGCTGGTGTTTGCTGAAGGAACTCCAGCTCCTCCTGCTTGGGAATTACGTTGTCATTGCCAAGATGCAGATCAAACCTGCTGCTCTCTGTGCAGGGCTTGTGTAATAATCTGGGGTTTTCCCAAAGTAAAGGAGCATCTCTCATCTCCTTGCTCTTTACAAAGCCAAGACTTCTGCATCTGCAGCCACCAATCAAAGCCCGTGGGAGCCCTGACAAACTGAACTGAGTTTGAATGAAAACGATGCCAAGCCCCTGCATTTCAGGGGAGGCCACAACTGGGGGACAGCTGCGTGGCTTTGTCACTGTGAAAAGCAAATTTGAGCCTCCCTGTTCTCAGCTGCCTTCAAAGCAGAGGTGGGTGTTCCCCACAGACAACTTTCTACTGCTGCCCTGGGGGCTGGGGGTTGCTCAGCAGCAGGAAACCAGGGGTGGTTGAAGTGTGAAGAAACCCAAGATGCACCTCCCAGAGACATGGCTCTTCCCCCTCTATCACAATCATTGTGATACAAAGGCAAAAGCAAAACTCTGCTGATTCTTCCAGTAGACAGCTCATGTAGCTGGCAGGCAACAGCCCAGCCTGGGGCTTACGACTCTTTCCTCAGGACTTTAATTCATCGGTCAGATTGAGGGAACAACTAAAAAGAGCTTTGAAGATGCTGTGGATCTCGTGTCTCCCAACTGCATCCCTCTTTCTTCTGCTCCTCCCGTGCTTCCCTGCCCAGGACAGTACGTACAACATCGATGCTCTCACATTTCTTACATTTCAATATTTTCTTTCCTTTTTTTCCCCAACCTTTTCTAAACTATGTTTGTCTTAGACATGCAATGCTCTCTATTTAATTTTTCTTTCCCTTGCTCCTGATGTAGCTTCTTTTAGGTGTTTCCCATTTGATCTCTCTATTCCTCAATATTTGCTGCACAAGTACTCCTTGTTCAGTTTCTTTGGATATTGGGGTTGTTGGAGAACTCCAAGGGTCTCATTATACATTTGTATATCTTTCTTTCTCAGAATAGATTGGATTTACACCTTCTGCAGCCCTCTTGCTGAGATTCTGTATTATCCAGATCCCTCATATTATTAAATTATCCT
The DNA here is from genome assembly GCA_013400235.1 of Oriolus oriolus. NCBI lineage: Eukaryota > Metazoa > Chordata > Aves > Passeriformes > Corvidae > Oriolus > Oriolus oriolus. Next base: position 1,167,600 of record VXBT01003995.1, read on the forward strand.
TTCTTTAAAAAGACAAAAGAAAAGTTTGTTTTCTTCCAATCTCTGCCACTTTTTCTTACTTTTTAATTCCTGATTTTGATCTGAAATCAGCTCCAGTTATCAGGCTTAGTTTAGTGAAGCTTGTATTTTAAGAACTGATAGGATTGTGCTGGGAATCTACAGAGAGAACTACATTTTCTGTGTGAGGGACAGAAGCCACTTTTTTGCCAAGGCCTCTGAAGCTTGGGAAGGTGCTCAGTTGCTCAGGTCAATGGGCATGAAAGGCCAGGGCAGGCAAGAAATTACATGTCCAGCACAGGGTGACTGAGGTCCAGTCTTACAGAGCAGTTCTATTGACGGAGGAGTTGGTTTTGACACCTACTTTGATATGAACAGACCCAGAGGAACTCTGATATTACAATTTCAATTGCATTTCTTATTTTTAGGTGGAGGAAATGAGCAGTCAACAGACGTTATCAGTGCTTGGGAAGGAGACTCCGCCAGCATAACTTGCCCAATGAATGGCTCACAAAATCAAGTGGGGATGTACTTGACAGCTGTCAGACAGAATCTCAATGTGATATACATTCCCAAGCACAAATCTCCAAGTGTCAATCCTGCCTTTGCTAATCGCGTCGAGTATTCAAAGGAAGGGGAGAATTTCAGGATAACCCTGCAGAGGTTACAGGAATCTGATTCCAAAATCTATGTATGCTCTGCGATGGTTAAAATCAAGGACCGTCACAAAGACCTATATGGGAAGACAACCATAGTAGTGGTCAAAGGTATTGCAATTCCACCTTTTATGTCACGAATTAGTAAATACAGATCTATATTTTAAATCAAAGATTGGAAGAAAACACAACGGGAGGGCGAGTCCGACAGAACTTTTTCAGTGTCTGCGCAGGTCATGTAGAGATTTGAAGGAAAGTGTGGGTTTGCTGCCTGAAACAATGAAGAAAACACGTTAGATACTATGGGACTAAAAAACCCCAAGCCACCCTAGAACATTAATTTGTGACTCGTTAATTCCAACTGCAGATTTTCACATGAGTCATAGGTTGCTGCAGCAGTTTGCAAACAGTGAGGTCCCACAGCTCTTTCCAAAACAACCTGTCAAACCTTTACAAACAACTAGCAGAGCAAAGAGGGGGGGTTTTTGGTAGCAGTTTTTGCAAATCTCTTTTGTGTTTATTAATTTGTCTTAAATGACAAATCGGTAATAATCGGGAAGCTGGTGCTAGGCAGGGTCTGCAAGCTGGGCATGAGTGGGTAAAGGGTTTTTTCTCTCGTTTGATGAGTGGGCAGAAGCGCTCCTTTTGGCAGATGTTTCTGGTTGGAGGAACAATTTTTCGGTCTTTATTTATTTTTCCATTAGACGAGGGTTGAGCCCACACTATTCTTTGGCAGTTTATTCCTCTCTGTACCCGTCCTTCTGATGAGACCTTCTAACCTGAAACATCTTTCCCAAAGCTTACAGGGCTTTCTTCCCTTCCTGTCCTCAAGGCATGTGAAATCTAATTGATTGCTGATCAGCAACAATAATTTATATCCATGAAGGATTATCATCTCCTCCTTTAGGCTTCTCCGTTCAAACTTCTTGGCTGTGTTTTCTCAAATGAATCACATCTTGTTTATTGTGTATTGTGTCTCCAAATTATTTTATTAAATTGCTTTATATCTCTTTTTGATTCTGACCCTCTTCTCTGAAATGCTTCCAACCTTCCCTTTACAAACTTGATGAATTCTGTCTTCACTCCCTTATCCACTTTAATGATAATGTTGAAAGGAACAAGTCCTGTCCTCAGAGGAACTCAGTGGAATGTCTTCCCAGCGGGACAGTGAGTCTTTAATAACCACTCCATTCTCATAGACCATTTTCAACACTGATGGACACACGCTGTATGATTTGATCCAGACCAATAGCCCCCAGATCTCTCTGTGGCTTCATCTCACTTGAGAGAGCAGACAATGATGCATGGCTCAAGGACATGCTGACCAGGCTGTGTTCCCTTAGAGGAGGTCAGTATCTGTCATTTTCTAGGCAGATGCAGACCCTTTACAAACAGCTAAACCTGTTGGCCAGTCCTACTTTCAGATCCTGAGGCAGGAAGATATGCCAGGGTGTGCTAAAATATATCCTTCTTCTCAAAGCATGTGTAAAGCATGTTTAAAAATTCATTTTATCTCAACTTCTATGGTCTGTTCTTTCTGTCTGTGACCTCTTCCCTCACTCCCCAGTTAAAATACCCCATGTTAAGCATGCGATGGCCACTAATCTCTCTGTTTTTAGGTAAATCCAGCAGGGCTGTGGAGCAGTCACCACTCCATGCCAACCCTGAGCAAGGCCAGTCTGTCAGCATCACCTGTGTGTTGAGAAGCTCGCCTGAGCACGACGGGTTCCACTTGCTCAGGACTCACGTGCAGCCCAGCAGAGTTCTGTATGTGTCAAAGCCGAATGTGTCAGAGGTTTCTCCTGCCTTTTCTGATCGCTTGGAGTACTCAAGGGAAGGAAACAGAATGGTGGTAACTCTGCACAAGCTGCAGGAGAAGGACAGTGATAATTATGTCTGTGCTGAGGAGGTGGCAAATTCCTCTCTGCTCTCAGCGAGTGGCACCATGGTGCTGGTTAAAGGTACGACCCTTTGGCTTCTTTAATCATAAATAACTACTGTGTTGTAGTGCAAAAAGTGGACAGGAAGCTTTTGGAGCTTCAGTCAGGACAGGCAAACCCGGGAAAGTTTGGAGAGTGGGCTCAGGTTCCTCTGTGCCCTGCTGAGCTTGGACACAGAAACTCTGTTTCTACATGCCCTGTACAACCAGAGGGGAATTCACACCTTGCCGTAATCCTGCATCTCAGAAAAAGAAAAAAAGGCCAAAACAAGATAACAAACACTTCACTGTGTGCAATCTGTCGGGTTTAGGATATGAATAAGTATTTTTAGCACCAATTCTTTGACCTTAATATGACATAAATGACTTTTAGATACCATTCCCTCTAGCAAGTCTTGTGTTTGAAAATAGATCACACTGGGGAGCACAAAACAAGTCCTCAGGCATTTGCTTCAAGCACCACAGACCACAGCAGAGATGTTCTCACGTACCCTTGTCACACACTGAGCACTCTGTGAGCTTGTGCTGCGAAGAGGGGGATTGATTTTTCTGTGTTCCACAGAGGGGGTTTGATTTTTCTGTGCTCCAAAGAGGGTTTTCTATTTTCCTGCAGGATGCATTTGCTAAGCCGAAGTCAGAACCAGCAGCAGAGTGCTTCATTTTGGTCTTACTGGTGCAGTTTAACCCTGTCACTGGGCTTTGCTGAGGCCTTTGTAAAATAAAGTTTACAAAGGCCCTAAGAGTCGCAAAGGATTTTCCTGCAGTCTGCAAAGGTGGTCCCATTCTGTGCCACCACTCACAGCTGGGGCAGCAACTCTGTAAAGTGAGGTGAGGGAAATGACAGCAGCAGGACAAAGCAGGGAGATGATTATTAATTACTATGTTATTCAGATAATGGATTAATTGAGGTTCTACAGAGCTGAAACCCTTTCCACCAGCATTATTCTTCTCCATGTACTTCACACCACAGCATCCTCCTGCTTCTGTCTGTACCTCTCACCAGCTTGGCTTTTGGATAATTCGGAGCCCTGGGGGTTGCAGCACCACTGCAGGAAAACATTTTCTGCTCCCATCATGAGTGTGTGGTCCCACCAGTGGTGTGGAAGCTGCCTTTGCAGAGTGCTCCTTGCTGGCCCACCTGCAGCCAGCCCCAGCCTCTGGAAGAGCACAGGGAATGCCAGTGAGAATATTAATGGGATGACAAACACGGCTCTGTAGCTGTTGATACCTGAATTTTTGATTAACTTGTAAAGTTATTTTTTTCAGAATAAAAATAAAATTCTACCTCTTCGTATTTATAATAATACTGCTGTCATTTTATGTGCAGAAGCGGGACAGGCATGCAAGAAGAGCTCCTGGGATTTTTATGCCCTTATTGTGGTGGTGGCGGTGCTGCTCTGTGCCCTGGTGTGCTGGGCCTTGTACAGTGTGCACGTGAGTACGCTGCCACCACAGCAGAGCTGTGTCTGGTGGAGCAAACTGGTGTTATTCTTAAATAGTGACTGGGCGAAGCAGGCATCTGATAAACCTAAGGAACTGTGGCTTCCTATTGCTCTCCTATTTGCCCTTGTTTAATATCTTCCAGCTGTAAACTCTTGGCAGCTAACGCAGTGTCTTGTATTTCTGCAGCCCTTTGTAAACGAGATGTTGTTTGTCTTTTGAGAGCAGAGCTCAAGTGAGCTGTGTGGCTGACGCAGCCATGGGTGGTGTGTGTACCCCTGAACAAAGCCCCTTGCTGTTCTGCTTTGCTTGCTTTTTTAAAATTTTTTATGTGAATTGGTACTGGAGCTGTACATAACAAGCTTGTAAGAGATGTCAGAGAATGCTTGGAGGGGGACACAAGGGCAACAAAACCACATGAAATAGCCTGATGTCTGAAAGTAGCACTGGGAGAAAAAATTTGTCCCGTTCCAGAAAAAAAATTATTAATTTTTATTAATTATTCACTTTTTTTCCTTTACTGGGATTAATTCTGTTCATATACTGCAGAAAGTGCCCAGAAATTGCTTCTGATAAATCCTTCTGTTCCATAAAGGTAAGTGCAAACCAAGTGTGTGATTCACAGGCTCCTGTCTCGTCCCTCCACACGTGGATCCAGCACTGCTAAAAACCAGTAGTGTAACATCGTTCTGTCAAAGCCCAGAGTCTTGAGTTACCAGCAACAGTCTAAGAATGAGCCTTATTTATGTCAGAGCTACAGTTCCATCCAACCCTTGAAGGGACTTTTAGGGAAATTGCATCAGACTTATAACAGAAAGTTAAATAAATAAGCTGATAATTTCCACTTCGCCCTCTGAGACCTCACTGGGTCGTGAGAAGAATTTAAAAAGTACATTTCCTCCTCCAACAGATGATGTAGATGGATTCCTAAGATAGAAAATGACTCCTTGGTTGGGGTCTTTCCAGGCTCTGTTTTGACTGGCTGATTTTTTTTTTTTTGTTTTGCAGGTGAAGAAATATTTCCTGAGGAAAAAGCCCAATGTGGTGTATGAAGACATGTCCTACAATTCCAGACGCAGCACACTGGTCAGAACCAACACCTACTGCAGAGGTGAATAAACTTCTGCCAGCTGGGACTGTGTGTGCATCCACCATTCCCTTACAGGCGGCTCTGAGCGCTGCTTGAACCACCTGAACTGAAATTGCTGTCGCCTGCCTTCTTCAGTGGAAAGAAAAACCTCATTTCCAAGGCTGTTTCTACTGTTTTTGATATTTTTTTTTTTTGTAATGTACAGAAATGTAACGAAATGCAGGTACCCTGGACACGTGTCTGCAGTTCAGTGTGAAAAAGCAGCATTTTGGGGCTAAATGCAACATATGGGCTTGTTTCTTTGCTAAATAACCTTTTCTGGGAAGGTGGGATGGATGGGGAGGTCTGGTTCTGAGCTTTGGTACGTGCTTGGTCTGTTCAGTAAGACACACAGGTCTTTGGTAAGACACCCAGGTCTTTGGTAAGACACCCAGGTCTGTTCAGCAGTTTGCAATGGATCCACACAGGCCTGGATTACAGGTCCCTCATGGATCCTTGGGGCCTGCCCAAGAGCTCAGGCAGCTAAAACTATTCAAGAGTTACAGCAGGGAAATCTACTTTGAAGGGTGCTTCATGAGTGAAGTGCTGGATCGGCGTGGGCTCGCCTGCCCCAGGGTCATGACAGACCCACAAAAACACAATCAAGTCTGGATTTTAATTTGCTGCCTCTGTCAGAGCTACTGACGTGACTGATGGCTGAATTTGGGTCCTGGTGGCTCCTTGGGACAGCAGAAATGTTTGTGATGTGCTGGTGGTGTCTCAGCAGGATGTGTTTCTCCAGGTCAGTGACTCCACGCTGGACAACACAAGGTGAAATAATCGGGGGTAAAGCCAATGCCTGCGTTCCAACCTGGGCACGGGCGGGCCTGATCTCAAACCCCTTCTTATCAAAGGGATTTATCAAAGCTCACACTGGGCAAGAAGAGGCTAAATTTGGTTTAGTAACAGTTTCTAGAACAGGTGGCTGTGGGGAGCTGGGCTCAGGAAGGGCTTGGCCTCCTCCAGGGGTGTTTTGGTTTTGTAGTGTCGGGGCTGCTGTGGAAAGTCAACAATCTTCCACGGAGGAATGTTGAATTGCCCTCTTACAGGGCAGGATTGATGAGGGTGGCTTGTGGTTGCTAAGGACAGGCTGAGACTGGAGTTTCTCTCTATTGATGTAATAGTTTATTTTTTTTTGAGGGATTAGGGTCAGTTTGGCTTTGATGAGTGCAAAGCTGGAGCAGAGCCAGGCACAGAGGAGATAATTCCTCTCCAGAGCTGAGCTCTGACAAGATCCCAGCTTGCCAAGACACTCCTGCCCTTCAGGAGAGCCTATTTCCCTCCAGATATAACTCATGAAATGCTGTGCACCAGACATGAGGGAGAAATCCCCTCACTGGGGGGTGGCTGGTGCAGATTCACCTTGTGAGCAAAGAGGTGCTGTCCTCACATGGCCAGACCTGGATAAACTGTGTTTGTGATGGGGCTTTGTACAGTTCCTTGATATTTTCATACATACATTAAAACCTGTTTCATATATCTTGCAAATAAATGGATGTTTCTTTCAGTGTTTTGTTGTGGTTCTTTTTTCTAAATAGCAATTCAAGGCTTTTTGCAAAATGCCGTATAAACTGCTCCTAACAGCATCCCAGCAGACAACATAATAACTGTTTTCCACTTTAATTACATAATCTGCAAGTGAGGTTTTTCTTTTCAAAACCAATCACTGAAAACATAGAAAAGAACCCTTCAGACCCTGTGTATTCCATGTCTCATTGCCCAAACTTTTCCTGAACTCTGCTAGACTTGTTGCTGGGCCCAATTCTGACTTTGTCCCTGGGAAAACCCAGCTCAGGGGCGGGTGAAGAGCTGGGGAAGAACCAACAAATTAGGTACCAATCTAGGGACTGAGGTGCCCCTAATCAATCACCTTTCATCACGTTTTCATTTTTGGAACAAGGTGCAAGTTTAGTCAAAAAGGGGCAAAACCCCTGAGAGCCAGCACAGGGAGGTTCACAATGAGCAAAGTGGCGTTTGAGATCAGGTTTCTGAAGCAACACTGCTGTGCAAACATGACCACAATGGTGAGAAAAAAAAAAAGCTGTGAAAGGAAAGAGTAGTGGAGGTGGTTTTTTTGGCTTGGTGTAAATAAATTTAAAAAAAAAATGAAGTAACACCTTGCTGAGGAAAATGACACCCACTGAGCCATTTCATGGGCTCTACTCTGTGGAGGGGTAGAGAATCAGCACCATGATTAAGCCAAGTGAATGAACTGCTGGGGAAATTGGCTCTGGAGTGTCAGGGAAGAATTGGGGATTTGACTGCCCAAGAGGGCTGGAGTGCTCTGAAGATGCAGAGCTGTCTCAGAGTTTGCCTGGCAAGCAGAAAAACTGAAATTTTCACTCCCAGAGTTGCAGACAGAATTGCTCCGGGCTAATTCTGTTACCTTTGCTTCTTTTTCTGTCTCTTGTCGTCAGCCTCTGGGGAGGGAAACGATACTCAAGGAGAGGTGGTGATGCCTAAAGAGGCCAACCTGGAAACAGAGACCAGACAGGGGTAAGGGAATAAAGGTGGATATTTATTCCAAAGGCCTTCAGAGGCACACCCTGGGCAGGCCAAAGGCTGCACCCGAGATGGACCCCGAGTCACGAGTTCTTCACACTGTTACGGGTTTGGTCCATTTGCAGATCAGCATAAATTCCCCAATTAAACTTTAGCTAATGATGGAACTGCCCCTCAGCTCGCCCCCCTTCTCAAGGTGCTGGGTTACACATTTTGGGCCTGGGATGGGCTGGGTGTCCTTGCAGAGCAGGCCTGGAGAGGCTTTGTTATGTCTGTGTGAGCATGAGAGAGCAGCAGCTGACAGGCTGCGAGGCAGCTCAGAGTCACACACTGGGAATGCAGAGAATACAGAATTTGTAAAATATAAAAGCTAAAACCTAAGGCATCAGCGGGAAGTGCAGTCCTGAGTCTGGGACAGGACTCGCAGCAGTGGGAATGGTGTCAGGTATTGGCGAGGTCCCCAGCCCCATCCGTGGGATAAAGGACAGGAACTGCAGCTGGGAGCAAAGCAGCCTCAGGTGGGGAGCAGGGCTGCAGCTCAGAGTTTGTGGAACAGGGACGGAGCAAGCCGAGGCAGCTGAGCAAGGACAGCAGGTCAGAGGCAGAGAAAACGCGAGAGGCGAGGTACAAAGTGTGTCTGAAGTGACTCAGGGGATGGATGGAGTGGCCTGGGCTGAGTGCCTGGGAAGGGGAGGGCTCAGCAGAAATAATTCTGGCTATTTGCAAAACTGGAGAAATCAGCCAGCACATGTAGATTAGTGCTGAGGGAGCCTGTAGACTCAGGAAAATTTAGCTGGAAAAAGCATTTTAACCCCTTGACTCAGGCGTGTGTGACAAGGACGTGCCTGAGCTCGGGTGCCAGGGAGGCTGATAAGCCGAGCTGAGCCACAAAAGGTTTTGCAGGGGGACAAAATATACGAGAGAAGCAGGTTCTGCTCTCATGGCTTGTGACATACTGCAGGACACTGGAATGTCTGCAGGGACTCTCCTGCGATCCAGTGTTTATGTGCTCATAGCAGCTGTAAGAGCTGCATGATCCGTGTCTGAAACCTGCTCTGGGAGAGGGCTCTGGAGCCAGTTTCTCCCACCTGTCTCTTGCTGGTGGCTGCTTGTGGCTCCTTTTCCATCCAAAACCTCATGCAGGAGACATTCTGTTACGGAATTCAGAGGATCTGACCAAAATATGTCCAGCACTGCTGGTTCTGCTGAAAACAAGCTGCTGACTGCTGATTTCTCAAGGTCCCCGTGTTAGTAAAAAAACTATTTCCACTCATGGTATGCAAACTTATGTAAGCACTTGTTTTCCCAAGCATTTAGTTTCTTTTTGAATGCTTTGTAACACTCAACTTGCAATATATTAGCAGTCAGTTTACAGTCAAGTTGAACGCTTGCAGGGCTTTTTTCTGGTAGTTCACAGATTTGGTTTTCTCACAGCTTCGAGCTTTGAGGTGCTGAAAATGCTTCATTGGTGCCATTTCTTTAATCTGACATTTTTGGTTAATATGCTCCTGCGCTAGTTAATGAATTATTTTATAAATTTAACAGTATTTATGTTGTTTTGCCTGGTTTTTAACAGTATTTCAGATCTTTCAGGAATGACTGGATACTGGCTACATGCAACAAGCAAGAAATCCTTCCAATTTCATTTGGAGTCTCAACAGGTTTTAACTTACTTTTTAGGAAATCACTGATAATACATTACTCTCTCATATAGCCAGAGCATCCTGCCTTGTCTACAAGAATCCCACATAATTTTTTCATTTAAGAAATTGAAATAAAGCAACCAGCGTAAACACTGACTAAAAGGAATAAACCATTTTGTCCTAACATTAAAATTTTACAGTGCTGTCATAATCTGTCTGGTACAAGTAGATTATCTGTCCAGCTGTGGATGGGAGGCAACTCGACTCTGTGTAATTAACTGCTGGTGGAGCTGGATGAACCCTCTGGATGGTGCTAACTCCTGTGTAACTACTCCACAAGAGCAATTATTTTGCTTTTGGCTGGTATTTGGCTGCACCAACTGACTGGCACACATCAGAAAATCTCCCTGGAGAACACTCCCATGGCCCCAGAGATCTCCACCTGACATATTAGAAATGCTCTGCTACACTCCCCTGCTTCTGTCTGTAGTGGGAATAAGATCTAAACACTGCACATGCCGAGTGGATGATGCTCTCTCATTCCTTCTGTGAATTAACATCAGTAATTAGTAATTAGTGACTCTCTGGGAAAGCCTTTAAGTTAATTCCTCTCTGCAGTTCATGGCACCCTGAGACATTTGGTCCATCTGCTCTCAGCAGAGTCACACAAGTTGTAAGAGCTCATTCTGGGGGTCCTTGTACAAGTGATGCTTTACCAGTGGCAGTAATCATTTCATCCTCAGATGGTGGAATTTATTGCTCTGCTCTGATAGGCCAGAAAACCAGAGACACTTGGTTTGTGGGGTCTCTTTCCCCACACATTACTGCCTTACAACTCGGAGACAAAAGTCTTCTGAGAAATCACTAAGGCCAGTTTACTGCTCGTGGTTTCCACTTGTGTTATATTATCTCCGCTCAGAGACATAATTGACAGCAAGCTTGTGGGTGAGTGACATTTAAAGCCCCAATGCAGAGATGACATTTTGCACAAATGCCTGTGATTTCTGAGAAATAAGGCTATTGAATAAACTCTGTAACCCTACTGTGGATTTCTCTGTTACTCTCATTCTCATACTTTCTAATGCTCACAGTGGAAGCTTTTCTAGGAAATCTCCTCAAGGTGATGGCAGTCAGTGCCTAAACTCTGACAGTTTCTGGTCTCAAAACTCTTTATTTCATTTTTAAAAACCCCTCTAAACAGTTCAAGGTTTCAAAAAAGAAATCAAGTGTGTGTGCACACACTGCCAGTAAAGAAATTAGAGTTCCTAATGACTGTCAAGGCTAAAATTAAAAAACAGTCCTTCCACAGAGAGCACACACAGAGAGCCATGTACTACTACTTGCAAGGGTGTTTTGAAAATAAAGTGGTAGCATGGAAAAATAGATCGTTGTATTTCTGTCCTAGCCAAAAGGGGAAATAGAGGAGAGTTCCTAGCAGGTTTAGAGCTCGCAGAGAAACTCAAATGAACAGCCCAACCTGAGGCTTTGCAACTTCTAGATTTAGGATTAGGTGAACGAGGAGGGATCCATCACTGAAAGGATGGCTGTTGTCCTCCTGGTGCTTTTGTCAGTGAATCTCACTGTGATGGCCAAGGTGAGCTTGCAAATTGTCTGGGTGGGCTTGGCTGAAGACAGAGAAGGGCAGTTCTCCCAGTGCCTGTTATTCCATGGCAAGCCCTGATGCTCTGACCTGGGGGCACCACTTGGGTGGAACAGAAAGAGCGGCAGAAATATTAATGATAAAGAAAATTACATTCCTTAATAACATGCTTTCTGCCGCTCGCTTCTCTCGGGCTGCTCTCGTGTCTCAAGATAAAAATTGTGGTTTTGCGGTGGAGACAGCGAAGCCTGACTGCTGGGGGGGGGCCTGGGGTGTTACTTACGTTCAGAAGTGCTGCAGGGGGGCTGCTCTGCGGTCTGACCTGTCCCCATCCGGACCCGTGAGCACGTTCTGGCCGGAGCCTGTGGTTGCCGTGTGCTCGGCAGGGCTGTGGCACTGCTCCTGCCTCTAGAGCATCAGCCCCGAGCCCAGCCTCGCTCTGCTCCTCTGAGCTGCCACCCGCCAGTGTCCCTCACTGTC